>CM046845.1:7681490-8017173 GCA_025618425.1 Heliocidaris tuberculata | reverse complement strand
AAAGTACTACAGCTGAGAAATATGTAAAGAAAAGACAAGAAAATTCGCTACTGTTTTCACGAAGTGACGGATGAGCGTTTTAAAAAACAACTCATTTAGTGCATGATATATAATTCATGATAAATTTAAGCCAGTTTATCCCGAAATTGCACTTCCTATACAAGTAGAAGAACATGCTTTAAAGACACATAATCGTGGGTTGTCTCGGGAGATTTGACATCATTTGGCTATATATTTACCGGATAACGGGTGTTATTAGGGAGTTTTCGCATCAGCAACGTGCGCGGGATTCTAGGACGGAGATTAACAATTGCACATGACAAAGGACGCCTAGGCATTCTTTGTCGAAAATGAAAGAACCGGAACGGCAATATCGTGCTAGATCAAGACCTCACGATAAATTGCTATTCGCTCTGAATCTAGGACGAAACTACTGTTCCGGTTCTTCAATTTTCCACAAAGACGTTAAAGTTTAAGACGGGCGTCCTTTGTCATGTGCAGTTGTTAATCTCCGTCCTAGAATCCCGCGTACGTTGCTGAACGAAAACTCTGTATTAATCAACGAGGACGGACTTTACTTTATAAGACCGACAGATTTTATGTAATGTGCACACTCTCCGCCCACTTTAAAAGAACATCCCCGAGTCCCCGTAAAGAAAAAGCGTCCTCATAAATTCCGAATCCGAAGGATGACTGAATGCTTTCCGAGTCTCTCGCAGCATGGCGAGTTCCAGGTGGGAAACGAGTTTCGCTGCGTGCAAGATTTACACACACACACACACGCACGCACAAACACACTACTTGGCATTGGTAATTATACAAAGTCCAATTTATGCCAGTTTTGACACAATTAACGTACATGGAACCAGACAAGAGTAAGTCTTTAAGCGCGTTCAAGCTACTGCTATGAGAAATGTAATTCAAAACACATTCAGGATTCATGACATT
Source organism: Heliocidaris tuberculata (assembly GCA_025618425.1). NCBI lineage: Eukaryota > Metazoa > Echinodermata > Echinoidea > Camarodonta > Echinometridae > Heliocidaris > Heliocidaris tuberculata. The sequence goes on along the minus strand of CM046845.1, from coordinate 8,016,225 downwards.
CTATTGAGAAACCCAATTGGACATCATTCTGGAAAATAACTGCAACCATCTTTTTTATAAGCTGGAACTCAATTAACCTGTTACTTTAGTTGTGTCATTTTGAAAAAAATAATAACAGTATGACTCTTATATCAGCACATGTTAGCTATGAGTAGGGCCTCGAAGATTTTTTACGAAGTACAAGTCATGTACATAGTAAAGAAAAAAAAAACATTAGCCACTGATTACCCCCCAAAATGGACATTGCGTTACAGTTCTCACGAAGTGACGGATGAGCGCGCAACTAAAAGAAAGTTAGTTTTGAATAAATCGCATTCAAAGTGTTTCAAGCATAATCTCAACTCTTTAATGTATGAAGGGTGAATAAATTTTATATCTTGGGATAGATCACATTTAAGTGTTTAGTTCTATGTTTAATCATTTGCCTATTTGTTTATATTTTGGGGGAAAATGAGCTGTAAACATAACCGTCATTTCGTGAAAACACAAAATTCCAAGGACGCGTAGTGACGGATTTTCACGAAGTGACGGATCTCAGCCGCGCGCGTGTAAAACATATGGGACTTGATCACCGCGCTTTTAACCGTCATTTCGTGAAAACACAAAGTCAATTCAAGGACTCGCTCTTCTTTGTTTTCACGAAGTGACGGATCTCAGCCGCACACGTAAAACATAGGGGACGGTTGTAAGCCGTCACTTCGTGAAAACCGAAAATCCTTTTACTAGGTATTTTCTTGTTGATGATATCGCCATAGTTACATAACTATACATTATTATGATCTGAAACTTTGTGAGGTTCAAGATGTTAGTGAATGATGTCCATAAATGCAAAAAACTCAAAATTGAAAAAAAAATGTGTCGTTTTTCCTCATTACCGTCACTTCGTGAAAACAGGGACGACGGTATAAGTATTGTGCATGCAATGCACATCAGAATGACTGATTTTTAAAAAAATATTATGCAATGCACATTAGAATTACTGATTTTTGATAGCTGCAGAAAAAAAGAATAAAATCAGATTCTGGACTGATGTGAGCGTCTAATAGATTGCGCTCAAACAGAAGGATGGGATTTCTGGTACTGACGTTGGGCCTTTATTTATCAAAAAAGATTTGTGTATCTTTGAGAATAAACAAATAATGGTTCTTTTAAGAAGCTAAAGGACACTCTAAAAACTAAAGTGTTAAATCACCATTTAAAAGGACCGAGGAGTGACAACTTTTTCAAAATTGTAGATTAACACTTTTTAACATGCTGGATACAACACCATAAAGGCTGAATCCAGCAGTTGAAAAGAGTTGATCTACCGTTTTTGAAAAAGATGTCACTATTCGGCCTTTTAAATGGTGATTTAACACTTTAATTTTTGGAGTGTAGTTTTATTAATATATGTTAACACTGTGAATCCTGGAGCATCTCTGGCGGTGGGGTGGTGAAGGGTTGTTCATTTGAATTATCTATCTGCCAATCCGTAATTTTTGATGACAAAATGTAACCTTTTAATCTTTCCAACAGGGGCGGCGCTACAGGGGGGGGGGCAGAGGGGGCGACCGCCCCCCCCCTATGATTTTTCAAGTAGTGAAAAAAAAAAGAAAAGAAAAAAGAAGAAAATGAGGAAGGAAAGGGAAAAAAGGGAAGAAAGAAGAAAGAAGAGTATTAAAAAGAGAGGTCTTAAACATATAACTCTATATTACCCCTGTTATTTAATGGAGAAAAAATATAACGTTATCTTTAGGTCGTCTTGCCCCTCCTATCAAAATACCCTGGCGCCGCCCCTGCTTTCCAACATGAAGAGCTGAAAACGTGAGAAAAAAAACCCATTAAAGATTAATCTAAAATGGCAAATTCAATACAATCTAGGGATATCTTTAAGTTGGTCTGGGTAGGGACGGAGGGGGATTAACCTTGTCGGCAAATGTGAAAATCCCCCTTCTATCTCTGTCTGTCTTCCCCCCCCCCCCCTCTCCCTCTCTCTTTAATTCACTTCTAACACGATAAAAACTATTTTTGAAAAATCAACTCAAGGCAATTTCAATAGCCCTGTCTATCACGTTTAGAAATGTGAGAACATTACAATGGCGTATTACGTTATCCGAACCTGATTTCTATGGGCAGTACAATAGGCCTTTGAAATTGCCCTTGAGTTTATTTTTCGAAAGTAGTTTTTATCGTGTTTTCTATTTTCTTTTGAATTTTCCTTTCCTGTCCACACATCTCGCAATCTCATTTTGTTTGTTTCATACCATTTAATCAAATTAAATTTGGTAACAATTTCACTGTACTTATAGAATTATCCAACAACATGCCAGGCCTTGTAAATCGATATCACCCTTTTTCTCTTTTCTTTTTTCTTTATTCCTATATCTATTGCTCTATTCTCCCATACGTTCTACAATTGCTCTCATATGATACTCCCTTTTTTCCAAAAAAACCGCGGAAATACAGGAATTTTCTTCCCCAGATAATGTAATTGGGAGCTTGTATAGACGCGTATCACTTTCCCCGTGATCCTGTTAGGACAGTCACAACGACGAAAAGGAACCTTGCGAAGATAAAGAGACAGGATATCGCATGTCGCGAAAATTGAAATTCTGCTTTGCAAGAAACGGCGTTTAGGAAAGTAAAACCATGCTGCAGCTCAGAGGTTACTAAATTGAGGATGATCGATGGCGAAGGCTGCAGTATCAGAGAGTTTTCGGTGAGCATTCGCAAGTTGTGAAGAGCGGGACCGAAGTGTTCTATCAATACATCATGTTACTTTGTTAAAGTGTGGAAAGACGGTTTACGGTTGCAACAGTATATCGCAATCTCTTTCCCTACCATGCTTACTGTACTGATATTTTAATCACTGGAATTATTTCATTCTTAAACCATCTCCACATACTTACCACTGATTATCAACGGTGGCAGTAGTGCTGTGTACTATTTTTTTAATGATTTTTTTTTCTCCCACTATTTTACAATTTGTATGATTTTTACCTTTTTGTTATATATTTTCTCCCCTTCTTTCTCTCTCTCTTTTGATCATTACCTTCTTTTCTCTGTATCCTATTTTTTCGACACTCTCTGTTTGGTCTTTCGCTCTCTGTCTCTGTCTTTCAACATGCTCAATGTATGTGTGTGTGTGTGTGTGTGTGTGCGTGTGCGTGCGTGCGTGTGCGTGTGACTGTCTTTATCTCTCTCTCTCTATCGCTCCCTATAAATATTCAGCTTAATTTAACCATGATAACTTGCCTATAAATTATGCCGCCCCATTTACGTAAAGCTTTAACTTAAAGTGACTCTTTTTCTTACTTCTTACATGGCTATACACCTATGATAACTGTCTACACTATGAAAAATGTCAGTAACAAATAACTTACCCAGTAGGGGCGTTAATTCATCTTGGGGGCAAACGCATTATTAAATAAGAAGTTTCGCTCTATAAGAGAAAATGTTACTTCAAAAAACAAAAAAAAATAGAGGGCAGGACCTACCCCATTAACCCGGAGTCGACACCCTTGTCTGCAGTAGTAGTAATAGTAGTACTAGTCGTAGTAGTAGTATAGTATAGTAGCCGTCGTCGTCGTCGTCGTAGTAGTAAGTAGTAGTAGTAGAGTAGTAGTAGTAGTTGTTGTTGTCGTCGTAGTAGTAGTCGTAGTAGTAATAGTCGTAGTAGTAGTCGTAAAGTAGCAATAGTACTAGTAGTAGCAGCAGCAGTAGTAGTCGCAGTAGTCGTAGTAGTAGTTGATGTTGTTTTTGCTGTTGGAGTGTAGTTGTAGTTGTAGTAGAAGCAGTGATGATATAGGGGTGGTACTATAGTAGCGTTTGATAAAACACATTTCTTATAGGAGTAATGATATGCACATAGGTTTGTTTGATAGATCCGCTAATGTAGGTTGAGTACTTGACAGAGTATTTCTAATGCCATCAGCATTATTGGGCCACGTACATTTGACAGATTATTTAAAATTGCCAATTTGACTTTTCCCCGCTTCCAAATTGCTTACAGTCCCAAATATCAATTCTATAAACACAAAATCGCATTTCTTTGATGAAAATTAATGTAATACAGCCGCGTTATGTGCTGTTTAATGTAGTCACACAATTTCGTGTATTTTATTGATTAATAATATCTTGGAAGATAAAGGTATAACCTGTATATGCGTCTCTTTTTCTCGAGACTTTTTTTTTTTTAAATCATTGCTAAAGATCAAAGAGTAACAAAGAGTAACAATTTTTGAAAGAAGACGCAACCTAAATGACTTCACATACTCAAAAAATAAAACATCTTGAATCAATCTTGATTGCATAGATCACACTTATTTTAATTATATTTATCCACAGTTTAATAGTAGTCAATTAAGTTGACTACTATGAAATGGTGAAACAAACATTTCTTCTTTTGGAATGGCGTAGCTTAACAAAATAGCAACACGTGTATGTTAAGATCTTCATATTTATGTCTTTAGTCTGTTTGAAATTGTAAATATGTCAAAAGTAATGAATGTTATAAAAACACGACTGGGTCAAATGAGCTCTCAATATATCAAGAAAATATCAAAGGTATTACCATGTGATAATATTTTAAAACATCCAGGAGAAAAAAAAAACATCAGCCAGCGCCAGCAAGTATCCATGATAATCGTAACAACCTATATATGGAAACCAAATGTTAGCTAGGATTATCATATGTAAGATGCATGCCTGGATACATAATGCTAATACTAATGCGTGCCCTCGAACAGTTGCCATCGCATATGGATTAAGGTCATATAGAGGATGCTAAGATGTAACATGAAAATAAAGTAAACAAGAAAAGATTAGATTACTTGCCAGCAGACGACTGCTTTCGAATGTTATTTTGGCGCCATGAAAACGACCAATTATTGCAAGTGGTAGTATACGCCACTGCGATGTGTATGCATTAATGACAAACGCGATGCGTGCCCCATGTTTATCTTGATGATCATGATGTTATCATTTGTGAGAGATCCTATACTGACGGAGTTTGTTAGGATTAAACCGTTAAATGTGAGTTCCGAATACACGTAAAAGATGAGGTGTTGATAAGTTGGTATTTCAGGTTATTAGTTCTTGACATGTGCACCAAGTTTATTTTGAGGATTATTCCGATGTCATCAGATAATGACTCAACGCTGCATTACTTCTTTGTCACAATGAAACCGATCAAATTGACAGTCCTGAATACATGATGGAATTAAAATACGTTGCTATTCCATATTATTATTTTAAAACAGTAAAAAAAAAAGGTCTATATTAATCAAAATTACTAAAAGTTTAAAGTTCAACGTTTATATTGTAGGAATCAATATGTTCATTCATTATTTTACCACAAAGAAATTCCACTCTCTAGTCTATTTATGTGACAAACTTGATTAACAAGTAAACAAAATATTATAGAAATAATAATGTAGTACAAAATATTTGCATCGATCGCAAAAATGAGGTCGAAATGACTTATATGTTGTCCTTTAGAATACACATAGGATCGAAAGGTAATTTTCGACCATCGCATCAAACTAACGCTAGAATACAAGAAAGTATGAATTATTAATAAAGTAATCATTTTAATTGGGAAGAGGCTATATAAATACATTAGACTATGAATACATATCTGAATAGAATGAGAGCAAATCGGAGGACATACAAGATCAGCTGCCTGTTGAACGGCGTCCATTTGCAAGCCATCTATTCTATATATTTCATTTTTTTTCTGCCTGTCTGTCTGTATGTCTGTCTGTATGTCTTTCTCTATCTGGCTCAATGTCTCTTTGCCTCGCTCTCTTTCTTTCTTTGTTTCTTTCTCTCCCCCCCCCCCCCCCCCCTCTCTCTCTCTCTCTCTTTTCTTTTTACGCCATCTTTCTCCGGTTGGTGTTGGGTGTAGGTTATGCATCTCTCTCTCTCTCTCTCTCTCTCTCTCTCTCTCTCTCTCTCTCTCTCTCTCTCTCTTTCTATCTTCTTTCTCTTTTTCCCCGTACGAAATCTCACCCTCGCTTGGTCTAATCAAGTATGCTTTACTCTTCGAATCAAAGTCAAACTTCCAATCCCCCGCATTTTACAAGGCTGTATCCAGGGACATGATTATTGTTTAGTCCGAGTACCTAAGCATACCTTCGGGGAACAATGAACGTTTTTGTTGATTTGACATTTACAAGAAATTACATTATTACGATTGACAAATGCTGCATCTAACGAGCAAAACATTAAGATATTTCTGCTGTATATTTCTCTGTTTGTTTCAAGAATTATTTCAAGAACAAAAATTCAGCTTCCGGTGGATAAAGGTATAATAGTGGAATCCCCCCCCCCCCCCCTCTCGCTTGTTCTCTCTCTCTCCCTCTCTCTCTCTTCTTCTTCTTCTTTCTTTCTTTCTTTCTTTCTTTACGCCATTGTAGAGACTCAGCAGACGTAGAAGTAATGGCGGGGAGATTCTAGTAAATTGCATACTGCACAAGAGACGTCATTTCGATCTCCTCATTAAATGCGATTTTCAAGCTTTATGTGTACGAAGAATGCCACTCCCATATGATGAGTCAAAGACCGTGAAATTCTCAGACAGTCCTACTAAATTCAGCGAAATAACGCCTCTTCATTTCGATTGCCTTAGTACATGCGCTAATATTCCTGTTAATGCGATTAAACCAAAAGCCAGTAATTCAACGCAATGCGCTCACTGTGCATTTTGCCATCATCTTTTGTCCAATGTCACTTTCCCATGATGCGTAAAAGATCACACCAGTGGCCGACGCAGCACTACGTCAGACAAAATTGACTCGTGCATGGTGCAACGGGCAGTACACAGATAGTACAAATACGGTATGATGATGTATGTATCCTGTAAACTCGTGACCTGTCCGTTATTACCAGCATGTCAGTGAGCTCAGTATAAAAAGAGAAATTCTTCGAAATGAAATATAGGCCACTCTTAATTGAAGTCAAGAGAACTACTCCATCCATTCAGAAGATTTATAACGGATCAAGGATGAAGCCCTACAACTGTTTCCAGGTACCTGTATATCCAGGGTGGAAGGGGAGGGGGGTGGTGGAGGTGTAAGAAATGCCACGATAGAAATGTCACGATAGAAATGTCAGGTTGATATTTTTATAACCAAACTAAATACCTTGCAATATCCAGTCGAATAAACTTAAATGCATGATCGGGTTGATGTCTGTCGTACTGTTACATGATACATATGTTATCTATTTTCGGAAGGTGGCATGGGTTGATTCAAGTAGCCACGCTCGAAATGTCGGTATATTTTGTTAAAAAAAACGTGGTAAGCAAAACGTGGGCGAAATGCACGTTGACGAACCTAAACGATCTGGGGGTGATTAAAAGCGATATTGTACTATCATTCCTTTCAATCTATTAGCAGTGTGTTCAGTGGGGTAGCGTATCCAGACATTGGGGGGGGGGGGGGGAGGGGGGAAGGGTCTTACTTGGTAGATGAAATGCGAATTAACAATACACCAATTAAGGGTAGGGATGGAAGGGGTTGTATTTTTTTCCTTTCATGTTCCCTTCCTTCTCTCATTCTTTCTTCCTCATTTTCTCTTTTTCACTTTTTCCCTTTCCTCGCCACCCCATAGGGGTTGGCCCCGTGGCCCTGAATTTTCCTCACTGTGCGGTACTATTTCGCGAACCTTTTCTTCTTTTGCTCATACTTACACTACTTTCATGAGTTGCCATCGCTTTCTTTCCCTTTTCATGTCATTTTTCAATTAATATCTTCCTTCTGCATGCAGGTCAATCAGTCTTACTTGTCATCAGATCTTTTGATGAAGCCGAGTTTGTTCAACGGAGAATTAAAACATTGCAAGTCTATTTTTTTCCTTCATTAATTTATTTCTATTTATTGATTGATTGATTTTCATTTTTTGATGTTGCTTGTCGAAGCTGCTCAGTAAAATGTTCACCTTTTGCACTGGGAAAATAGTTCCGGTTTAGATTCATTCATATTATGCTGAAGAAGGGGAAACAGTTTGTTAATTGCATTTTTTTCTCTCTCTCTTTTGATAAATTTGCTGGCATGCTCGAGCTTCGAATGAACGAAAGGCCAATCCTTATGGTTTATTTCTAAAATGTTAAAATCATATAATAAATAGTGAGCACACGAGGGTGCCCAGCGGCCAGTGACGTAGCTATGGGGAGCCGGGAGGGGGGCACGTGCGCACCTCAAAGAATAGCGAAAAGGGGAGGAATGACTAGAAAAAGAAATGAGAAGGGGCAGGTTACATACAAAAAAATGATACCATCCCATCTCAAACCCTCCCCTCACTCGAGGGCCTTGTTTTCTGTTCATTTCTTTGTAAGACCGATACACTCTAAAAAAAAAAAATACTGGGTAAACTACATGTAGCTGGGCAAATTTTTTCCAGACTGTTTGCTACACGCTTTTGCCCAACGTGTGATAAATATTTTTTTACCCAATATTGGGGAAAACGACTGATCCAAATTAAACTGTGTATTCAATTGTGTAAACTATGAACGCTAGGTAAAAGAAATGGCTAAGATTGTCCCAATTGCTTTGTTTCATGCATTTGCCCACCTTGTTTTATATCACTTTACCCAGTACGATAGGTTTAGGATTAATTAGGTTTAGACCCAGAAAGACATAACAGGCAGGTTTCATTTTTTAAAATCTAGGTTGGAGGAAAAGGGAAACAATTGGGCAACTGAATGTGCCCAACCACATAGTATTTATTACCCATCAGCTGGGCAAATAGAGGGTTGGGCAATATCCTATTAGGTAAAATTGGTTGGGCAAGTATTGATGGGTAAATTATTGGGTAAACTGAAATTGCCCAACAAAAGGGCAAATTCTGTATATGGTAAAGTTTACCCAAAAGTTGGTCGGACACATATAACTACCCCCATGTTGGGTACATTTTGTGTATAATTTTGCCCAATTTTTTTTAAAGAGTGTACGCCCCCCAGACACCAGTGGCTGGCTACACCACTATGTGATTAGCTTATGAGAGTGACTAGCGGCTGTAATAGTGAGCTCCTTTTATAACCATACCATCCTCCCATCCATCATGTCTATAGAATACCCTGGATGCTGTCAGAGTATGGAATAATAAAAATCATTCATTCATCATGTACTTCATGGAATCTAATATTCGTATTTGATGGCATAAATTGAAACCCGTAGCGCATTCCATTACTGAATTTATGCTTCGTAATGTACAGAAGAATCCCCGCGCGGACACAAAAAGTTCCTTCTTATCACAAATGACCATACTGGTGTACCTGCTGGCAATTTCATATTAAACTACTACTCGAGACATAACAAACATGTTTTACATTTACTTTTCGGAACCTATCAAACATACATAGTTTACAGGTTATCACTTATTTAAGAGTGTATAAGAAACAGAAATCTTCATCAAAACATAACATATCGTACTTACCACTTTTAAGCATTTTGTAAATACGACCGTTTCTACTTTCTCTACGGTCATATCGTACTTCGACTTATCAAAAGCATGAAAAGAGCTACTTTCATGTCTAAAGCACCATTCTGCTATCCATATGATCAAAAGTGCTTGATGATACCGTCCATTTTGATGGAGGAGAACGATAAAGGTTTTCATGAAAGCTCGATCAATTAGTATTCTACTTTCTGGACGTCAAAAAGTGCAGGAGCGGCTCAAGGATTTTGTAGAAGGAAGGGGATACAATGCCAAAAAATGTGTCTCCAAAGATGTTAATTACATTTTTGCACGTGCCTTTTGGGTAGAAAACTTTGCAAAATGGGAGAGGCTCATTATTCTGATGGGTTGTGTACTTGTGTACATGCCATTTTGAGTTTCAAACATGTCAAAGGGGTCATGAGTCGGTTGTACCCACTAAACCTGCCAGTGGTTCAGTGACACGTGTAAACATCATGAATGACGTCCTTACCCCTGCAGAAATGATGGTCAAAAGTTGGAGGTTCTTTACCCCAATCTAAAAGCAACCGAGGGTTCTGTTTTTGAGTGTGCGCAATTTGCATCCGAAGCGGTAGCCCACTCACTGTGAGTTGTGTTTAACTTACCCGTGTTATCGTTGTGAGTGTCAAAAGAATCTTTTCAAGCACATTTCTGATGATGTTACTTCCGAAAATCAAAGAAAAAGAGAGGACTGTGATGCGTTTCAAGGAGTTGATGTTGATGTTGATGTCTCTTTTACCTGACCGCTAGGAAAACAAGTACATGCATGTTTGTTGATAAGCAAACTGTGAAACTATTGTTTTTAAGTTTTAAATCATGAACATTGAAAGATAATGGTAACTGAGGACTAACGCCTAACCAAAAAAAAAAACAACAACAAACAACAAACAAAAAACAAAAAAAACAACACAACAACAATATATATAATATATATATATATATTATATATATATATATATATATAAATATATATATATATATATATATATATATATATATATATATATATATATATATATATATATATATATATATATATATATATTATATATATATAGTGCATGGACTTTTGTTTTAGCCCGGAACCTCCCGGGTATGAGAACACTTTTCTGCCCAATGAGCCTTTACATCCGCTCGATGCTAAAATTGTGTCTTTTTTCAATTGCTTCTATTATTTTTTTGGAGAGGAATGGGGAGGGGGGGGGGGTGTTGAAGCAAGCTTTTCATTCGACATGTGTTTAGAGTAAGTGAGTAGATCTTTTCTTATAACGTATAATTTATGGTTACTGTAATGCGTTTCACTATATATAAATTAAGAAAAATGTCTTTATTTTCATCTGTAATATTCATTGAATGATTGCTTCTAAATTAACGGTGGCTTACAATCAAAACAGCCCTCTTTGATAGCATGAATGACGGGACAGCACTATACTCAACTTCCTGATTTCTCCACCCTTTGCAATTACATAAATCATATCGTCGTGGGGCCCCACGACGCGACTTTTGTCGAAGCACCCCGGCAATTTGTGAAAATATCAATGCCTGTTTGTCCCTGGGGCATTGGTGTAACCCAGTTACGGCAACAGATATCTCTGTTAGATCATGACAGCTCTGACAGTATACCTCGAAGATTTGTTTTTACAACTCGGAGTGACGGGGAATATTACGAAAGCAGTTTCAAAAAGAAAAAATTCTCCATCAGCACTATAATCCTCATAAATATCTTCTTTTTTTACTTAATAAGTATAAGCATGATGAATATTTCTAAATTGCTCTTTCGCTTCACTGTAAAAGAATATATATATACATATATATATATATATATATATATATATATATATATATATACATATATATATATATATATACAATATATATATATATATATATATATATACAATATATATATATATATATATATATATATATGGAATTAAAGGGCCCATGCCAAGCAGATGCATGTTGACTTTTGTTGATTTAGGATACCCTGATCATCATTTATGTGGCCCAAAAAATATTTAAATATATGTCATATAAATTTTATAATAATTTTTCAGTACTTTTTTCTTCAGATTACTGGGATCCACCCACAAAAAAGCTGCAAAACCAACATTCCCTTGTGACATCACTTGTAAATCAAATATTAACATTTAAAAAATATTGCTATGTCGGATATTTACTGTCAAGTGTTTGCTCACAATAGCATTCTGCAAATACACCTTCACTTACCTTTCTTTTGCAAGTTTATTGCATCATGCCATTGTAAGAAAACACTTAACAGTGACTATCCGACATAGTAATATCTATTGAAATGTAAATATTTTCTGGATGGTGATTGACAAGTGATGTCACAAGGGGAATGTTGGTTTTTGTGCAGAAGAAAAAAAATACTTTAAAATTGTTATGAAAGATATTAATATATTAATATATTTTATTTGCCACATATGATCAGGGTATATCATAAATCATAAATGAAATTAAGTACTTTAAATGGGCTAAATATTATCAGAGGCGGTATAAAATGGACACAAATTAGCATATAGTAAGTCTAACAACGAATTCTGACAAGTTTGACAGTTTGTTCCAATATATCTTAGAGTGTAGGTCTCTATTACTGGAACTAAAGCATTGGTGTTTATCGAGATCTGTCACAAATCTTCCCATAAGTTCCGATTATCTGCGCTGGAAGCTCTTAATCGCCCATTATAAACATCATTAATCCAAGACCACCAGTGCCCCGCAACACGAAGGTTTGCTATCAATCGCAAATTTGAAACAACCAATCTGACTGGTCCAGAGTCAGCCTTTTAAACGAGATGTGCATGAGATAATGATCTTGATTAGCTATCGCAAATCTTTGTGATTCGGGGCCCGGAAGAGCATTGAACTATTCGTTTGACGCCTTCCTGCATCACAGCGCGTAAAATGCAATTGGTCAATTTCCCATCACCCCACATACACTGGCGAATCTTCGCGCCATGCACGATCGCTAGTCGAGCACGTAACGAACGCGCACCGAACTGTTGGGAAAATATCAGGCGTTGTATTGAAAATAAGAAAAGGGGAAAGGTTAGTTAAACAGGATTTTGGAAAATGGTGTTATAAAACTGGAAGAAACTGCATCGAAGTACGTTGGAAATTGCTGAATTTTACGGGGTCGTGGAACAGAGGCAAAGGTTCCTTGATAAGTTACGTTGCAACCTCGCTGATCTGGTAAGAAATGGAACAAAACGAGTTGGCATTTGAATGACCTTTAGCAGTCTCATTTGGACATTAGATGCCTGATGTTCCCTGATCTAATAAATGCACACCATTACACTAAACAAAAAGATACAACTGCGATACCAATATAAAGTGCACCAAATAATGATTAAGGAAAAGAGAAAAAGAGACATCCATAGAATGGGCAAGAGAGAGAGAGGAAGAGAGAGAGAGAGAGTGTGTGTGTGTGGGGGGGGGGGGTGGGGCGTATGTGTGTGTGTGTCCAAGACACAGAGAGAGATAGGAGAAAAAAAGGAAAAAAAAGAAAGAAAGATTGGAGGAACGGGTAATACCAGGCCATATTTGCGATGTTACAACACGACATATCACGATCTGAGCACTACGTTCTACTTCCAGGTGGAGTTGGTGTTCTCTGTTCACAGCAAGCTGTGGTGTATTTCTCTGCTCTCAACAAAACTATGCTGTACTGAGTATGGAGTAAAGTAAACTAATCCTCAGCTATTCATGTGTTTCAATTGACTATATAATTGCATTCATCGAAAACCAATCTCGAAAGGAGACAGTCAAGCGCTTCTAATTAGAAGCTCGCTGAATATCGTGTTGGTACATTCTGAAAGTGACGCCTGGCATAGGAAAAACATGACATGAAGGTGATGCATTTGAGTAATAATCGATTCCTATTTTGATATGCTGTCTGTACTGTAAAATATTTACGAAAGCAGACGTGCAGTGTAATATCCTAACAAGAAAATAACAGTGCGTGCATATATCGGGCAATAGCAAGTTATACAAGTTGAGCTATGCATCAGGCAAATGCATACAATTGCGTTCAGTTAGTCACTCAGCTTTCATTTTGTCCAAGGCTGTACAGGGGGCAGTTAAAAGCCTGAGAACATATTTCTTCATGTATCGAACTAATTCTTTTCATCTTTTCATTTCCCTCTTTCCGTTGCGTCCAGCAGAGCAGAATTGCTTTTCATCTCGTTCAAAGCTACCCGTGAGCGATTGATATCATGAGAGCACTTTTCATCGTGGGCTCTTTCTATAATGACTTCTTCATTTTTCATCTCCCCCGTATTTTCTACGGTTAAATGATGATTCTCCACAGATAGATATCGGCTATTAACCTAGATAACTTTTGAATAACAGTTTTCGATTATATCAGTCAATATTCATTGATCTTTAATACAAAAAAACTATCTGACAAGGCAAAGTTTATTTCCACCTAAAATTTAGGGTTATCAAAATTTCGGTCTTCCATGAAAAAGGTAGATATGTATATTATTATTGAACGAGAATCGACCCCATTATTCACGAAATGCAGAACAAAATGAACGGTAGGTATATCCATTGAATGGTGTAATGTTCTCTCCATTGAATTATGCATGCTGGACTGGATATTATCACCACTTCGCTGTCGTCACTGTATCGCGTCAATCAGAAGAAGTGTCAAGAAACGGATACCAATCTTCATCATCTTGGAACCGCTCATTTTGGGGCAAAACAGCTATGCGGAAACCTGAGAAATCAACACCGGATGAGCGCGACACTTTCAAGTGTTATAAGAACTTACAGGAGAATAGTTAACAGGAATAGTGGTACACACTACCCCCCCCCCCCCTCCCCACTCCGATCAAGCTATCAATAGGCTGAATAACGATGACCACAAATTAAAGCGTGACGCCTAAGAAAGGAAAAGAGGTACTCACACCCCCTCTCCCCGCCCCCCCCCCCTCCCTAATGAAAACAACTGAAAACCTAGAAATTATAAGGGAATCCAAATCCCTGTCCTTTTTCAATATGACGAATATTAGCATTTCATACGTCACCCGTGACTAAATGTGAATGCAAAAGTGAAAACAATTATGCTGAGTGCAAAGCCAACATGAAGTAGAAAGCGCACATCAACCGACCACTTGAATTTGTTATCTTTCGTGCCAGCATCAAGGATTCGTTAAATATGGAACGCTTAAACATTCTACTAACTTTTAACCGACTCTATTTTTTATTCCAAAGTAATGCAAGGTCAAATGAAATTAATTCCGTTTCTCATTCACTCCTCCTTCCTTTTTTGGCACGTCTCAATTTCTTTGTTTTTTGACATTTCTGTTCTGAAATGGAATAAATAAGAATCAGGTGACATCTAGACAATAAGGAAACAAATATCACTATAAATGTAATGCAATTTTCACCTTGTTTTGAACCTCCGAAGTGCATGTACAAATGAAATTGCATGAAGACAATTGTGGAATTTGACCAAATAGCATTTTATATACATGGAATATATCAAGTGATAAATAAATCCGAAAGAGAAACTAGGGATCAAGTTGACTTGGCCTAAGTAGCAAGGGAAGTTAGAGGGACGTCAAAGTTGATCTTTTATTAAAGATGACGCTTAAAATTCAACGTTAGTTTTAACTGAGTTTGTAATGCCAATGTATACGTGCCATAACCTCATACTAAAATAAAAAAACATGAAAACTGTATATATATATATATATATATATATATATATATATATATATATATATATATATATATATATATATATACTTAATGAGTCTTCCGCAAGCCTTTTTTTTTTTTTTTTTTTTTGCTTCGTTTTTCAAGATCAAGTCATTGTTTCATTTAGTACATGCAAAACACACTCCCTTAAATCATGGCCTTTCTGTGGTAACCAAGACTAGAGGAATGAAGTATGTCTGAGCAAAGGCAATGCTTCTTTCATTAAAAACGTTATTTCCGTGAAACATATTCATTTCTCAATAAGGTCTTTCGTCTTTAAATTAGCTTGTCAAACATGCCAAATCACTGGTTTTCATTTTCATCCGCGTGTTAGTTTCCAAGGGGATAGTATACCGCTTCGCATACTTCTATTCGAATTATATTAAGTTCATCTAACATATGTAACAAAGATGCTAAAATCGAGAACATATTTTACCTCCTGACATTATTACAAATCTAGTGAGAAATCCTTTTTCGTGCAACATTTGTCGAAGGATTGAAAAGTATTGTGCCTGTGCTCATTGCATGTTGATCATTGCAGTCTGCGGTGTTATTCATCTCTCTCTCTCTCTCTCTCTCTCTCCCCCCCCCCCTCTTTTCCATTTGCTTTATGTTTCTGCTCCTCTTCTCTCTTCCCCCACCTTGTTTCCCTTCTTACTCTTTCTTCCTTTCTCGTTCCCCCTCCGCTCTCGGTGTGTGTGTGTGTGTGTGGGGGGGGGGGGGGTTTTTGTGTGTGTGTGTGTGTCTCTTTCTCTCCCTCTATTCCATCTGCTTTCTCTGGCTTTACCTACTTTTTCACCTCCTCTCTCTCTCTCTCTCTCACTCTCTCTCTCTCACACACACACACACACACACACACAAACAAACACTCGTGTTCCCTTCCTGTATCTAACCTTGTTATACTCCTATATAATCATATTTCCAAACCTCCGCAGAGACCCATCGCGCTAAGCGGCTGCGCCCGGCCGCTGGCCATACTCCAAAGTGATATCCAAACAATCTGTAGCCATCCATGTGTGGGATCGCCATGAAACTGACGAAATCAGGCATGGGGAAGCTTGGGAGCGGAAACTGATTAAAGTGATGTCGTCCGGAGGGGACCATCATTTTGATCCCCCGACTTCTTCCTGTCAAGTATGTCAGCAAGAACCGATCCCCATAGGGCTGACGTTAATAGGTGCGTGTAAAGACTTCGGGGCATAACAGGTGAAACATTAGGTAAGCGCATGCTGCAGACCGGTTTTAATAATGTTATGGAAACTGTCTGAACATGGTATTGCAACGTTGATTGAACGGAACGGACGTGAAAGTGCGTGGTGTTTTGCAAGTGATCCGAATATATCCCGGTGTCCATCGCTCTAATTGCACGCTTTAGGGCCCGAAATATCTTTACAAAAAACATTGTCCGTAGTGTTTTCATATCTACTGCAGATGAAGAATCACATCATCATCATCATCATCATCGGAGAGAAAAATACATCTCTGGGGAAGTCATTAATTCTGCCAACGTATTGATCATGAAAGCCAAGTGGTGATACAAATATTGGTATTTTTAGCCAGGGACCGGGGTTCGATACCCGATGGAAACATTTTCCAACCTTCGCAGTTTATTCTGTGAGAAGACAGCAAATAGAAACTTGACTGGTGCAATTATGCAGCCAATCTTATTCTATCATCGTCATTTCTAAAAACTATGTTTTGGTAATATACATTCCAGGCACCATCCCAGTAGCAAAAAAAAAAAAAAGATAATGGAATGGAACTTGTTGTGCTCTCCTGTTGTTCGACATACACATTTAAATTTCACATGATGTTTTTGTGTATCGGCAGAAAATATTTCTTCTCTACTTTATATCAAAAATTTGCAACCTAATCACCCTTCGAAACAAACTCTTTTGGCGGTTTGGGGTCAACGCCCTTTATCTTCTGTATACCTTTCCTTCTGAAGCAAAAGCCTTGTTGTGGCATGGTATGAATAATGTCCGAAACAACATTTTTCAGGAAAACTTAAATTGGAAAGCTCCCAATGTTGATACAATATATCATATTGCAAATGCTACACTCTGCGGGGCATTTTATTTTTTGCCTTTATGTTTCTCATCTATCTTTAGAGAGCTGAATAGCTGACATTGATCATGTTGAAAGGCGATCTTTTATCCGATTCCATTACAACAAAGTGGATTTTTAAAGGTACTTTTCAACAACTATTTGTATAATTATTTGTGTAATGAACGTTCAAAGTGTATTGTTTGAACTATACTATCTTTTGATAATCTATGTAAATATGTATATATCATTTTTTGGTATCCCAAGTGGGGATTTATTTTGAACCAAGATCATCTCTTTACCTTGTTTATGAGCTTTCATGACATTACTATATTTTGAGGGGATGTCAAAAAGTATTTAATGACCTTTCATCTCATTTAAAAACCAATTACATAATGTATATGCATATCAATAATTTTAGAAATATGTACCAATACGTTTTAAAAAATATCCATTTATGACGAGGATACTCGATAATATGTAAATATTTAACTATCTTTGTTATCAAACATGGCCTCATGGAAGACCACCAATATTGGTGAAAATGTGCTACACTGTATTAGATATCAGAAATAAATAAATGAATAAAATAAATATTACATGGTCGTGAAAGTGGCTACAATGTTATCATTTGTAGTTTGAATGTGAAAAAAGAAAAATTCTTAAATTTTAACGAAAAATTACCAAAATGTAGTAACAGAAGAATCTAATCTTACATTATGAATAACCATAAAACGGTTCAGATATATTCATAGATAAAGGAAGAATTTAAAGGGAATCTGTACCTCTGTCGCTCCACATAAATCATAATTGTGCTCCTTTTTTGGATTGATTTATTATATTTTTCAAAAGTTAAGTGCATCAAATTTTCAAAGATTAAATAATAACATTAATGGAAGTAAAGTCATGAGTAATTTATGGTCTCTCTCTGAAAATGTAGCGAGTAAATCAACTTTATGTAACGATACCTTCTGGCTATATTTGTGATCGTCACATATTAGTTTGGGAACTTCAATAATAAGGTTCCTGGACAACGACGTATCTAGAAATGATGATCAGGGGTGTATCTGTCAGCCTTAGTAATCATGATAAAGCTTCCTAGATAATAGCGTAACCAAGTGTAATAAAGGTGGTGGTGGTGTGTGTGTGAGGGGGGGGGGGGTGTTGTATTTGGCAACCTCCAGTGATTTACACCCAAAAGAAGTTATAGTGACTCCCGACTCGGCCTTCAAATGGGGATGGGGGCTGGAGTGTACGCTGGATACGTCACTGCTGGATTTACAAACTGATGCTACTTGTTGACTACATCTTAACATACTTTGACAAGAACCAGACAATTATTAACATAATTGCGATACCGTACTGTCGAGGAAACGTATCATGATGAAGTTACCTAAGTTTATTATAGTTTAACGATAACAAAAAATAGCTATAGGGCATCACTACAAAAAGTCTATTTACTGGCTACATTCTCAAAAGACTGTAAAGAACTCAGACATGATACTATTCTCATTAAAGTTAGTATTCAACTGTGATGGATGTAATTGGTATCTTTTCTAATTCAGTAGGACTCTTAAAAAATAAAGTTTAAAATTAAAATTACAGCAGTAATATTTCTTTCATTTTATAACATAATATTGTTAAAATTGGAAGCCCCCATACACGCTTGAACAAAGACTCTGAAAATGAATACAATTGAATACGCGGGGATGTATAGTGCTAATGTACCAGAATTTATATAAGATATGCATCTTTCATTAGTAACCAAAAGTGCTGCATTTATTAAATAATTTAATCATTATTAATGACATTCGAAATCAAAAGACTGATTGAAACAGAACGAAGTATGGTATAGAATTGGGGGAAAACAGAAAGAGAAGAAAACCATATCGAACCATACATGGCGCCAGTAAAGTTTATAAAGTAAAGACATTCCCATGCGACGTAAAAGCTACATAAATATAAGCGCCTATGTCATGATACATCATAATTGTAACCATGGCAACTAAATTGATCTAAATGAGAACACACGACCCTTTTCCTCGGGAGATAGACATAGACGGGGAAGAAGAAGAAAAAAACCTACAAGCTAGGTTAGAGTTCGATGTTTCATACCCAAAATAGCTGAAGTTGTAATTCGATAAGGCTTAATTATGTTATTTCTTGCCGGAGAAGATGAGGCCTCGGTCATTACAGGTTACAAGGACGCGAGTGGCAGACGGAACTGGCTGTCCCAAAGGAAAGGTCTTATGACCAATTTGTTTTAAAATGAAAGTTTAAGTTTATTATCGCTTCCGATGAAAAAAATGTGATGACTAAAGGATAATGTCGTTCAAAATATGGACTATATACTATAATCACCAATGAGTACTGAAGAAATATCTATATATTTGCGCCTTTTTCAGAAAGATTGGTTTAATCTGAACACGAAATAACGACCTTATGCCAGGTCTTCGACAAGTTATCAAACTCTACCTGTGCTGAAGGTTTGATTTAACGCTGAAAGGCTTCTCGAGACTTCTTAATAACACCACATTTGCCCCCCCCCCCAAAAAAAAACAACAACAACAAAACAACAAAACAATCAGGTGGGGTGTAGTACTTCAAGTTCGGGATTTTTGGTTTCTGGCATTGCGTATTAATCTTTTTAAGAAGCTTTTTTCAGAAAGATTAGTCTTCATTGAACACGAAATAATGACCTTATGTCAGGCCGCCGTCGAGTTATTTAGTTCTACCTGTGCTGTAAGTTTGATTAAACGCTGAAAGGCTTCTCTAGACTTCTTGATAACACATTTGTCAAAATAAAAACAGGTCGGGTGTAATACTTCAAGTTCTTGATTTGGTTGGTTTCTGGCATTGCGTATTAATCTTTTTCAGAAGTTTTTTTCAGAAAGATTAGTCTTCATTGAACACGAAATAACGACCTTATGTCAGGCCGTCGACAAGTTATCAAATTCTACCTGTGCTGAAGGTTTGAAAGGCTTCTCGAGACTACTTGATAACACATTTGTCAAAATAAAAACAAGTCGGGTTTACTTCAAGTTCTGGATTTGGTTGGTTTCTGACATTGCGAATTAATCTAGTCTTTTTATAACATTCCGTTCTTTTCCTCTGCACATGCCATATATATAAAATGTATATTTTGTTTGCATGGTGTCATTGGCCAATTTTAACGTGTATAAAACCATCGATTATATTTGAACTTAGTTGAAGGTAAAGACATGAAGTATTTAGATAATCACACGGTTTCATTTCTTTCTGCCTTTCTTGCTTTCTTTCTTTCTTCTTCTTCTTCTTCTTTCTTCTTCTTCTTCTCCTCCTATTAATGGAGAAATTGTCAAAAACAGACTTTACAAGCGAGGCGTGTGCGTTTGCATGAATTGTTTTATTTCTATTTTGGTAAAGCCTGCCGAACTCTATCCAATCTGGACCTATAAAAGTATAAACTCCTCATCTATCTCCGCCACACAAGATCTCATTGCATTTCTACTCTTCTGTAAACTTGCCATTTCTCTCCCGCACACCATTAAGATAATTTGTTTTCCATCTACAAGTCGTCACTTCAAGTCAGAATACTATAAGCACGAACGGGATTTTTATAAATTAGATCTTGGATCAAATATTCACTTGGATCAAGCAAATGCTTGTGGATTATGTTATTCTAATGCAACTCATGTAGCACTCCTGGGATATACCCGTATCTACGTTTAGCTTCAAAGTAAATGAGGTAAATATCAATTTAAAAAAAAGAAGTTATAATGTGAGCTGTAATAACATGAGCTGTTATAGAGGTATCGTAGTCGAGTGGTTTAAAAACTTGACAGGAGATGCGAAGGTCGTGGGTTCGATCCCCAGCACGGCGCTTATGTTCTTTAGCAAGGCATTTTATCTACATTGCTCCTCTCCACCCTGGTGTTAAATGGGAACCCGGGAGGATGCGAAAGTCATTATTTTGTCTTTGTTTAGCACTGTGAGCGTCTGTAAAAAGGCGTCTGGCTGGAATGCTCCCCAGGGAGTGGAGAAGGTGCATACACTGTATGCGGGCAAGCCTGAATCCGATGACCGGGGGGGGGGGGGGCGTTTCATCAAGTGTCTTGTCAGTGATTTTTACCGACAAATTTGCTCTCAGCCAATCAGATGCAAGGATTTCAGTAGCTTATAACAGTTATTGCAACTTGTCATTGATGACATGTTTTATGAAACGGGGCCAAGGTTAATAATAACACGATAAAAACTACTTTCGAAAAATAAATTCAAGACAATTTCAATAGCCCTGTCTATCACCTTTAGAAATGTGCGAACATTACAATGGCGTATTACGTAATCCGAACAAGATTTCTATGGGCAGTACAATAGGCCTTTGAAATTGCCCTTGGGTTTATTTTTCGAAAGTAGTTTTTATCGTGTTTAATATTTATAAAGCGCTTAGAGACATCGTAAGATGTATTGGGCGCTATATTAATCCAGATTATTATTATAATTATTATCATTAATTATTATTTATTATTATTATTATTATCATTTATTATTGCAGATTCCTTTATCTGACAAGCAGAACACAAGCAATGTGAGGGACATTGAGGAAATGAAATGACAAAAAAATAGAGAAAGGGAGGAAGGAGACAGTTGACGCCATATTAGATAAGTAATCTTGATAAGGAGGATATTATGGAGGATTTGAGGATAATCTTCGAGATGATGACAATTTTCCTGCCTAGCAAGGAGTCTTTTCTAGTAAATATTCAGGACTCTATCATCATCTACGAACGATTTAGAGTTGGGTTGATGGAGTATGAAAATTATTTTTGCTGGCAGCAAAATGAAACACTAATCTATACTTAACACTTACCACGCTAATATTTCGATATATATTTCTGGGTAAATAAAGTATTAGAAGGTGACCTTCGAGTGATGAGCATACCGGGTGCTCGCCCTTAAACTGTGGGTGCATGGCACCCCTAGTCAGGTGCATTTTTTTTTCCTGCTAGGACTAATTTGCATGGTTAACGTACAGTATTGACCACTATTACAGATATTATGTATTAGGGGATGTAAAAGTAGACCAACAGCCCACCAGACCGACAAAAGAAACTTAAAAAACAAATTGTAAAGGGTAGGCAAATTCAAAAGGTCCATGTGCATGGGCTACAGCCCACAAGCCGAAATCTTCGGTCTCGTAAGCATTCTGAAAACTTTTTTTCGGGTGCACTATAGACATTAGACCAACAACAATAGAGACCAATAAAACAGGAAAATACATAAGGAACGACAGAAAATTGTCGTTCTGGTGGGCTGTCGGTCTCATCGGCCGTCGACCTCTCAGCCTTCTGAAAAAGTTGTCAGAAGGCATATGAGACTCCAATTTGTCGGTCTCGTGGGCTGTAATCCATGCAAGTATTGTTTCTATGTAGAAAGAAAAGGGCATATATACAGATTGAATTGGTTACCTGAAATAACCTAAACCCGCTTTCTTCTACTCATTACGATCAGCTGGTCAATCCTTGAACATAATACGACATAATTATACAGATAAGCTGGTAAACGTTAGAAACTTAAAGGACATTTCTGGAATAATTTGTTTACTGCACACCAAACGGGACGCATCAAGATCGGTGATTGATCCACTGCAGAAAGTAAAAGGACATATTCAGATCAACTGAACAACTGCACAAACAGAGAGACATACACCAACTTGTCAGAATATATAGATTTCAATCGGTCAGATACAGTTTAAAAAGAAATTGGGTTTTTTTTTTTAAATCCTGCGAAAACATATTGCTCAGAGACACGCATAAAGATAATGAGAATACTTTCATTTAATTATACATGGAAGAAGATTCAAGTGAAGTGCATGAAAATTGAAAATTGGAAGAAAAAAACAAGACATAACGAGTTGGGCAAATCGTCCAAAGCTTGAGTAAATACGAGTTTCATTCCAGCTCTACATGTGTGATGTTTGTTCAACGGTATCTTGATCTGTCACAGCCTCGTCATAGGCAGAATAAGTATACATTTATCCAACCACTCTGAAGTACAGTAAGAGACATCAACACAGATAGATTGGGAAAGGAATCTGTTAAGTTAAGAGTCAAATCGCTTCAATTTGGAAAGTCTTATACAGTCAATACCTTCTAAATTGAAGATTTGAGAAATGCTTCATTTTGTCCTGTTATACTGAGGGGTCGTTGATGTTGACACACCGCCGAATCACTCGTTTTAAATGTCTAGGAATTTTAAACGGGTTAGTCATCATAAGAAATCATCATATTTTTTCCATTCTCTTCTCTGAAATTCATCATCTTTTGCTGCATAAATTCTAGATTGAGAAATTTTAATATATATTACTATAATATTTCAGAAGTTGAAAAGCAATAATAAATCATGTGGGATTGTTGTGCTTCCCTTTGGGAGGATGTGTTCTTTTAAAACATAATAGCGGTAAGAAGAGGGGGAGGGGGTGCTGCGAAGGATACATTTTCAATATATATATGCAAATTTTATGTTTGACATTGCATATTTCTGTTAAAAACCGTACTGGAAAATTAATTGAATTGGAGCTGTTGAGTTATAAGCACATTGAAGTTGCTTGTGGTTTTTAAAATCTTAATCGCGTGTATGGATTTGCAACGTGTATTTGAAAGGTAAAAGTGAGGTTCACAAGAAGGAAGCTGAAGCTTTAAGTTTCTCTTGTAATTTCGAAACTTTAACATGTTTAAGTTTACTTGTAGTTCGAGAACTACAACCGAGCTTGTTGATAATGCCGAAATCACGAGCAGCAGGGGTCCTCCGTCGTTGTTATCGACCATGTAAAGGACAGAGTAAACTTTAAGTTTAGCAAACTCGTTGTTAACAATGACCTCTCTGGTGTAATCTCAGAACAACGAGTGTTGTTGTTTCGAGACCCGTGTGAACCCTCGTCGTTGCTTCGTTAACTTAAAGTTTCGAAATCACAATTCCCGTATAGACGTAGCTACAGTTGGCATATGCTTATGATTATTGTCCGCCGAGATATAACCCCACTATTAATCTGCATTGGTTGGTCAGATTAATTTGCATAGAAAACGATCACTATCCGAGTCCTTTACTGGATCTTAGTGATGTTTGTAATTCGCTACGTTAGAGGTGAATTGCAAATAATGATGACGAATTTTTTCGCAAATCTGACTGACGTTCAAAGCTGAGCAGGGATTATTTTGAGACTAAATTTTAAGCTCGATCATATTGAACCTTTGGGAAGATGTGTTCTCTTAAAATATATTACGGTAAGAAGAAGGATATATTTCCGATACAGGCCTATATGCAAATTTTATGTATGACATTTCATACTTCTGTTAAAACCGTACTGGAAATCAATTGAATTGGAGCTGTCGAGCTATCTGCACATTGAAGTAAATCTTTTTTTTTTTCAATCGCATGTATGGATTAGCAGCGTTTATTTGAAAGGTAAAATTCAGGTTCACACGAAGGGAGCTAAGCTTTAAGTTTCGCTTGTAATTTCGAAACTTTAAGTTCAATTGTAGTTCTAGAACTACAAGCGATCCTGTGGTTAACGCCGAAATCACGAGCAGCGGGCGGTCCTCCGTCAATTTTATCGACCGTGCGGACAGAATAAACTAGAAGTATAGCAAACTCGTTGACGGTGACCTCTCTGTTCATGTTAAACGATGATCCCCGATTGGTTATCTCAGAACAAGCGTCGTTATTTGTTTCGAGGCCCGTGTGAACCCTCGTCGTTGTTTCGTTAACATAAAGTTTCGCAAACTTAAAGCTTCGAAATCACAATTCCCGTATGAACGTACATAGCAAAAGTTGGCATAATTATGATGATTAATGTCCGCCGGGATATAATCCCACTATAAATTTGCAAAGAAAGAAATGACTATCCGAGTCCTTTAATGGATCTTAGCGATGATTATAATTCGTTAAGTTAGAGGTGAATTGCAAATAAAGATGGTGATTTTTTTTTCTTCACATAAATCTGATTGACGTTCAAAGCCCAGCAGGGATTATTTTGAGACTAAATTTGATATTGAACCATTTTTGATGACGTGGGATCGTCACTAAAAAAAGAAGTAATCCGATAATACTGCATCATCTGAATGCGTGTATGTTGCAAACGAAAGTGTAATCGTAAAAGACGATGAGTATTAAAATACTGATGACTGATAATATATGAGTCGAAATGTTTACTTTAGTGATTTTTCATGTATGTGAGTGAGGGGGGGGGGGGGGGGTCAGCGCAAAAAATATGTACCGACAGGGGCGGACTGGGAATGAAATTCGATTGGGAAATTTCGATGCCACTGGCCCACTCAGCCTTTAACCGGCCCTCAGATCACAAATGGCTCGGCCCTCAAGCCTAGTGGCCCAAGGGGAAAACTCCTCAAACTCCCCGTGGCTAGTCCGCCCCTGTGTACCTATACAAACTGAACAGAAATATTAATTGTGCGTTTGCCAACAAGGTTGCTCAATGTGCCCACAAAACCTCTTTACACCCGTGGAAATTTTCCTCTCCCACGCCTTTGCTACACTAACTGGCATGTGCTATTTTTGGCAAAACAATTATTCTTCTAAAAAGGTCTACGGTGCGTGGATTATACAAGGAAACAAAATGATGATTTTTCTCAAATCGACCTTCAAAGAGAACGAAAAATCTATTTGCTTCGTTTAAGAGTACCCTATGGAAATTATGTAAAAATACGAGTATGTTTGAGTGCACTTTTACTGTGACTCACCACATTAGAAGTATTTTTTTTTTTTAATTTACCAGGCTATGGAGAGTGTATAAACACACCGCCATTCCGAATGTTTTCGCTAATAACATTGCAAGCCGTAATAAATTTGTGATGGATCAATAATATTCTGCAGAGACAAGCGAATTCATAGAATATTAAAGGTTTGACGAAAACAGCTTAGGAAGATTAGGTTCTCTCTCGCGTCGCGTGACAACTTGAAGATGGCATGTATGCATGATGAGCCTTCGAGCCATCACTTATTTCAAAACATGGTTAAAACTTGAAATATATTTAGGGGTAATCTATAGGCTTGCCTACATTCTGTTCGCTCGCATATCAGGCAATACATTAATTCCTTTGCTTTATATACAGTTTCTTTTTCGAATGGAAATACAAATCGGAGACGAATTTCAATTTTTTAGCCTTACAATCGACCATTCTTTTTTGTTTTGGATTGAAAATTAAAAACTAAAAATTGTCATTTAGGATTATAGCTACAGGAAGGTGAGACAGAAAACAGTCATTATTAGATAACTACGATCATATTTGCCTATATACAATGATATACGTGCGTCTGCCGAATGTACCTAGAAAATAATTTAGACAAGACGAAAAACAAATCATATGTAAACCATTCATCTTTTAACACATCAAACGATTTTACTCTGCAATTGGCGACACATTGTATCTGTAATTCTTCGCAATATTACACACAAAAAGACTAGTTGTTGATAAAAAAAAATACTGAAAACAATCAAACGAAGCAAATCAACCAATAAACCGTTTTCTTGAAATATTTTCGAAATGCTTTTCGAGTATTTTTGTATAAATTTACGCGCCGCTTAAAAACTGTCATTTTTGACTAGAAATATTGAACAGTGCCTTTAATTTTGATATGAATACAATACAAACCAAGTATTTTAGAAAATTCATTTAGAACGCAAACACGCCCTCATTTTATACGACATTCGATGTTTGAATGAAAGGTAAAGTAATGTTATAGTAACGCGGTGCAGATGTCCTTCTGATATCGCGGTTGCCTCTTCGCAAAGATTAATACTTCATGAAATCTCAATACGGAACGTGCTCAGTGAACAATCACTTTTAATTACACTCCACATGCTACTCAATATTAACACAAGTTAACACTCTCGCTACCGCAAACTCTTTGCTTTCATGCTCTATATTTCTGTCACCAACATGGTTATGGTTAAGCAATATGGATTGCTCGTCTTTACCTCGTTTTGATCTCAAATATAGATACTTACTAAGAAAAAAAAAAGAGACGATAATAGCAAGATTGTAAGATGCCTCCCGGTTTGTTCAAGGTAAACTGTGACTTAAAGAGTGCGCAAGGCTGAAATGCATAAAGGGTTTACAGTCTTACCTTAGTGAAGCCATGGTCAGAAGAATCACACCCCGAAGGATGTTTATACACAGACGCTCCATGTCTTCAAAGTTTTACCGATGATATCCAGTTCAGCAAGTGAATATTCCAAAATTGAAGTTTCCTATCAGTTTGTGTGAGCTCTCCTCCAGGGATACCATCAATCTGCAGAAGGGGGGGGGGGGGGGTTGAAGAACAACCAAACAATGGGTTTATATTGAAAGATTACTCCTGACGATGGAGATAGGCAGTGATTATGTCGAGTCACACACGAATATTATGTCTATCTTTCAAAACAAGCATTTGAGGGCATTTCCAAATTGTGGAATTACCGAGTTCATGACCGTACATGCACACACGACAGTGAGAAGTTCGTAGTGTGGCATCTTACGAGATTTACACGGGTCCGCGGTGCGCGTGGGTTGGTGGGTGAGTTTTACGAGTGCGTGCGTGTCACGTTTTGATAGCGACTGTGTATTGCTAGACAGAACCCTGGCGGACGGGAGCTGGTGATAGCTTTAAACTTTTTTTAGCACACAACAAAGGTTTTAACAGGTTTCGAATATATTTACCTCTTGTGTTTCGTCGTGTATAAGGAGTGTTTCATGTCTAAAATACTAAATCTTAACTTTTACCGTCGGAGAAAATCAGAAACTTCAATTGTTATTATAACGTGGGGATAACTCTTAAGAATTTAAGCTCCCCTAAAGGAACAAAATTGCTCAATTCAATGACGTAAGATGAAGACTATAGAACGGGTACTGGGAGTGTACCCAGTTATTTATCATAGCTTTTGTAACCCTGTATATAATTTAGTATTATGCGATGATGAGTAGCGTAGATCGAGAGCGTTAACTGCTTTGAGATCACACAGATGACCACAAGGCGACGAGATGTACAGTTCAAAATGGTTCTTTTTACTTACAAAAACTGTGAAGTGACGATATGGTATAAAAGTAGTTATAGCCCTAAACTCCTATGGTTACGCCATCAGTAGGCATGTAGGAGTATAATTATTAAATCAACACCGGATGGTGGGGGGGGGGGGGGGGCTTAGAAGAAGAACCCAGATTTCTTGTGGTCACAACTCTCTATGTAAATGCTAGGACTTGCTTACTCCTAATCTTTCTCAGTAAGGGGAACGAGGAGTCGGTGTCCAGAGATGACCACCGAATAGAAAGGAGGGTGTCAGAAATAAAGAGGAATAGAAATGTATTTTAAGGGATGCGGACGTTTCCAAGGAATAAAGGGCTGGTCACATTTGTCCGATAAGCGATAACGACAACGATATCTGTTCATAGTAGGGCAGCTAATATAATATTGTTATGGTTATTGTTATCAGACAAAAAAATTATGTGACAAGCCCTTAAGCCTTGGCTGAAAAGGAGTGTCCTCAAGAAGACCACAAGTACCTCGTAAACAATCTCTGAATAGGTGATTGACCTTCTGAGAGGGTGAGAAGTGCATGGTGCTGCTAATACTAATAATTATGACTACTAATAATACTAATGAAATAATAGTACTGATAATTATAATTAACATTTTTCCTCTTACACTTTCTTCGTTCTGCAATTTATTCTCCTCCTCCCCCCTATCTCTCACCCTCTGTCTGTCTCTCTCTCTCTTCCTCTCTATTTCCAACTCTGCATACTTTCTCTTTTTTGTCTGTCTGTCTCTCTCCCTCTCGCTCCATGTCTCCACTTTTTTTCTCTCTCCCCCCCCACTCTCTCTCCCCCCCCCCCCCCCCCCCCCCACTGTGAGTAATGGTAATGACCTTACGGTATAATAATTGATTACATAAGACGACGCATTGGTTTGCGCTCCCAGAAAGTTTAATTCTGCACGGTTGGAGACTGAGGAATATGCTTCTTCAGGTGGTATTCGCGAACGTTCAGTACAGCTGGGGAGCGTTTCATCAAGTGTCTTGTCAGTGATTTTTACTGATAAATTTGCTCTCAGCCAATCAGATGCAAGGATTTCAATAATCAGTCATTTATAACAGTTGTCGGTAAAAATCACTGACAAAACGCTTGATGAAACGGTCCCCATTTACTTTAATAAAAACAAAAACAAAAAAGCACAGTATGCATCTCTTTATCCTCCGCGACAAGTAAGATACGCCATGAAAACATTAAATTATAGCCACCATTATCATGATCATCGACCCTGAAACGGATGACTCCCTGTCAAAGCTGCAAAGTTTAGAGGGCTATGAAGCATGAAACACATGACCTACGTGCTTATTTTGCCAACCGCATCAACTACGATCTTGTTCACTGTCACCTCCAATACATCTTTCTCACTCCTCCTCTGCGGGGTTTTCACATCTTCCTTAGATAGCATTATGCAGTGTGAAAGGAGCGTTCGCATTGGCGGTGATGTCCGCGCAGAAGTTCAAATCGCAAAGCGGTGCTCATTTCTTCGGGCATACACCGCCGCGTAAAAACAAGAGAGAAATGATAAGACACCGCGCTCAGTGACCGAGCCTGCGCGTGAATGTGCAGTAAGGGGAACTCCATGTGAAGCGTTTTCTGCTTTCTTCAGAATGGGGATATGGATATATGCATGAATATCTTCGTGGTAGTGGTTCCGTCGAATTCTAAGATCGGTTTCTGACGTGGAATGTGATTGTTTTTCACAATGCACCTCGTGGTTTTAGCCAACACCGGACCACACTTAGAATATGGGGAAATATAAGGTGGGGCAGGCGGAGGGGGGGGGGGGGGGCAAAGACCGTTTGACAGTGAACTCTGATGAAAGGCAAACAACATCCTAATGTCTATCGATCAACAAGATCAAAGGTGTCAGAGATTATTGGGGTAGTTAATGCTAAAATTTTCCATAACAATATATATTTTATATAAAGAAATGTATATTTTTTTTAAATCCCATCGATCACTTGTAAATGTTATAATTTGTTTGATTGTTGTAATAATAAAAAGTTACAAATATAAAAGAAAAGATAAGAAAAAGAGAGAAAAAAGGGGGAAAATATCCATGAATTTGTGAAGTGAAGAGCAAAAGAGATGGGGGGGGGGGAGTCCCCCTCGGAATTATATCACTTTCTCCAACATACTGCTAGGATGTTTCTCTTGTGACCACCCCCCCCCCCCCCCATCTGCCACTACTATACAAAATTATACAAATAGTTTTCACTGTTTCATTACATTAATCCAATTAATGAATCATTCAGATAACGAGGCATCCCTAGTATTTTCAGTTGTTGCATTCCGAAAGTCAGAATGCAAGTTAATTAGCTGATTGCTATTTCTGTGCTATTTCTGTGTGCTTTCACAGTTACATTTGAAATAAAAAGGACAAATTAATTGGCTCGCTGGACGGCCTTGGATATTCGAATAACTATGTGGTTACTCAAGGCTATTCCACAATTAATCTTGCTCAACGCTATTCCACAATTATTAATCTTGTTTCAAAAAAGGAGAAAAAAAAACATCTGGCATTACCTGGGCAAGGAGAAGGGTGTGGAAGATAATATGCCTGCGCTCTGACAGTGTAACTGCAAATATTCTAAAGCTTTTGGCAAATATCTGAATAGTCTTTCGGGGGGGGGGGGGGGTGTAA
Source organism: Heliocidaris tuberculata (assembly GCA_025618425.1). NCBI lineage: Eukaryota > Metazoa > Echinodermata > Echinoidea > Camarodonta > Echinometridae > Heliocidaris > Heliocidaris tuberculata. Next base: position 7,985,310 of record CM046845.1, on the reverse strand, counting down.
AGGGATAAGAAATCGATAGCTCTTTTCATTGGGAGAAAGAGGGGGGGGGGTGGTAAAATAAAAAAAACGAGGGGAAGGGCGTTGAGCCGACATTATATAGCAAGCAAATTTTGATAACAGTCCCTTACCTTCCCAGAAGACAGAAGAAAGAAGAAGGCTTTGCGACGGCCCAAGAAAGGTCCTTTTATTAATCAAATTTGCTAATGCCCACTTTTTTCGAGCTGTTTTCTCTTGACAAAGACCCAGGACGATCGGAACCCTTCATGTATTTCAGTAGAATTGACATTTTTTCGATATTTGGTTTATTGTTTCTTTTAAATAACCAATAATGTAGAATTCAAAATTAGAATGCAAAATGATATTCATTTTCCGCCTCGCTCGGAAATGTGAAAAAATTTAATGCATGCTGAACGACATGTGACACCATAAGAACTTAAGTCTAGTAATCAATTACGAATTTATTCAATGTTTTATTCATACGTCATGCTCGAATTTAATCATAAGGATTTATAATGTCACTTTAGAGCATAGCTACATAGGTAGACTATAATTTTTTCTAGTTATTATTTTAGTTGAATGATTTCCCATTCCTTCAAAAGATTATGACGTATCACATTTTCAGCAGAATGTTGTATATGTGACAATTTTGTAATTGCTGTGCTATCATGCTCTACGACAAAGTAAAATCTATTTCTAGATAATAATATCATCCACTACAAAATTAAAGCAGCAGTTGCTAGATTACTTGTGTCACATAAGAAATCGCCTGCATTAGAAAAGACATTTACAGATACAGGCTGATCTCATTCTATCTCAGGTCATGATGTGCCTAATCTATAATTTCTCTAGAAAACGTGATTCGTGTTGTAATGAAGGGTATAATAAAACAACAAACTAAATCATGTAAATAGCAAGTCATAATTTCTCTCTCTACCTCTCTCTTCTCTTCCCCCTCTCTTCTCTTCTCTCTCTCTTCTCGTTTCTCCCTCTGTCTCGTCTCTATATATCTCCCACTCTCTTTCTCAAATTTTCTCTGTCGCTCTCCTTTTCTGTGTGTATGTGTATGCGTGTGTGTGTGTGTGTGTGTGTGTGTCTCTCTCTCTCTGTCACACATATAAAAGACATATAAAACACGCCCTCTCTACCTCTCCCCATCCCATTATATGTTTTCCAAAAGAGAGAAAAATGCACTACCTCAACGAGTACCTCAAACGGTCCCTTTTCCCTATCACTTGGACGTTGTTTGCAAGAAATGGCATGCCTATAGCATATTTTATGCCAAAGTCAAAATGGAAAAGATTCTGTGCTATGATGTTTTACTGCTTTGGTTTTAGATATCTCCTTCCATTACACGTAAAATGATGTCTCCCCGGCACTTTATGGGATTGTGAAAATGGGTCACTGATACCCGATTATCCATCGCCTGTTCATGCATCTTTGCCATCTCAAATGTTTTGCATCGTTACGGTTTTGTTCAACATCTTTGATCTCTACAATACCTTGAAGAAAATATATAGATATTACTCTTTGAATATGCAATTTTTTATTTATTATTATTATTATTTATTTATTTATTATTTTTTTGCTTTATTATTTGGTTGTTGACTTCAGAAGAAAAGATAAAATGAAATGGGTATAATCAAACAGGCAAGCTGTTTTTCATTATCATTTTTTTTTTCGTTTGCTAAGGAACGATATTATTTACATTTTATTGACGGAATATATTGATTAAAAAAGTTACAATACTCTTTGGTGAAATGAGATCTTTGTGCGTTGCAAACACAGGAAGATATTTGTTTTTTGTTGTTTTTTTCAAGATTCGTAGCGTACTGGCCAAACAAAAATGAGCCTTTTATTCTTTCTAAACAATTGCATTATTGAATCACTCGAATAGTCCATATTGGTTCTATTCAATATTAATGGTGAATTTTCAGTTACAATCCATCTCCAAGCCCTACGTAGTCAAATGATCAGCCGAATTGGTATAGGCCTATGTCTCTATTTGCTATGAGCTTCTCTCCGTTAGTTTGTCTCCGTGCAGCCGAAAGCACGGTGCAAGATAACTATTCCATCTGCTCGCAAACGATACATCCTCAATTGTTTGGCATTAGCGTTCATTAACGAAGATTGCCTAATGAAAAGGTAGGTTGTCATCGCAAGGTCTGTGTTTTCAATTCGCCCGTAATCTATAGTAATACTATTTCCATACACGTCTGTCTTTTCCGTCAAAATATCAAAGTGTGATTGTGCAGTGAGAGTCGTCATGGAAAAAACCTGGAACTGTGTGAGGGTTAATCCCGTTAGTGCCATAAGCATACAACCCATGCGAAATCTCAATACCGTACTGAGTTCGTGGTAACGTCGGGGTTAAAAGCAGCATGACCATAAACGGTGCATTTAGGAAGCGAAACAGACGTCATCCGGAAATTATAGACATAACCCAACATTATTAGAACCATCAATCATGAATACATATTCAACACGGTGTGAGGTATTAAAGGTGAGAATGAATGATTGAACAGAGAATGTATTTTTTTTTTTGATACCGTTGAATGTCAGTTTGTCCAACGTCTTTGTCTGTATTGATCAGTGTCAGAAGACGTTTTGAAATGCAAACCAAATGTGAACACGGTAAATATACACTTGAAAACAAAACTGATAATAGGACGCTTACTTCCTGGAATAACCGTCATATTCAGTTGGCAAAGAGGAAATTGATTAACTCATTATTAAGGGTAAAATGCTGCATCTTTCAGTAGAACTTACGTAGGAGTGGCAGGTTTTATGGCTGGAATTAAAAGTTGTGCCCATATCATTCTAATTTGCACATCTGTTTCAGTTTTGAAACCATCCGTCCATAAGTTGCAATAATTGCAATCTCGTTTAAGGGTGGACTTTTGCACCCCTAGGGGTAGTGCTGATGTAAAATACTTCTACAGGATTTATTGCTTGTTGCTTCTTTAAGCTTGCTTTAAAGTACAACTTTGCACCCCGATTCTTACCGGTCATGATACATCATGTGCAAATTTGTACATTTTTCCATTTAAACAGAAGCACTCTTATCGTGCTGCCAGTATTTCAGATAATGTTTTTTCTGCGACCAAATGATTATGGCCCGACTCCCGTTGGAGAAGAAGTCAAACTCACTTCCTTCACGTGCTTCGATTTATTTCCACACGCCACCGTTCATTGTATATCAAGAATGCGCTCCGTGGAAGATGATAGCAAGGTCCATTGCAAACACGAGACAGTAACAACATTATGTGCAACGGAGATTTAATAATTCGGCCGATTAGAGTTTATGCCAAACGACTGAGCAGCAGTTCGTGAAGTAAACACGTTGACTTCTCGTCTATTGATTCAGGTTTGTCAAGAAAAACTCACCCACCTTAACTGTTTCATCGAATGTGTTTCCTTTCAACATGTTGATTGTCTGTCTATGTCTCCTAAGTGCCCTTCCCATTAGCTCTTTGACCCCTCACTAAAGGGCGTCGCTAATGGGGGAGGGGTGGTGGGGGTGATGATAACACCCCTATTCCAGGCTTTTGTCGGTAAATCCATAACTGTCGTCCGCAAATTTATAATAAAATGCCGTTTACTGCCTTTCAAAAAAAATTTAAAGATATTGCTCATAACATTTGTCTTAGAACCTCTCCCCAATTAGAAATCCTCTGAGGACACCCTTACCATGTAACTTTATGACGTAAGATTGAACTCTATTTCTCTATTTCTATTTTCCGCTTTGAATCCATCTATTCAGTTCTTTTAGCGTACACCGATCGATGCCCTTTGTGCAAAATATTGGGGAATCGTTCAAGTCCATCTCAAAGTTGAAGGTTTTGAGTTACCATATATAGAGATCGGCACTATTTACAGTTTATTTTATCGACTGCAACTCTGCTTCTCTATCTTTAGAAACTGATCAAGATGCATTTCGCAGTAGATAACTCCTTTCCTCTTTCATCATTATTTTCTCATCCATCTCCTTTATTGCAAAAAATGTTATTATTCATGATTTCTTTTATTGCTATAGTTGTGCAATCCGTCTTTTGCCATTTACGATATTTGATTTATGTACGTAATCTTAAATCGAAGCTCAATTTTACATTTCCATAGAATTTTGACAATTCTTTTATTCAGCCAACATATTCCATTAAGTGCTTTTCGTTTATTTGTTAGTGGTTCGGGAACAAAAATAAATCAGAAATGGGCCTTCAATAAAGACGTACTGGAAAAACAACTCCCCTGCAGGTGTGCACTTTGCAGAGTGATAAACATACACTGAGTATGTCTGAGTATTTAAAATGCCAAAGTGGTCGCATATCGTTGGGGGTATATATGGGCGGAGATCACTCTTAAAACAAGGAGGACACATCAAGTTTTGTATTGGTAACTCGATTATTCTCTGACAAGCCCCCCCCCCCCCCAAAAAAAAAAAAAAATAATAATAATAATGGTCATCACATTTTTTGAGGTGCTTTTTTACTTCCAAATATTATGAGAAACAACAGAAAAACGGTGATCACAATTCACGTTTTTGCCCCCTAAATAATATCTGACAATCTGTTTAAAAAAACAAAAAACAAAGAACATAGAAGAAGGAAACATTTTTCTACCGACGAGCAATCCTCTGACGTACGAAAATCGTGGAGGAGCATTTGATATTTTGTCCCCCTCCCCCCCTCCCCCCCCCCCCCCCCCCCCCCCCCGTCCAACGGAATTTCCACGCATATCCATGTGGGGTTTAATGTTTATTGATGGGTGTGAAACTTACCCCATGACCTATCCGCCGAGGATCCGTCAGCAGACAGCTTTTAGTGACTATTTCATTTAGGCACAGGAAAAGAAAGTGCATTAGCCTGTAAGCTCTTTTGTAAACATGGAAGTTGATTTATTGTCTATATTTTTATTGTCCGACTTCTCTTTCTCTTGCTTTCTTCCCCTTTCTCTCTCTCTCTCTCTCTCTTTGTGGCTATTTTTATACATCTGGGTGCTTCTTTCGTTATTTGTATGATCTATCTGCTTGTGCCTTCTCTCCCCTACCTCTTAGCTACCACTCTCCTTCCCTATTTCTTTCATTGGGTTCCCTCTATGCTTCTTTCTTTCTTTCTTTCTTTCTTTTCTCTCTCTCTCTCTCTCTCTTTCTTTTTTTACCACCCTCCCCTTTTTTTCCTCTACTTATCTAATTTTTCATCCATGTCTCTATATCTATGTTTATATATGCGGGAACATCATCGAATTAATAATTTTTTTTCAAATTAACTTAAAATGTGTGAAATAAAGCATCCGCAAAGGGTGTTGATCCATTTTCAAGATCATGAGGATGGGGGGGGGGGGGGGGGCATAATCATAGATAAATACCCAATAGGACACACCCCTGCCCCCCCCCCCCCCCCTTAATCAAGACTCCAGGCAACTGGAACCCTTTCTGCGCCTTCCTCCACATAATAATGCACACCGCTATATAGCTGACATCCAGGACACGGAATCAAATAAAGCTTTACTCTGGAGTAAACATCTACCATGTCTAATGATTCTTTTTATTTCCCCCGAGTTCTTACCTGGGCGTTTTTTCTTCTTCTGAATCATGCATACGACCTTGTTACTATTAAATAAACTCATTGTACATCTCTCTCCGTAATGTGTTTGAGTGCATGCATTTTTTAGGGCGAAAAGGCATGTCTTTCCATCTGAAAAGAGTCAGAAGGGCGGTCAAACATATCTTTTTATATAGAGTTCACAACCTGAGCAGACGAAATTACAGACATTGAATCCTTTCTGAAAGCAGCGCATGCCTGCATCCCCTCAAAATCAATATCGTTTTAGCAACGAAATTAGCATTTTAAATGGATCTCACATTATAAGACTGTCCCCCGGCAAAATTAATAGATTTTTTACGTATACTTTGAATATTGGCAGTATTGCTTATGCATTTTTAGCCCAGTAAATTCATTTATATCTTTAATTTCACATTTGAAATAAATATATTTACCTCATATCCTTTCTATAATCTAGGCAATGCTGGAACATGTCTGACATAGCGACGGTTATTATTTTTGGAAAGGATGTGAGGTGGTGTTACCTGTGATTCTATAGTGAGCAAGTTCACCTATATACATTATGGTAAAGCGCATGATATTGTGCTTGTTAAGCTTATTTCAGCTGGTTGTAAGTCACAAAAGGCACAAAATGACCTCGGGGATTTTTCCTATATGGTTAGGGGCTTAGTAGGATGCAGGGACACATAATTATTTAGATAAACATGCTCAAACGTTTATATTTTCCATTTGATTTGATTTGATTCGATTTGATGTTCATTTAATTCCATATATATATATATATATATATATATATATATATATCATCATAAATTTACAATCTTTCAACATGCATGGTCACATTAAAATCATACATGTCAGAGGACCTTTAAAGGAGATCAGTCAGAAAAGAAGAAAAAAAAATCATCCGAAAATCATCAGAAAACCGCACGAGATATTCAAATGCAAAAACTACAGACCAATTTCAATACTGCCAAGTTTCTCAAAGATATTAGAAAAATGTATATATAATCGTTTGTATTCGTTCTTAATGTCTAACAGCATAATCTGACAGTCAATATGGATTTAGAAGTAATCATTCAACGTGCCATGCTCTTATAGATTTACAGGATAAAGTTGTATCTGCAATAGATAATAATAATTTTTGGATTGGGATACTCATCTATCAAAGGCATTTGACATAGTTAATCACAATATTTTATTATCTAAATTACAATACTGTGGTCTGCGTGGACTCCCACTTCTCTGGTTTAAGAATTATTTATGCAATCGTTATCAATTTACAAACTTCAACAATACTTCTTCTGTTCATAGTTTAGTTATACATGGAGTTCCGCAAGGTTCTATATTGGGCCCCTTATTATTTTTGATTTTGTTAACGATATTGTAATATCATCTAGTAAATTTGATTTCATTATGTATACAGACGATACTACTTTGTTCTATACGCAACCAGACAGTATAAGTCCATGAAACCCAAACCTACTGAGCAAATATTCTCTTTTTTGGTGAATTTTCCCCTTTAAGAGAGCAGAGATCCGTACTTACATGCGCAGAGGCAGAACGAGATGGGCATGTCTCTCCGGTAGAATCAATGATATGTTAGCCTAAATACTGCTGCGATTCGAAACGCAATATCCACGTCTTGATACCACTGCCGATTAAAAAGTGGAAGGCGATACGGCGAACCGGACATTCAAATGCCAACGGGAGAAGGAGCAGCATTTACATGCTTGACAACAATGCAATCTACACTATTCATCGGGATCCGACAGTGGATAATAATGGAAAGGAAACGTTCTTGGCTGAAACACTGGTGAAGAACATTACGTTTTGTGATTTGCAGACGATCTGGCTTTTTCTCCGACTTGAAATCTCCCAATACTCTGCAAATTTGAGAGTGATTCGGGACCCCCATTAACAATGATATAAGAATTTATATCTTCTGAAAATATATTGTTATAATCCTTTTACATTTTTCCCTTCAGAATCCAGTCATAATTGAGTTGTGGTCTTAAAATAAACAGGTGGGTGTTAAACTAATGAAAGCATATCAATTGAGGAGTCAGCTATCATGATTTCATCAATCAATAAAACCATTGACCCATGGGCAAAGTGAGAGACAGTCGTTGCCATGCCTAGTTGTGCGACTTCGTTATCCAAGTTTTCCTCTATTCTACAATTTCTAATTGTTTGAAGTATCAGCACCACTGCAGGTTGTTCAGTTGATGAGTGAAGAAATGCAATCAAGAATGCAATTGACAGGGGGTTAAAACTATTGAGCAGATGGAGCGCTACACAAAAAACAATACTTGTGGGACCACGCAGAAGACACGTGCGTCATGCATTTCGCATCTTCGCGGTACGTACAGCTGCCGTTTGGTGAGAGATGAGTCAATCAATACGAGCTCATCAACCACAAAACTCCCAAGTTTACACTCCTCTCGGTGCCAATTTGCAGAGCTACACCTATATTCCTTAATGATCAGTGCCCTTCTTCGCGACCCCAGGTATTCATTGACAACGCATGCCGTATCAGCCATCTTCGATTAATTCCTGCAGCCCATGGCTGAGATTTTATCCCGAATGCACGGGAATAAGAAGGTTGAAAGCCGCAGACGCCTCGGCCGCTTAGAAATTGATTTTCGGCAGTCAATGGATAGAGGATCGATGGCAGTTAGAGAAAACGAGATTGAAATACATCCAAATGTAAAAAGACATGCCCTTTCCATGACACACGTTGAAACCAAATCTCAGTAGATAGTAGATAATTAGGGTTTGTTTAGCCAAGATGCTCCTTTTCTTTGTTGCATTTACCTACAGGGCAGTTGGCACAGCTAGAAAACTGACAGGGAAAATGAGGTGACAGATTTCAGGCCTCTTATACCATGAATACTGTCTAAAACGAAATTCACAAACTTGAGGAGTTCTGTTCCAAAACATTCATCGAAACTGATTTTTTGGTACGAATGTACATCTTTGGACTGGCTAAGCAGGTCCACACTGACTTATCAAAAGGAGAATTTCCTGCGGGGAAAAGTCATTAATTTGGCACCAAAAATGGGTTTAGTTTGAACAACATCAACTACATCTGATATCAATGGAATTCTTTTTATGTCAACGGAAATGTAACATGAGTGTATATTTAATGGCTTCAAAATCTTTGCTACTATAGCGATGTGATGAAAATGGTGAAGTGCAAAGGCTGTGAAAGCTCTTCATGTTCACATCATTATGCTAATTACTTATTTCTAAAAGCGTGATGTTATTACGGCATTCGAAAGTAGCACAAATGAACTGAATACCACTTCAAATCCACAATGCAAAATAGTCTGCCTTCCCCCTTTTTATATTTTTGTTGTTGTTGTTGTTTTTTCTTTCTCTAATTTATCGAATCTTGTAAATATGTGATTCTCCTGATTTGTTTCAATAAAACATACAAAGAAAAAAAATCCTCGTTTTTCTTAAAACTTAGTTTATAGATGTAGCATATGTTTGAAACTAAACACTGCTCATGGAAACCCAGTTTTTGAGGTGAAATAGATGAACGGAAAGAGGGAGAAAAGAAAAGAGAAACAAAAAAGAGGGAAAAGGGAGGAAAAGAAAAATAGGTTAGAAAGAGAGAGAGAGAGAGAGAGCTAAAACATTGAATGTTCTTCAGAATGGTCCCTCTTGCGATAGATGAACAATTGACTAAAATATGCAGACTGCATTTGGATTAGATAATCTCGTCTTCCATGCATCAAACTATTTTTATTTATTTTTTTTTTTGACGCTTGAATAAGTCTCAAACCATTTTTTTTTTTTACAATAAAACGTATTTCCGTATGATACTGGAATTTAATAAAGACAGTACATTTATCAAATCCGGGACGTATTTTACGTCCCAGGAGTATACGGACGCTCTAACAGTCACGTGACCAAAGGGGTCGTCAAAAACTAGTGTATTACAACAGTGTTACTCGCAGGTACTTCAATCAAAGTTATCGCAACACTAGGGCTCCACCTCTCAGTTTACTCACACAACACGACGTGTTTTTATCTCATCACGAGAAGAAGACTGGGAGGAGCAGGAGTAAGGGGCACGCTAGAGGGGGCGTGGGTGTGATGTCAACCCCATTTTCACTCAAAATCCATGTTGGCGCATCCATGATCATTGTCTAGAAATTAGTGAATATCCCGATCTCGTTTTTACCATTATGGAAAACTTTTTATCAAAGGCCTCTTTTGTTTTGAATTGTCGGTCAATGTTATTTGCTGGCAAATTTATGAACCTTCCATTATGGTCTTTCTTGGCAAATACTGATTTTCTGTCGGCAAATCGATCTGACCCCCCCCCCCCCTCCCGTTTGATAAAGCTAGTCATACCTCTATGCAGTAGCAAATTAAAATGACTCTAAATGAAAGGAAATGAGAGACGCTAAGAGGCGCTATAAAAGAGAGGTTTGAAAACATTGTGGTGTGAAGCAGTTATTTCAGGTGAAAACGCATATCGATGACACTATCTAATGCGCCTGACGTGCTTGAAAGTAGAGCATTATTAAAAAGAATATATTAATAAAAATTTTTTCTTAAAGTGAGCTGTTTGGTTTTTTTTTCTTCTATCTCTCTGATGTAGAATAACATCTATAATAGCACAGTCATTTGAGAGGATTTATTTTGAAATAATTTCTAATTTTTTATCTTTTTACTTTGAAATCATTCGAAATATACTTCAAAATATTTTAGATATATTAGACCAAAAGAATGTATAGTCAGTCACACATGCCCGTTTATTTGTGAAGGGTTTTCTAGTCTGACACCTGGGAAAGTTGAGTGATTTGATTTTTTTTTTAAATAATTCAAAAACCTCAATAATCACGATTATTCTTCTTATATCCAACAGTACGGAAAGATCATCGATGATAACACAGCCTAATCTCTAAAATGGCATCATTCTATGTTTCCCAGTCTTTTTGCAAGACAAGTTACAGAGGACAGTCACTTCAAATGTAGCATGACCCTTTTATTGCTTTAAGTGTAACGTTGTTTATATACCAGAGAGCCGCCGAGGGAAACATTCAGTAAGATCTTCTAAAATCGAAAGATGGCCACTCGAAACGTGATTCCGAAAAAGAGAAGGAAAAAGAGACACATACTAGAATGTTATTGATCTGATAATGTACCCGATTATACTCGAGTTCATTCCCCGTCGGCGACCTAAAGACAAAGCGGCGGAAACCTCTCATCTTTTTGTTTAAAGCACAGATGTTTTATTGCGATAAACAATACATGGTTTATATTGAATTTGAATTGAATTGAATTGAACTGAATTTATTCACCACTTTCATTAAAAAAAACAAAAAACATGCAAAGTCAAAGAATACAGCAAAATATTTTTTACAAAAAAGTAAAGACAATAAAATTAAAAACAGACTTAAGGAAACTATGAAGTGGTTGGATTATCAAGAAGTTATGAAAAAATTATAAATAGATGATCCATATACAAAATACAAAACTAATTGATAAAGACAAATGAATAATACGATAACGGTTACCTCAAACATAAAAAAGGCGAAATTCAGATGAAATTAAATTCAAAGTTTTTGCATAAGATAAGGTTTTAAACTGTGCTTAAAGCTGTTCAATGTCATACACTGCTTAATTTTTTGAGGTAGTTTGTTCCAGATGGAGGTTTCTTTACATAGGAAAATATTATTTGAAAAGGAATCAGTTGTATACTATAAGAAATGGGGCAAATTTCATTAACAATGAAACACAATTAAATAATAGATGATGTATGGTTTGAGAATCTCAGGACCATAAACTTGAACAATTAAATAAAAGATGATGTATGGTTTGAGAATCTCAGGACCATAAACTTGAACAATTAAATAAAAGATGATGTATGGTTTGAGAATCTCAGGACTATAAACTTGAACAAGGCCGTAGATTAGGTCGAGTCACAAGGGGAGGGGTGTTCTCCGGTAATACTTGCTCGTCGAGCATTTAGAGGTGCAGGGCATTCATATCTATAGAGAGCGATTCATAGCGTTGCCTTCTAATTGCTTTCTCTTCCTCTTCCCTTCCCTCCCCTTCCCTCCGCTCCCTCACTCTTTCTACGGCTCTCTGTCTCCCTAACGGAAATCGAGGGGGGGGGGGGGGGGGGTTCCCATATTAATTACCCCCAGCGCTACGCCACTGCATAAACACTATATCACAGGAATACCGGCGATATCTTAAAATCCCCTCCTCTCCCTGCTGCAGCACTCTAGACAAAATTGTAGTTTATGTTATTAATTTTAAGTAAACTTTTACGCCTAGTGTGATTGAATGGAGGCACGAATGTTGCCGAGGTGATTACACACGCGAAGCAATCTCATTTTGTTCGTGTTTTTGTAGCAGAATTTGTCCAGTATGTTAAGAATGAGACGCAAACGTTTAACGTAAGAAATATTAACCAGATTGTTTGAATAAGCGCAGCAAAGAAAATATTGTAGAAGCTCGTTGGTATTAAAACTGCGCTTATATTTTGAAAGGTAATACAAATGATTAGTCAGGATTATTTTCGCACATTTGTCTGCTTGTAAGCCTGTTGTTTTACTTTATTCAAAATACTTTTCGGATAATTTTTTTTTTAACCATTGCTTACAGCATTCAGCTTCTTGTATCAAAGTACGTAATGAGTGGCTTTATAGATATTGGAAAATAATCCACAGTCACTGAATAGAAAATAAAGTTAAACGCAGGTGATTGTAAATATGTAGGTGCTTTCATGTTTTTTTCAAACGGTTAAAATTAGGTCTATATACACTAATTGCGTCACTTCCATATTTTCCTACAAAAATTAAATATAGGTCCACTACTTAGATAAAATAAGAGTTATAGTTATCGTTAATGGACACATGAAACGCTTCACCTTAAAAAAGTACGTTGGAACGATGTTTTATTCTTGCGTCCTTCAAACATCAATGATAATCGATATTGCTGCGCGAACGAATCAAATCTGTGGAAGGGGGACATTCATGGAGAACTAAAGATGAGACGTCAAGAAGATAATGGAGCGCGGGAAAAAGAGAATTAAAAAAAATGAATAAATTATGGTCATGAGTGTTCGCCGAACGCTCTTCATTTGCAGTCAGCGTGATACCACCAATGCCAAGGGCTTGCATCCGGTATCAAATTGCAGTTCATCTCTTTGGTTAAACCTGGCTTTTCCGGTGACATAATGAATTTATCAAACTGGAAATGGGATTTGAATCTTATACGGGCAGTTTCATGAAAGAATGCGTTTAACCCGTTGGCTACAGAATTTTCTCATTTACATTGGCTTAATACAGGACCCACCCGGTTCCAGTGGGCGATGGGTTAAAGTAGACGATATTAACACCCTGGCAGGTCAATGGGAAAATTCGCGACTTGTGGCGCCACGACTTATGAAAGAGCCGCCCAGATCTGACATTTGTAATTGAATGGGATACGACATTGAAATGACAATGCCATTGACAAATGAGTAAGATAATTATACTCGAAAGAGTCAGGTCAATAAATGGACTGCTGATTAAAGATTGATTATAAGATTGATTATAAGATAATACGCGTATAGGCGTTCTTCTTTCTCATTATATAATCTTTTGTAAACTGCTTGAGCATCGTTTTATAAATTATAGTGCAGTCCGAAAGAAATAACCAAAACATATCTTATAATGAGAAAGGGAATTGCTCAAAGCAAAAAAATATGGAAAAAAATCCCCCCCAAAAAAATCACCTTTCCCCTGGCCCTTTTAATTTCATTCTGTGCAAGTTGTATTTATTTGTTTATTTTTATTACTATTTAAGTCTCGAGAGTAAAACCCAAGGTCATTCTATTCCACGAATGAAACCTGAGACAGTTATTACCGAAATTGATTTTAAATGAGGTCTTATTCCAATAACAAGCTATATGGCTGGATAAGAAAATATCTGTTCCTTTCTGTATAGATACCTTCTTGTTACACCACTCACATATCAATTCCAACTATTACATATTGTGTTTCAAGATTTGCTCCCCAAATCACCAATGTCCAAGCCCCCCCCCCCAAAAAAAAAAACAACAACAAAAATCCTTTTCAACATATTATTTGTATTCCATTGTAAATAACCCGAATAAAACAAGAAAAGCATCGCTAAGTAATGTATATCATGAAGTAAATACAAAGTGAAGCGGGGAAAATGAGGGTGAAGAGAAAATATGATGTATGCCAATGTCTTAAGTGGGTCTAGATGCGCCGTGTAATTGATACTTCCTTTCTTCTTAATTCAAGTAGTGCACATTATACTCTCACAGAATCAGCGAAATTTTACCGCCAACTCGGTCGTGAGAAAGAAGAAAAATGCACATCGTTTGCTTTTATTTACATGTAGAGTGTTACAGCTAATGAAAAGCAGTAATAGTTTCAAATTACAAGTAGACCTGTGTACAGTAGATAGCCACCTTTTCATAATAACCGCAGACCACATCATTGCTTCCCCATTTCTTTAAAAACTCAGTAATCAATTGCAATAAACTCTCTCATTGACAATTTATTTATTTACGGACGGTACTTCAATGTTTTCGACAATCATCTGCGATGGTGAGATCATGCATAAATCCACAGTAAAAAAAAAATTAATCCGTTCTTAAATGCTGGAAAATCTATTCTTAACTGTTACAATGTCCATTCTAAAACATTTAAAATGTTTAAAATTCATGTTAGAATTGATGCTGGAAACATTAGATTAACGATGAAATGTTGAAAATTAATGTTAAAATATGAGACATTGATTTTAAATTTCATAGAAAATACATTTCAAACAGTTGATAGTCCATTCTATATTGCTGAAAATTTTTTCTTAACTGATTTAAAGTCTATTCTAATTAGTTGAAAATCACTTCTAAATTAATAATCTAAAAAACCGATTCGAAGTTTTAACATAAGATAACAAGCCTTCATTCACTACCCTTTACGTCTGTTTGAGTAAAACGTGAAACCTGCCCTAATTTCCAATGTTGACTGAGAAGGAAATTTGTCAGTCGGTATTTGTCTCCGTGATCATTTCACTGCCTGCATCATTATGTACAGCTTTGTTTCTCGCTATTCCTTATCAGGTGCTAGAAAAATCAGACCTTAATATATTTCCTTCCCATAAAAAATGTAATGTGTAGATTTGGATCGATACAGTGAAAATTATCACAGTCGATCTATATGAAAAAAAAGAAGCCTTTTGTAGGTTTTTTTTCCCCTTTGAGTGCCATTTCGTGCCATTCCCCAATGCTAATGGCTTATGGAAAAAAGTATGGACTTTTTATCTTTCCTTTTCCTGAAAGGTCGCGGATACAGTATCTTTTACAGTATTGCTTTGGGGAAAATAAAGATATATATGCATTGTAAAAGCCCCTAATACAATAATAATAAGGTCATGAAGGTAGATATATTTGTGAGAAAAAAGAAACATGAATATTATATTTAAGCGTCCTTTTTTTACTTATACATAATTTTTTCTTCGGTTCTTTAAATAAAAAAATATTCTCGGTCGTCTTTGATAGGACCTTAATCGAAACCAAAATATCCAGGGATATTTGCAAGGATCAAAGGCAAAAGAGAGAAAAGCTATGAAATACAACATCGTTTATTTTTTTTAAATGCCCCTTTTGGGGGCGCTGACCATCGGGTTTTTGTTCCATTTACCTATTACAATTTATTCTGACACATCCCCTTTGGGATAACAGGAAGTGCTAATGAGTTCACAAAATAATTCTCCAAAGGAGACTCAAATAGCTGCCAACAGAACTGACGGTGTGTTCTCACGGAGACATTTCTGTGATTTCGGGGATTTGAATTAAAGGTAATGATTAAATCTCTGGAGTGAAAATTCAAATGATTATATCATGCATGAATGATTCTTTAAATGACCTATTTTAAGGTGACAGTATCAAAAGAATAATAAGAATGCCTAAATGAACTACAAAATAATGTCCATAAGTAGTGGAATAATTCATAAGGTATTTGTTTTTTACTGGTTATCTTAAAATCCCAAACATTTTAGATAGGCAGTGGCGGATTTAGGGGGGGGGGGGCAATCCCGGCCCGTGCCCCCACCTTTGAAAGAAAACAATGCATTGTGCCCACCTTTTTTAACTGTGTCCCCCCCCCCCCTTTAGAACGGAAAACTTTTTTTTTTTTTTTTTGCTTGTCAGAGAATTATGGAGAGAAACTGGACCTCATCACCCCCCCCCCCTCACTGAGCGAATTTTGGAGGACTAGCGAGACCCCCAAAATACGGATCTTCCTCCAAGCAGTTTCCCAAAGTTGACAATCCTCCATTTGTGTCATTTGTGTGCCCCCCCCCCCCTTATTACAAAATCCTGGATCCACCCCTGTAGATAGGTATCCCTCATTTGCCTCAAAATGTTAAATGTTAAATCATCCAAAATTACTTAACACCAGTTCCTCTCGAAAAATGTCCGTGGGAACACAAGTTGGTTGTGCTTTTCTTTACATCACCTGCCCTAAGGTGTGCCGTATACTTTGGCCTAGAATTGCCTTAATGGGTGATTCCGCGGTACACTGGCCGCCATTATTGAGCACAATCGGGTTACTTTTAAACCCGTTTGCTCGCTGGAGGCGGTGTTGTGTCACTAACACTGAAATATTAAAAGGTATATTCAAGATTTCTTGGGATTTCTTAAGAGGGCGCGTAGTTCAATCAGAAGCAACTTCAGTTATTATGTGAAACCTTTTGCCATGCTTGTCGATTTCTTGTGATTCGTTTCAAGAGGGTAAGGAGAAGTACGTATTCATAATTTATAGTGTTATAACAGTATATGATCTCTTTAAAATAGAGAAAATAACAAATCCAGCCCTGCAGACGTATTTATTGAATAAAAAAATGATTACGGCACAAGGAGAAGTTATACCATTTATACTGATATAAATGAACCTTTTATTTTACGTATAAGCTTGTCTATCTTAATGTAGACAAATTATAAGTCCAAACCTAACAGACTTAATAATTTTCATAAATTTGTATCATTTCTAATAAATACTTCCGAAAGTGCATTAAAAGAAATGAGACTCGGATACACACACACACCCCCCCCCCCACACACACACACACATATATATATATATATATATATATATATATATATATATATATATATATCCGAGTAACAGTTACATTTATTAAAGAAAATTGTTCCCACAAATTTTCGGAAGTAACATTTTCCTTTGTCAAGAAAAAAAAGTGTTTAATGCGATAATGCGTTATATATACTAATATTCATATAAATTTTGTGAGAGTGTTTCGGTGAATAAAAGCTAAACACATTGTTTCTCATGCGGACTTGGGTAATCCGTTCTGACATCTCTTATGAATTAATGCATGTTTGTATATGATCAGATTATGGCAGAAGACTTATTTCAAAAGTATTCTGTCATCTCAAGAAATCTCTCAGAAATCTCTCAGATAATAATGGAGATTGAAATACTTTCCAAGAATTATACCTGTTTGCAAATAGTTTCTTTATTTTTTAGATTATACTCTCTCCGCTGATGAATTCAGTGCGACAGGATAATTCAGATATGCTTGCAAATCCATGTCTGACACAAGTCAGGAAAAAATGCAATTATCAGAGAAGCTTTAGGCTGAAAAGATATAATGGTATCAAGAAAAAAGTAGAGAAATATTTCAAAACATAACCATTTAGTGAAATGAGACATTTCGTATTTTTAATTCGTTAACTGGCTTACATGGCTACTTTTAGTGTGGATTCGTTATAAAGACAACCACAGCAAAATTATCCGTATATTCAAACTGTTGGTAGTATTTTTTTTCTTCTCCATTTTAAACATACAAGGTTGGAAAGTGCGCTATGATTATTAAGTGGGAGAACAGATATTTGTCTCCACTGGTAAATGTATTACAAAACATATTTCAGAACATGGTAACGTACAACGGTGAAATACATGGGAGTAAAGGTGCCATGCTGGAGAGCATCGGGGTTCCTCCCGTCCTCGTCAATCTCTTAATGAAAGTGGAGAAAGTTCTCAAATTTCGTTTTTATTAATGGCATTGCTTCCACAAACTGCAGCTCCAAGAGATGGGAGCTCACGCTCGCTTCTCCTTTTGCTCCGACCGACGTAAACACCCACGGGGTCTCCTTCAGAAAGAAGATAAAAGGTGAAGACTTCCCGAATTCTCTCAAAAGATCAACTTATGCACGACTCTCTTTCCTGCCATATGCAAACTAGGGAATATTAAAGCGAGTGAATAAATAAGTAGTGAGACCAGTCTTATGATGTCTGTGATAACTTCGGTGCCTTATCTTAAAGTGATTTAGTAACTTTGTAGAGGCTTGATAAAATCTAAGCTGCCTGGCCTTACATGCTATCAATGTATGTAATATGGTGTAAAAATGAAGCCCAGGAAAAAAAAAGCACCTTCAAAATCATCATGTGCTTCACAAAAGCAAACATATGCAAGTGACCGGAAATGCCAGACTCATTTTCCCCCACAGACTCAGTGTTAGACTAAAGCGTATGGCCATACGCTTTCGTAAATGGGAGTATTCAGTCATAGATATCTTAATGATAGCATTTTATATTTAAAAACCTTTCTATGCCTGGCCATTGATTTATCCTTCTGAACATCATTATACAAGACAGATATCAAAATTCAACAATTTATTAAATCAAGCCTCCACAAAGTTACCGAATCCCTTTAATGCTAGTCGATATTGAGGGTGTTATACAAAACTTTGTTCATTTGCAGAAATTATTTTCAGCATTTTTTTCTCCATTGACAAAAATTACTGGCGGGCGAAATGGTAAAATAACATGACCGTCTATGCATCTTGATAATAGATTCATCATTATGCTCAACTCCTCAAACAATTTATTGGCCAACTTCCGACATAAGTGTGCAGGACTATATTATTGCTATGCGATTTAATTGGTTTCTTTTGACTAACACCCCTGTTAGAATTGATCCATAATGTAAATTAGGATATTAAATAAACTTTAACATCTATCTACCTTGGAAAGATGGGCGGGGTATAAATTGGAAATCCAGATGTGCATAAACAACAGATTGTACATGACTACGCAAAACGTTCACACCTTATCTATCTTACGTCCACGCATATTGCACCACTGTAAAGAGTCATCACGAAGTGCATTGAACTTGCGCATGAGACGGACATTTGCTCTATGGCAATGCAGTAGCGCGATAGGTGTTCCTAACGGAAAATGGAGCCACTGTTAAAATGCCGCCACACACAAAATGGCGCCACACACGAAATGGCGCTCTACTGGAATAATACTGCAACCTTTTAGGTAGGGATAATAATAATAATGATGATAATAACAACGGTTTCTTATCAAGCGTTTTACCAGAAACAACTGACCAAAGCGCTTACATGAGTTATCACGCCGGTCACTGGATTTTCAATTACACTTATGCACACTATACAGTGCAAAAACTCCACTCCCTGGGGAGCATTCCAGCTAGTCGCCTTTTTACGGGGGCGCACATGCTAATCCAATCGCACTGACCTTCGCATCCTCCCGGGTACCCATTTAGCACTTGGGTGGAGAGTGGCAAATGTAGATTAATGTCTTGCCAAAGGACACATGCAGACTAGTGCCGCGGTTCGAACCCACGACCTTAGCATCTCCAGTCATGCGTTCAAACCACTCGACTACGACACCTCTACGATGATAATTCGGCGCTTGTTACATGATTGTGTAGAAAGTTCGAGCAGCTACCTGTCGTTGATGGTTTAGAACTTGGATAGCCCACTGCAAATGCCTCATAAGTTCCCATAATTTGGAGAGACTTTATCTGAATATTGTGTAGTTGGTTCAAATGTATTGCTGAGGCGTTTATCCATGACAGCGAAGCATACTCCGTGACACCCTGGACTTGACGTTTTGTACACCGTACTCTTGCTCTTCCTTTGGTGTAGATGAACCTACCTCAGTGTTCCGATCCTCTGGCCCCACCAGCTTGTTGTCTATGGTTACACCTATAATCTCGAGCTGGTCTTTTAATTCCACTCCATGATTACCAAACTGGAGATTAAAGTTGGATGGGTTTCTATTCCTTGATATTACCATAATCTTTCACTTAGTTGGTAAGGTAAAGGTAACTTCCAATTTATCTTCCCTAGGCTTTTATTCTTTCTAAGTCTCTGTTCATGCTAGGAGATAGAGAGTCGCTCTTTTCAGCTGATGTTATTGGAGTGTAGAGAGTAGAGTCGTCAGCGTAGAGGTTGTTCTCGCTTAAATTGATAAAATCATCGATGAGAACTGAGAAGAGAAGTGGGCCGAGAACTGAACCTTGAGGTACAGGTTTATTTATACGTTTAGTATGGGATATCTGCCCAGAAAGAAAAAGTGTGATTGATCTTCTAGAGAGGTACCCCTGAAGCCAGGTGAACAGAATACCATTAGCTTAGTAATAATCTATTGTGCCAGACTCTTTCAAATGCTTATTATGATTGTGGTCGGGGGTAGAGTTTCGAAAATAAGCGAGGGCAGCAACATGGGTATGTTAATGTGACATTTTGGCTCAGATATATCTACTCTCTCTCTCTCTCTCTCGCTCTCTATTTCACTCTATCTTTCTCTCCCACTTCTCTCTCTCTCTCTCTCTCTCTTTCGCTGTTTCGTTATGTATCTGTGTCTAACTTTCCAATTAAACATTGTTAACACATATTTACTGTCATGCATATCAAGAATCTCTGTCCATTTACCTCAACCAGTAACAACTCGCACAATCCAATTCCAGAGGAAAGCTGTTACAGTTGTCAGCAGGGAAACAAAATGACTTTTTTGCCATTTTACCCTAACGGTGTTGCACCTATTGATCTAGAAAACTGATCAAGAAATGAAAATTTGTTGATAAAAGACTCCGAGAGCGGACGGGCTATGGTGGCCAAGTATCGCTACCATTTGAAAAGAAGAGTTATATTAATGCACGATTATCGCTTGTGGAGTACTTTTTAAAATAAATTTTAGTTTTTTTTATACGAAATGAATTTAATAACAATTTTAAATAGAAACCTTTGATTTCTTTGTATTTTTCACTATACAGCCTGGTCTACCTCCCTTCCTTCCATGGCAGAAATCCAACTGAATATAATATAGGGATTCTTAGAAAGTACCATCGCAGCCAAATACCATTTCAAACTGCCAGCACGCCAGCACATGTTTCCATTTTTCTCAGTCTTTTACTTACATAAACACGTTATAGCCTATAAGGACACTCTCTGTGGTCATAATGGCGAAGCGCCTATTTGCAGCATTGATATTGTTGGGGGAAAGTAATTACTGCTCAGACCTATTGCTACACACCAGGTCAGTGAAGCACATCTCTTCTCCTTGATGTAATTTGACGGCGAGATCAAGACAGAAACATCATTATTCAAAAAATGACCGATTGACGCCCCAGGCTGGGTTCAAACTTTGCCGGGCATTATATCCCCAACCCTTAGCCTGATTATTCGAGATCATCCAAAATTTACCAACCTGTTTCTTAGGGGGATAGTCCATCTTCTCTCTCTCTCTAAATATGTTTGTATTTCTTCAAGTATTATTGTAATGTACTACAATCAATAGAATGATAAAATAACCATACAAAAATCCAGGTGCCTTTTCATTTTTTGTAAAAGATTAGTTACGTTAAAACAAATATAATGATGTATCATGTTTTGGAATCGAAATCTTGATACACGACCCTAACAGTGCACAAGGAGGAGCAAACCACCTTCTGTTATATGGAAAACTGATAGTCAGTGCGTGATTGTCCATGCAAATTGTTCTGCTCAGTGGACTTGACAGCTGTTCTTATATAGAGAAGGCCATTGTTATATGGTTATAGCATCTTCCGGACTTAACTGAAATTGATGTTGCATTAAAATTTAAAAAAAAATAATAAACTCGTGACTTTCGACTTTCCCCATGGGAAATTCCATTTTACTGTGTCAGAGCATTCATGCCAAAAACATTTTTATATGTGTCAGTACATTCATGCAAACAAAAATGATTGAATTTTAAAAAATGGACGTAGGCAGGTTTATTGTATGAAATACATGTAAACATTATGAAAGCGATGAATTTTTGACAATCTGAATCACTCCTAATCTAAGAGCATTAGTCTTTGAAATTGTCTGCATGATTTGTAATTTCTCGTAAAAAAGAACGCGTAGAAAATGATATATGTACATTTCTTTCATTTATATGAGACAGAAAGGCTTATAATAAGCTAATAGATTACTGATAGAATACTGAGTATATACACACTCTAAACAAAAGTCGAGGCTTTTTTTTTACCATATCGTCTGGTCACATTTTCTTAATCAGATTCTAGTCATTCCGACTAGGATTCTGTTTATTTTAACTAGGATTATGTTCTTCAAACCCGAAGCTGGTAGTTTTGACTAGAATAGTGCAGGTGCCCATGGGAATATTCTAGTCAAATCTGACTAGATTCTAGTCAAATCTGACTAGATTCTAGTCATATTTGACTAGATTGTTTTTAAAGTGCAGTACTGAAAAGTTATCAAAGGGTTCACGGGTCTGACGGCCCACGACATTGACAGCCCAATAGACGGACATGTCGGTCTCATAGGCTTTCTGGCATTTTTTTAAAAGGGTTTCGTGCAATAAACCGACATTGTCGATCTTGTATTCTGTCGGTTTCACGGGCTTTCTGATTACTGGGATATAAGGCATGCGCGGTAAAATTGCATTAGAAACTATGAGAGGAATTTATAAGGAATTCCCCTTCTAAAAATTTTCTGCCTGATTGATTCATTTAAAAAGATCTATTTGTCGAGAATAAAGGTCCCATTTAAGAAGAACCCACCATCGTGAAGCAAATAGTGTTCTATTTCATGTCTTTGAGTGATAATCTATTTCTTGAACCAAAGAAGGTCTTGGTAAATGGACTGAAAACAACTAGAGGGGAAAAGGGAACAAGGTGATGCCCTAAATAGCTAATATGGGCGCCAATCTCTTATTAGATGAACGACACGATGTTATTCTTCGACAATGATACATACCTCGTAAACTTTGTTGTGTTTAGGTTCGGGACCTAGTGTACATCATAATCATGAAGGTCCTTAGTGAAATACCCAAAGGAGCATCACTGAAGCGTTATTCGAGAAACAAAAGAGGGATAACTGAAGGTTGTTAAAGATTAAAATAGATCGATGATAAAATAGAATACTAAGCTTCTTGCGTACACGAAGGATTTACGGTGCATTTTCTTTTAGAAATAAAAACTGGCTCAAGTGTTTCTATTTGTTAAGTCGTGAAATATAAAAATGCATTTTTTATTAAAATTAGGAAGAAACAACTTGCAACATGAGCAATGAGGATTAATATACATTATTCTGTGAGGGTGACCTGGACTACTTTAACACTTTGAACATGGTCTGATAAATTTGGCTGTAAATATATATGCTACTGCGTTTGCGGGCTGTACTGTGAGGGAAGTTTGGTAGATACCCAGGGGCGAAGTGACCAGCACCGACAAGAGGTGACAAATAAGGCCTGATCCTGGAGTCGCCAGTGATGTGTTGAAATTAGAAGTAGAGACGTGGGCGTAAAACAATGTGTGTTAAAAGAGCAGAGATTTTGATGTTCCTTTTGTATCAGCCTGCATAAATTTGTAAGGGGGTGTTCATGGCGGCGTCCTGAACGTCTTGCATACGCGTTTGGTTGTGGTGGTGGGTTTTTTTTTTATTTGTTTGTTTGTTTGTTTGTTTTTTACAAAGAATTGGTTTGATTGATTGTTTTTTGTTTTGTTTGTTGTTGTTTTTGGGCAAAAAAAGTGATGACCCAAGGCTGAAAGAAATTCTATCGTAGATCGATATCTAATTTGCTTTTCATATATATATATATAAGCGCAAGAGAAACAACAACAACAACAAAATACATAAAAAATCATCACGAATTAAGAATTGATTGAAGATTCGCGGTAAAGATTCATATCCTCAGGTTCGTCACCCCTCTTTTCTCGAGATCCTCTTTAGTTTGCCTCCTTCCGAGAAAGTTGGGGGTAATCCATTTCAGAGGGTAGCAGGAGGGCTTGATATCTTCAAACTATATACTCTCCCTCTCATCCATCATGCGCCAAGGGGAGTGTAAGCATGAAATAAATAAATATTTCATATTTGGATATAAAGTAGATCGCTATAAGGTTATCAGATTTTAGACAAGACAAAGGAGCAAGGTTGTGACGACGGAAATTATAGACAGGAGGGAAGAGAGAGAGGGAGAGACAGAAGGAAGTCTGAAACTTCTTACTGGAGGCACGCAGCCCTTATATTATAATTATATCCGCATGTTGCATGCACGCACAATTTTGCTCAAAATTCTGTATCCACCACTGCACTGCATTCCAAGTAAAAGACTTTTTCTATAGTTGCCTGTATCGAAAAAATAAACGTGAGCTTACCGATTTCCACAATCATTGTGACTACTGAAATGAATAATCTTGGCCTTCAATTAATACGACCATTAAACAGTACTTTTCATAATCGTATGGACAGCAAGTTTTCCCATCAATGCTTTCCGAGAACACAGTGTCCCACAGTGTGTTCACAGTGTGAAACACAGTGTAAAATCATCTTCACACCGTAAAATTCGAGCGTTTTAACATTGTGAATCACATCTTCACAGTGTTAACTATGTGAACACACTTTGAACACACTGTGGGACACTGTGTTCTTTCCGGCAGGATAAGCCGTCGGATGTATCGGTATGATAGGAAACGCGAAGGGAGATCACACTCAGTATGGAAATTGGAATGTGCTTCTAATAAGGAGCTCCGACATATTGCTCCGGGCTTTATTTCGTCGATGACATAAGGTTTGGGGTTGCAATTGGGTTTTATGTTAGGTTTAGGGTTAAGGTTAGGGTTAGGTACAAGGGTTAAGTCAAGGCTTAAAGTATTGCATTCGGTTAGTGTACAACCCTCAGAGATATCTCACACCGTACGGAAAGCAAAATGGCGCCTCAATTCGCTATGAAGCCTGGCTCACATACACGAGGCTTCATTTGCTGACGCTAAGACCAGTGAAGACGCGTCAGTGACTTGTTCAGTCTTATGTGGGTCGTGAAAGGGTGATATCGTTTTAAAAAGTGATTGCAAAATAAACAGCGCCAACAACGTTTTTGATAACTGGCGTATGGGTTGATTCCCTTCTCAGGCGCAGGAAGTGACGCAATCGAAATGACGCCTCTTGTGAGCAGATATGTCCGTATGATAGGAAACACAAAGGGACATCACACATCGAAATATGCTTAAATCAAACCTGATTGAGTCGGCTTATAATCTTATCGAATGGACACCTGATTGCTGGATACACTCGGGTCTGGAGGATCGCAAAGCATTTAAATTGCCAATCGACACCATCCACAGAGTGCTCTGTAGGGGTGGGTCAGAAGGGGTAGTCACGGGGGTCAAGACCCACCCCCTCGTGTTTTTTCTTTTCTTTCTTGCTTGTCATATAGGTTTTTGTGCATTTATTTTGTTTACAAAATCGTGAATTACTCCTACGTTGTGAAATGGCGACTAGATTGTACATGTTGTATGCTTGCAGTATACACTGGGAGCCATAGGCGTAGCCGGGGGCACAAGGGGGACATGGTCCCCCTGTTCAATTTCATTGTTTCTTCGGGGCCCAATTATCCCTAGACACTCCACTGTTGCCCCCCCCCCCCCCCCCCCCCCCCCCGTTCGACAAGTCTGGTTACGCCAGTGCTGGGAGCAAGATGGAGGCAAACATTTATCACATGAACATCCACAAGGCTGCTTATTCGTCAATAATTAGTGTAAGATTTCTTGCACCAAAGAAACAAAATGGCTTTTTATTCTGCTGTTACGAAAATTATCTTTGATAAATGCCTAGTGTGTCACCTGATGGTTCATGTGACAGAGTGCAGTGCCCATTTATTTGCTAGTCATTTTTGGATAATGAGAGGCGGAAGAGATTAAGTCTAAAATATACTCTTACTCAGAATTATATAGTATGAATTCTATCATGAATATTGTAATTGCCATCATATAAGGTAAGATATCACATAATTTCCCCCACATTCATAAGAAATATGAGCTCGTTTATACCGTTACTTTCAAAGGTTTTAGCCATGATCTTTTGAGTGGTTTTGTTTTCATATTTAACGTTTGATAGCAGGTTAAACAGTTAAAGATAAAGTTGAGTTCTGGCTATGTTGTGAAAGAAAGTGTCTCGAAGCAACTGGGAAAGGTTGATCGTGTCTACATAATAACTGGTGTATACTGTGAAGTTTTTGAAGCATTAAAATGATGAGAAATTGACCCAACCTCGCTGAAAAGCACGTGTATACCGTACACCGAATTTGGGACTGCTCACACATACACACATGTGGCATGAATGTTCGGGCCAAACACTTCAGCTAGTTCTCGTCATATTTAGAATACGAGGGCATTTTCATGGGACATTTCTACTCTGATATATTTCCAAATAAAGAAAAAAAATGAGAAAACTCACAAATTATTTTTCACCTTTATCAGAACTCAGCCTACTCTTTAATACACAGAAATACAGATAACGATATAAAGTTAGTTTGTTATGCCATCAAGGAATCTAAGTGACGCAGTTCGTGATCATGACAGGAATAGTAGTAAAGGCCTTCAGCAAAAGGAATTACATTTTATGGGGACAGAAGATTGCGCTTCGATAAACTAGAAAATACGGGACACTAAAAATAAGCTTAATGCTCAACTGGATGTTAACATCAACAAAAATACACTTTCTGGTAGATTTGATATGCTGATATATTATGTTAGTTGCCATTGTTGCATAGTCCAATAAGAGCATTTTTCTTTTCAAAAGTATTTGTGTGTGTGTGTGTGTGCATGTGTGCGCGTTGTTTATTTTTTTAAGTGGATGTCTGTGCGCGCGCGCGCGCGTGTGTGTGTGTGTGTGGGCTTATGTATGTGTGTTTTTTTAGGAAGAGAAGAGTGTGTGTACAGTGCAAGCATTATGCATTGAAAAGATACGTTCGCAATTTTGTCTTATTGCGTTTTTTATACACCTCCATGAAGGTTTGACTTGAATATTCATGCTCATCTGACAATTCGAATACAAGTAGAATAATGAATATTAGAACAAAGGTAGAATTCAGGTTTGGTAATCAAAAACAGTATCTCGCAGACTTGCTTGACTCCACCTTATTAGCAACGAGTTAACATGGCTTTCTATGAAACGTGTGAAAGATATCAGCGACTAATAAACCACGGAATCAGCAACGCATCTACATTAGGCCCTATTTATTTCCATCATGTTCTCACTTGCGAGACACCCAACCCTCACCGTCATTTCATATTACAAAATGGTTTGAGGGAATAACAAAATTTCATATCTATCTCCGCGCAGGCCATGTGGGCGTGCAATCAAATAAGAGGAGCTTCGCTAAAGTCTTTCTTTCTGGTTCACGGGCCCCCAATGACGAACAAATTATCTTCCGTGCTCCTCGCGAAATTACAGTTGGCAGTTGGCCACCTGTGCAGGTATTATTTACATTATGATCCTGCAAATTGCCTAATTACAAACCATTTTAAGCGTCGAGTTTCCCCGTTTGTATATCGATATGATGAGAATGTTTATGGCAAGCGTAATGCTAAGTGATGTAGCCGCTTTAAACACACACCAACGCTGACATATTTTTCGTCTTTCATATTTTGCTAGGATGTTTCTATGAGGTGATAACGATGTGTAGAGGCGTCGGGTAATTAATTCTGTGCAATTGAGCATGCATCGCGACGCCACTTAGTGATTGACTTAGTATTTATAAGTGCATTTGCATCAGGATGCTAGGCTGCAACCTTAAGCTTATAATCATAATGAGTATTTTGACCCTTTTTTTAACTCGTCAAATTCAACATTAATTCAAGGATTGTTTTTCTAGGAAATACAAGCGTTTTTTAAACAGTGATTTATAGATTCATTCCTGCATATCTTGTGAACTGATGTTAAATGATGTAGACCTGTATGGTTGTATAAGACTTATCTGAAACCGATGGGCGTTTATGGTAAATGCTTGATAGATGAATGTCTCACCCACTTCAACGCTAAATACGCTCAGCATCGATTTAAAAAAAAATCGTTCTTGTACAGCAAAACGGGAAATCTAACAAATACAATTCATTTGACATTTACTAAACGGTGAAGCTTGACCTCATTTTGTAATCACGAGGGGGGGAAATTTCCTCAGGAAATGCATCCGTTTGTCAGTTGAATACCTTGTAGATTTATACGTTCCTTGTTATCTCAAAAATTACATTTAATGACGAGCGCTGCTACCGTGCTATGAAAATAATGTTTCTTGAAAGACCATTATAATTACCGACGGTCGACAAGAATGGGGGCTAACAGGGATGTGCAAATTGTCGCTCTTACGTGATCTCATTATAACCGCTTTGTCCTCGTTAATGGACATGTTTTTGTTGTCATGTTTCTTTAACAAGACGTCATTTATTTATTGGACTCTTAGTAATAACATCCATATAGCCCTGATAGCAGCTGTAGGAGAAGTTGTAGATTGACAGAATGAGTCTGTTTACATATCTCACAAAATGTCCTTTGTTTAAGAGCTGAAATTAATTCCTAAGTTAGTTGACGTAAATCAATATAATTCACTCTATCAGAGGCATGCGGAAAACACAATATCAACAGTTTAAAAGGCTACCAGAAACTTTTTATTTGTTGCTCTGTTTAGAGGTTTGTCATGTCTGTATTTCTATCTAGATGATCTGTCTCTCTCTCTCTCTATGTCTCTTACCCCCCCCCCCCCAACTTTCTCTCTCTAATCTTGTCTCTTTCTCCTTTCTCTCTCCATTAATTGTCTTCCAAGGTTTCAAGCTCTCCATCGATTGATTCACCTTTATCACTCTCTCTCTCTCTCTCTCTCTCTCTCTTCACCATGTTCACGCCCCCCCCCCCTCTCTCCATCTCTTATGCATATATATACAAGGAGTTATCACTTTCTCTTCACGATCGTAAGTCTCTTTGTCGGTATCTATTTTTTAATCAAAATTCATCTTCCTTGATTTTCTTCTCATCCCTGTCCTTTTCCTTGGTTCCTCTCTTTAATTTTCCTCTCCACTCTCTCTTTCTTTCTCCTTCTCTCTATAGGGAATAGGAGTGCAACTGTCTATCTTTCACCAGATCATTCACCAAACCCTCCTCGTCTCAAACCAAACCACTTCCTACCGCTCACTGGCCCATCAGCCGTCGATCATTTTCATCGTCTTCTTCCAGCCCAAAATGTAATGGTGAATCAGCACTGACGGCTATTGGATTTCAAGTCGAGGACCCCTTATAAAACAACACAATCACTTTGAAGTGTATCGCCGGGAGTAATGGCACTGTTTATAGACCACTCTTCCCTACTTTTCTCCGTCCCTCCCCCTAGGGTTTACGGCATCTTGTGGTGCAACGGACAGACGGATGTTTGTAAAGCGCGGGGTAATAATACCAGGGAACATACTTTGAAGCGGCGCGGGAGAGAGAGAGGGGAGAAAGGGAGAGAGGAAGGACGGGAAACAATGTGTGCGCGTAGGTTTGTGTGTGTGTGTGTGTGTGTGTGTGTGTGTGGGTGTGTGTGTGTGTGTGTAAGAGAGAGAGAGAGAGAGAGAGAGAGAAAGAGAGGATGAGAAAGAGGATACAAGTACAAACTGAAACATTTTAGACAACAACAGAAATTCTCAATCCTACCACGTCCCCTGAATCCGCCACTTGTACAACCAGCGCTCAACATAACCTTAAACATGCATTTCAGAAAGCATTCTCCCATTTTTGCGGATAAGTCTGTCTGATTATGTTCATATCTTCAGGAGATAAGATTTACTTGATTCCAGGACAGCTACTCCCTTGGACTTTTACTCCCGGACAATTACACTTGGAAAACTATCCACTAGGACAAATTCTCCCTAGAACAACTATCCCAGGCAACTTCCACCGAAAAAAATTACCCCCTACGACAGCTATGCCCCCGGACAAGTAATCCCTTTGACAAAATGCACCAAGGACAGTGAACTCCCGGACAACTGCTACCTGATTTAATTACCTAATGATAGTTGTCCGATGGTAATAATGGCGTTTTGTTTTAGGAGAGTATTATATGGACGGTTAATCGTTCTAGAGGGTATATAGTACTGTTGTCTGGGGACAGTTACTGTGGGGTTACTTGTCGCTGGGGGTATTGAATGCAGTATTGTATTGCATATTACACAGTTATCTTGCTCCTTATAAAGAGAAAATGGTAAGAAAAGAAAATAGATACTGGAAAAGTGAATCCTTCAATACAAAGCCATTGAATTATCTCACGAAAATAAAAACTAACTGGAGTCTGATTACATAAATGTATCTCATCAAAGTTAATAATGCATTAGTCCGCGCTTCGGTTCCTTTTTTTTTTTAATAAAAGAAACAGCTAAAATAATATACAAATACATCTTGTCGTGAAATTGGGGGAAAATGAGCACACAAATTTTAGAAAAACAAAATCTTACAAGACAATTCTTGTGAAATCCTCGAGCCAAAACGAATCATAATGCACGCTAATGCGATTGGTTAGATTCCCTAAATTCCGCCTCGTGGCAACGGATATTCCCCAATAATATCTTAAAGATTTCTACTTTTGCACTCCCCCTTTTTCTATTTCAGCACAAAGCCTTCATATGAATGGGATGCTTTGGATTTCTTTTCTCCGTGAAAATGGGATTTGATATGAGCAAATCCCCTTAGGATTCCTATAAAGAAATACATGATCCAGAGCTATGCTATGGAAAAGATTCATTAAGTCAGTTTATAATTTTGTAGCGGAAAAGAGATTTTAAAAAAAAAAAAAATGAAGGGCCTTCTTTGGTTTGTTATTAAAATGCACAATCACTAAATCTATTCTTTCTTTTCCCAAAAAAGTAAACAGGGTAAAACTTCAAAGTGCATGGGCTATAGCCTACAATATACGAGGGGAACCTGTGGCAATATGCTGTAAAAAGTGATTTATTTCAAACTCATAATTCAATTATTCATTTTTTCACTTTTCGTTCAAGTCTATCTTATCTCAGTTATAACTAGTGTCAAGTAATAATGAAGAGTTATTGAAATACATCTGCAACTTTGGATAAATGAGTGAGAATAACAGCTTCTATATTTACACTAATCATAATCATTCTCCGAGATAAGTGCTTTGTTGTCTTGCCTAAACTACTTGACGTATTTTTCACAAAAATTGGTACTTTCATCAAAGTGTAAGGGCCTACCATACGTACTATATTTGAAATTCATTAAATTCTTTCAGGTTATGTGGGCTAGTTTGTGCGTGCTGAAATGGAAAAGCAATGTTGATTGAACTATCTATAGCTGGCCAGATGTCAAAGGCCTCAGCGTGGCTAAGAGTCCTGTTATGGAAGCTGCCTACAAACAACATATTCTTATGACCTTTTCATTCCTTCTGTTATAAAACAGATGAAGGCAAAAGCTCTTTTAATCCTTAAGAGGCTATAGCACGATCTTTATAAGGCGCCTATCTGTTTTCTTAACTGACCAGCTCCCCCCCCCCCCCCCCCCAAAAATACTACCGTGAGGTGGTGATGTACGCAGATGGAGCGGGTCTCACCCCACTTATCTCTATGCCCGCCGGCTCGCACCCGGTGCGCCCACAACGCAAGAGTGACTCCGCCGCAGGCGATCACTAATGAATGTAAAAATACGACGTACATGTTTCGTTTACTATTTCCAACACGGGCTTTTTTCTCAGTCTAATGCCCCCAAAAGCAGAGAAGACATATCTCTGTAGATTATTTCGTTAATGTCCTTCAGCATCCAAAGAGATTTACATGCCACATATGAGACGTCTTATTTAGCTTATAGGAAGGCCATAGTTTTCGAAAATCCAATCTTCTCATTCCCAATGTAATTATAGAAAGGACAAAAGATAACAAATATTTTTGGTAACAAATATTAAGAAATTTATTATTTGTTATTCATTTATTTATTTATTTATTTATTTATTCATTTATTTATTTATTTATTTATTTTGTCTTTTCCATTTTATATTGCAGGGTTGACCTGTTCAGTTTTTATTCAGCACTGCTTTCCAAATATGCCACAGGCGTCTTGCGGTTTAACAAATCATTCTCCATGAAAATACAAAATACATAACAATAATTAGGTAACATGGTAAATTACAAAAATGAAGAGTGAATTAATGGTATTATATAAAACAAAATGTACATATTTGAATGGTAATGTTATAGTTCCATTGAGTAAAGATTAAAAGCTTTGCATAGTTTTTTTTTTTTAAACTTATAGAGGTATGTACACGTCTGAACATTACGAGGGAGTGCATTAAACAAACTGGCTGCGACATATGCAAAAAAAAAAAAAAAATCATTTATATTCTGTCCTTGGGGCGGGATATTTAATAAGAAAACATAAGTAGTAAACCTCTTCATAAAGTGGCCGTAGTAGCCGTAGTAGAAAGTTCAAAATGTTTACAAGCAAAGCAATCTCTAATGTATTTGTTGGGGCTTCATCTTACTTTGTAGTTATGAACAATCTTTTGAAATGAAGCGGCTATTTGAAAAAAAGGAGCATCGCTATGGCTCCCCTTCTTCATCTCAGAATTTTCATTTATCTAAAGTTTTTTTTTCTCAGATTGTGGTTAAGTGCACTTAGATGATTAAATAGAAATTCGAAATATTGTATGAAAATTGTGCTTCCTGTGCGCTGAATAGCTAAGGATAATCATAATTATGAACGTACTTTTTAAAAGTAGTTACACTTTTTGAGTATATATACTTAAAACGGCGCCACAAAGTCGCAAATAAGCCATTAAATCGATCGCAAAACTAATTCCAGTAAGCATATGTATGAATGATAGAACCCTTCAATCTTCAACAATGTATTAGGATGAAAATACCTCTTGGGGTTATGTTTACGCAAGCCAGTGCAAATCTTCAAAGAAAGCCCTGAAACTGCGACTCGATTTTGGGGAGCGCGCATGGCAACGTAATAAGATGTTGTTTAAAGATTTTGGAACAAAGTGCCGACATAGAATGCTAATAGCCCTTCGTAATCACTTGAGCTTTAGTATTTCTGAACAGAGACGTCGAATAATCCCTTGTTTACGCATATAGCCCAAAGGATGCTCCCAGGCTAACCTCGATTCTGCAAAGAAAGTTTTGTCATTTTCTTTTCTATCAATAATAGAAACCACATTTCATTATCAATCATTTACATTAATTCCACGTGTTCAAAGGCATACTACATACAAGTATTATACTATGTATCATGGTGCACTTAAGGAAAGAAAGCATGCCTTCAAAATGATGGACATGCATTTTGGCAGAAGCAATTTCTACAGACTACTTTGCTAGGTAGAGGATTCAATCTTAAAATGTATCGCCTAAAGAAAATAGGAATATTTGTTTGCTGATGCAATCGTCTGCTCTCCCCAGTAGGATAAATATGACACAAATCAGTAAAGAAACCCGGGGCAAAGAAGATCTAAATCCTTTAAAAACATTGCAAACAACGGAGGTGCTGTTGCAGCGCGCTGGAGTGATTTCTGTTACAGCACAAACGCTTGTGAACTTTCAAAAAACACAAGGAAGTGTCACAAGACAAGTAATGGAGAAAAAAAACTTGCGATGGTTACTTTAAGAGGTTAAAGACAGGACAGGGAAGAAGTGTTATACCAAGGAGTTATCACAGAACTGTGATAACTTCTTGGTTATACATAACTAACAATGAAATGAAACGTTCCAAATAATTGTGTTTGTCCTCTTCCGTACCAAGATTTTCAGTAGTCGTTGAATAATTGAAATCAAAACAAACACAACATGAGAATTTCCCTTTACTATATATTAGGATTAAAAGTTAAAAGAAAACCTTCAAGACAATTGCTCATACTGGAAATTAGACTCCTTTTGTCTATATGGAAATTGGAGGTGTTGTTTACTTGGTTACATGTCGTTTTTCCGAATGTTCGTATGTCCGAAGGTTCATTACTCCGACGGTTCATAATTCCGAAAATGAAATAGGGTTCATAATTCCGAAAATGAAATAGAGTTCGTAATTCCGAAAATGAAATAGGATTCATAATTCCGAAAATGAGATATGGTTCATCATTCCGAAAATGAAAAGGTTTTCATATTTCTGAAGGTTCGTAATTCCGAAAAGTTATGTAGGGCGGCTCTATTGCATTTTCGGAATTATGAACCCTATTTCTTTTTTTCTTTTTTTTTTCTTTTTTTTTAATTATTAACCCTCTGCTTGAAAGAACAGTGAGCCACTAGGCTCTATATATGTTTCAAATGGACTTGCGAGTCTTCAAACATTTCACTTCACACTTTCTCACAATCACGGATCCGCCAGAATAATTAATTAAAAATTACGTATTCCATAGATGGTTGAAATGCTGACCCCAATTAGACCCCTAAAACATTTTCTCTCTCCAAATTCTTAAGAGGCAAAGAAATTATTATCATTATAATGTGACGACTTTGCGATTAAAGGCGTCATGTCTATACAAATACATGTTGTGCTTCTAACTATGTCAAATTTAATGAGTCATTTTGTTGTTTCAAACCATTACGTAGTGAGAATAAAAAAATATTTCCAGTATTACGCGGCTTCCGAAATGTCCTTGATTCTTACAAACCTAACTTGAATCACGTTTACGTCCCCCTTATAACCCAAATGGCATACCTTATATAAGTATATAATTCAGAAAATGTGCCCACCTCGTCTCCTTTTAGGTGATGAGGTGTTTTATTTTTCGTCACTATTATTATTTTTTTTTTTTTTTTTTTTAGCTTGTCAGAGAATTTGGAGTAAAAAGACATTCAAAAAATCTGCTTACTTTTTTTGTTTTTTTGCTTGTCAGAAAATTTTCGAAATCGGACGTGGTTAGAATCATGAGGAGAAAAAAAATCATAAGGTAATACACCGCCTTAGTTCTCGGAGGGTACTTTTTCAAGTCATAATTATAATCCTGGAAAATTCTGTCGTGAGAACGAGGCAGCCGAGCAGATGCGGCGAGAGGATCATGAGCGAATTTAGGAGATTTATCGATCGGTTCAAGGAGATTCAAGCCACCTTCCTTGAAGAGAGGCTCTCGATCAGGTAGCTTTCCTTTGAACTCTTATCTCTACCTACTCAACATGATACGACATGCTATAAGACTGTCGCCGCATAAACACTGAATTAGCCACCATTCTAGCGTCTCCTTGAAACTCTAAATCGACGGAGAGAAGTGGAAGGCTATAAGGTTCACTCATTTATACGACGTCCTAAAATACCGGGTATATCTTAAAGTGTTTTGACGTTGGACGTCAACAGTGCTTCGGTATACTCGTGAGAGACTTCCTACAAGGACTATCGGCCGAACAGGAGATAATGAAGCAAGTCCATGATTCGGAGAGATCAAAACATTTAATCTGGCCCTTCAAGATTCTAGTACTGATGGGGTAATACGTCAGCGACAAAGGCCCACGCCAGAAGTGAAATTTTCTGATATGAATGGAAGAGAGAAAAAAAACACTAAAGTTTGGCCTGATTGGAAAACTCAAGCTGCCCCCGCCTGCTCACTCTCTCTATCTCTTTCTCTCAGTATGCCTAAATAGATGCAGTAACTACCCTTTCAATATTCTTCTCTTTCTCCCTCCCTATTTCTCTCTATCAATATCATTTCCCACTCCTGTTTCTCCGTCTCTTTCTTTATCCCTTCCCTGTTTTTTTTTCTCTCTTTCACTCCCCCCCCCCCCTGTCAACTTTTTAAAATCTCTATCCATTTTCTTTGCACCCACTAATTTTTAAACATTACTGATGTCTGCAGAAACTTGTGACCACCCGAGTTCGGCTTTTGATTTTGTTTCGTTTGTTTTGTTTGTTTGTTTTGGGGGTGTGTGTTTTGTTTTGTTTTGTTTTTTTGTTGTTGTTTTTTAAGCCTAGGGCAGAAAAAAAATCATTAAGTAGATCACGCGTAGTGTCTTTTCATGAAAGTCATAATGCCTTTCACATTAACCAGAGTAATTAGACAGATTTAACAAATTTATAAAATTATTACTATTGGAAAAGCAGCAAACCTCAGCAATTTTTGCAGTCATAAGTCATTGTCAGGTATAATTACTTTCTAACGCTGTTAGAACAGGTTTATCACGTTAGGCTCGGTCGCTATTTAGCAATAATGGGCTCCTAATTTTTTTCGTTTTGAATCATGATTTCATAAGAGCTCCGTTTTCATTCTGGGTCATGTAATAACTCGAGGCACGTTCTTGACAACGAGGTTGACACCTGCATGGCATTCTAGACACACTCATATTATAGACGTGATTCTGGGTGGAAGATTATAATTATTTTACTTTTTACTTGGAATTTTCCGTGCTTTCTAAAATGTCATGCTTTGCCTGAGAAAGTAAGCGATGACTTCTCCCCCATTCGAGGAGTTTCCGAGGTGAAGAAATTTAGACGTGATTGTTGGACGTAACTAGGTCAGTACTCGAGATCC
Source organism: Heliocidaris tuberculata (assembly GCA_025618425.1). Taxonomy (NCBI): domain Eukaryota; kingdom Metazoa; phylum Echinodermata; class Echinoidea; order Camarodonta; family Echinometridae; genus Heliocidaris; species Heliocidaris tuberculata. The sequence goes on along the minus strand of CM046845.1, from coordinate 7,949,180 downwards.
TAGACATTTAACCACGAGCACAGACGGATGAGCAAACGGGGTTACGCAAAGCCGCACAAACCCCCTCCCCGGCTACCATACACACTCGCACTCACATCTACGCACACTTTTTACACTCACTTATTATAGTCTATTGGGAAAAACTTAATTCTTCCCAGATTCCCTATACTCACCTTTATTGAATGTATTAAAGTAAGTTGCAGACGATCGATCGAATCACCCCCCTTAATTTGAACACACCATGAGCGCGCCAAAACAGACGCGTTGGTGTTTATATAAGGAACTAATTGGGAAGCTTCGTTTTGCAGCAGTGATGATTACATTAGAGGGTCGGTAAAGGGGTCACAGAGGCCTTATAAGACACGGTTGTCTTATCAATTTTCAGTAACACAAGAACGTAAAGTGGTTTTTAAGGAAGTTAGCAGGCGGATGTTTTAGGGAAATATTGATTTACAACATTACCGTAACTAGCTTACACCATGTTGTGTGTTGGGGGGGGGGGGGGGGCAAAATGTACCGACAAAAGAGAAAGATGCTGTTCATGTAACGAACATTTTCATAATGCTAAGAAAGTTCTCATGCATACTTACAAACTTATAAATAAATGAGAGTTGGGAAGCTATTTTTTCCACTGAGAAGAGTAACTTAGCTAATGATTTCTACAGGCGCCCATGAAAAGTGGAAAAATCTACTTGAACAACTATATTAGCAAGGAGCTTATAGTCTGATAGTTGAACGGTTGGACACAATGAGCAAAATAGACCCCGACTTTAGATGCGCCACTTGATCATGCTGAATTTATGGGAGGTGTGTAGGACTAAATTTTGCCGACAAGTTAGCTTATACTTATTTAAGAAAGACAACAACAACAACAACAAAACAAAGTGGTTCTAAACTTCTCAAACAAGCCGACAAAGGTGCTGATAATTTGAAAAACAAGCACAAAAACAACATTTTAATGAAGGGGATATAACAGAAAGGGCCCCAAATTCAAACTGGCCAGGAAAACTCGACAAAGAAATTTCTACTGAGAGGTGCCACACTCTCCACCGTGTCCCCCAAGATGCCCAAGGGTTCTCTAGCTACGCCCAGTGTCTGTCCTTAGGTAATCATTGCATGTCATATTGGGGGCAAGAGTCTCCATTCTCTTTGAAAAAGGCGAATTACGATGTGTGACTTCATAATCGCATATTAAGGTCTGGTTGCCTGCCTGTTCATGGCAGCAATATGGTGGGTGAGAGGGAATGAAAGGTTTCACAAATTCGAACGTGACAACAGCAATCGAAATCAAAAGGTCATTCAGTGTTCTTGCTTGATCGGATTACATGGCGGTTTTAAACTAAATGTTCTCCCAATCTCACGGAATCATGATTTTCAGCTGTGTGCTTTCATATTTTCATAGTGTATAGCTAATCAATTGACCTTTTTTTTGCACTAATTTCAGAGCAAATGTGATATTCCTAAATGTAGCGCTACACGCAGTTGTCAGGTATGGTCTTTATATTTTCACACGCCACCTTTCGACCCATTCAATCAACAAAGTGTGACATATAACAGTATAAAGCGTCTCTAAACAAAAATTGTGTTCAAGCTGCATCCGATGCAGCCACTTCAAATCTTATAACCGCCTCTATATCGGGGTACACTCGCTATTCATAAGGACCGCTATTCATAGAAAACCGCTATTCATTTAACACGCGTTATGAATAGCGGTCCTTATGAATAGTTATGAATAGTGGTCCTTATGAACGGAAGTCCTTATGAATAGCGAGGTAATTTGCCTATGGTTTGCTCGCTATGTAGAAGGACCGTTATTCTTACAAAACCGCTATTCATTTAGTCACGCGTTATGGATAGCGGTCCTTATGAATAAGTGGTCTTTATGAATAGCGGTCCTTATGACTAGCGAGGTTACCCCTCTATATCATTTCATTGGACAGGTAACTTGTCGATGATGCAGCCACTCTTCGTGAACACAGAAGAACAATGTTATCATAGTTTTGTGTAGTGTAAGTTCGTAGAGAACGTTATGGCCGAACACTTTTTCAAAGTCACTAAAGTGACATGTCAACAGTATTCTTGAAGTGGTGCATCTGATTGCAACATTTGCGTAACATGATTAGAACATAATATTTCCTGATTACACAATCAGATAAATTCGACTTTACTTGCGAGACTTTCGTCTGGCTTTGCGAGACGACTTACGAACCGGCTGTGGTTTTTACGCCAATTCTCACAAGTTGAATTAATTTGATCGTGTAATCAGGAAGTTTGTTGTAATAGACAGTGATGTATTTACACACATCGACCAAACTCGTTTTTACGAAAATGATGAGTTGTGTTAGGGAAAGATTATGTTGGTTTTTTTCAGTAGGTTTATGAAATGTGTTATAAGAAATAAGGAATTTCGTGGAATTTTAAATAGGGGTGGAATCTGTTGACGACCCGAAACTATAATTGTGTAGGTGATATAGATGTGTTGTGGTGCCTATTTACACTCTTTTGGACAAATGTCTACTGTATAGAGTATCATTTATCCTTACGAAATACAAATGATGCCTCTATATGCAAACCTAAATTATCAATTTTTCAACAGCTATCAATGCAAACGGAGGTTTGGCTGGGGGGGGGGGGCAATTCCCACGAACGCCATCCCTTCAATTTTCTTTATTTTCGCCTTTTTTTTTTTTTTTTTTTTTTTTTTTTTTTTTTAGCGAATGGGTTTCAGAAGTTTGGACAGTGGTATGATGTCGGTTTTTGCCTGTGATAGTTGTTAGTTTCCATAGCCATGCCAAGCACTGAACATAGTTACTTGCGTACTGTAGAAATGGAGACCACTTGCACGTAATCTTAATGAAAATATTGTTCACCTTTACTGCACATTAGGCTACAGCGAAGCAATTGCACTGTTGTCAAGGGTCATTAGGGTCCAAGGAACAGATGTTTTTGTCATCATAATATTATGAAAAACAGAATGAAGATTCTCATTAAAAGTTAGTCCCTCATTTTTGCGAAGAACGAAAGACAATAGTGCTCCAAAGGTGCCATAGGTCAATACCTTAATAATTCAATTCAATTCACATTTATTGATATAAAATCCTGATATAATAGGATTATCATCAGAACAAAACAAAACAAAACAAAACTCAGCAGAGACATGTTGCATAAATAGGGACAGAATACAACAAAGTAAAGGCACAGTATATTAAAACAAAGCTGTACATTAATAATTATTACATTATACTTGACTGAAAAAGAATGTAGCAATCCTTAGAAACAATACTACATGAGGATGCTGTTCATATGGGGGGGGGGGGTGAGGGGAGGGGGAAGGGGGGGGGGTAGAAAGTGTGCCAACTACTGGTATGTTTTGCTACCCCCACCACTTCCTTATAGCACATGGACACGCACAGAGCCGACTTCCTCCTCATTAGTATGAACCAATTTATCGCGACAGAATGCATATACGCCCTTCTGTTTGTGGTTGTTGTTTGTTTGTTTCTTTTCTTTGCTTTTTTCATTCCTGGATGGCAGCGTTTGTGCCATCATTGTGATCTATAAAAGATGTAATCTTAACCAGCCAGGAATATCACATCTCAATCAATAATGAACGGAAACAAATAGAAAGACCTTTTTTTCCCAAAAAACGAAAATCAATGTTATTTTTCAAGCAGTATGATGCATCCCATGCAACTAAAGAAGTTAATTTTGAAATACTGTTATATTAGGCTTTTTTGCCTTGCCATATGGAAACGTGGGCGCGCCACTGCAATAATTGAGTACATGGTGAGAAAATAGAAATTAGCATCTACAATAAAAAAAAAAAAATTTAAATGAGTCCAAATAGAATATTCACAGACCCATGCACAAATAGAAAGCGTCAGAGCACGGAACTGTGATGTTGATCTTTCATCTTTTCTGTAATACCTCATGCCCCAATTACAAAAATTGCATAAATATACCGCCGAATAAATCCTAAGCATTTCTGGATACTGACATGGTTAAAAGCAATCGGTAATCTTAAGTGGTATATATATTTATTGCCTCCCCAAAGTTGATCAAGTGAAACTATGAGATGGGTGATTTTTTCAGGCTTAAAGGGAAATCCAACCTTAATAGCAAGTTGCTCTGAAAGAAAGAGGAAAAATCAGAGAAGCAGTTTGGTGAAAGTTTGAACGAAATCGGACAAGCAATAAGAAAGTTATGAATTTTTGAAAGTTGTAATCACTATGCATATGGGAATTTCAAATCGGCCGAATAGGTAATGTCACTGTGATGTATCTGTGGACAACTCCCCCATTCGCTCTAACACACAAAATGACTAAAATGTCACTTTTTTCCAAAATGCATTACTTATTAGGATTTTTTCGTTCATGAGGACCTATAACAATATGGTATCTCCAATATATTTTGAGTACTTCCCCGAGGGTAAAAGCGCCTCGAAGAAAACCGCGAATTAGTGATATTTTTGTGTACGAAAAATGAGAGAGTTGTCCACAGAAATGTCACAATTGACTCACCAAATTGCCAATTTGAAATTCGCATAGATGTAGTGATCTCATTTTTCAAACATCCATAACTTTCTTAGTCCTTGTCCGATTTCTTTCAAACTTTCACCATCCTGTTTTTCTTATTTTTCTGCTTTCACACAAATCATCTTACTCCCAAGGTTGGATTGCCCTTTAACCCACTGAATGTTCATCAACCTAAATATCTTTTCAGTACGTCCATACGTCCTTTTATACCTCAAAAAGGCCAATTTTATAAGCTGGCTTGATCAGGTTTAATTTCAAGTAGTTTTCGATTTTCTTACGGTTGGAATATATCACACATTTTATTACGTTGGGATATCCCACATCCCATGGACAGCGAATAATAGATATATTACTGTCCATGCGACTGACATACCTCGTCTTGAAACGCAGAAGAAAGACAAACTGAGATCTCACACCATATGGACATCCAAACGCGAATTAACTAATCATGATTAAAAACCCAACGTATGAACACATCCTTCAAGGGTTCTTCTGATATGGCTTCTCAAAATCATTACAGTGTTCATCAAGGCAAACGTAATCACTCGTGAAGCAATAATGCATACCATGTTCATATGATTACACTTAATCACAACTCATTAAGTATAATCAGTATGGTATTGCAATGATGGTATAAAAACGCCACTTAGTGTTATTCTGGGGGTTAAAAGCTTTCTATCGATATGATTATCTTAATATTTTGGGATCGTATGTTGTGTAGACAATACAGATGCTATTATCGGAAGTATATATTTCACAAATGCTTTGCATACCCGCTCCATGGCCAGCTTCTCAATGAAATATTCTCACTTTTGCTTGTTTCCCTTCATCTCGTTCCTTGTATCCTCTTTCTTCTTTTTTCCTTCTTCTTCTTCTTCTTCTTCTTTTTCTCCTTCTTCTCCTTCTCTTTCTTCTTCTTCTCCTTCTTCTTCTTCTTCTTCTTCTTCTCCTCCTCCTCCTCCTTCTTCTTCTTTTTCTTTTTCTCCTCCTCCTCCTTCTCCTTCTTCTTCTTCTTCTTCTTCTTCTTCTTCTTCTTCTTTTTCTTTTTCATCTTCTTCTTTTTATTCTTCTTCTTCTTCTTCTTCTTCTTCTTCTTCTTCTTCTTCTTCTTCTTCTTCTTCTTCTTCTTCTTCTTCTTCTTCTTCTTCTATTCTCTTTGTCCTTATTCTCCTGATTCTTCTTTTTCTCCTCTTCCTTCTTCCGTCTATTTTTTTTATTCCTTGTCTTCTTCCATATCTTCTTTTTTCCCCCTTTTCGTTGTCCTCCTCTTTGTCTTATTCTTATTATTCTCTTTCTTCTCCTCCTTTTCCACCTTCTTTTTATTCTTTTACTACAGTTGTAGACCATAGGGAAACATAATTATTCGAGATGTTTAAAACTATATTTTCCAGATTACAATCCCAGAGTCTTTCGTTTATACTATATATAATAGCCGTAATGATTATGATTATGATGCAGGGATAGGGAGAACCTTTTGGGGGTGTTTTATTGCTTTTAATAAAAGTATATATTCCTAGCTGAATTATGTATTTAAAACGGGACCCAATTACTTGTTACCATTTTAACATATCCTTTGTTTTATTTTATTTGTTTTGCTATGTATTGTAATATTTAACTGACTTATAATTATTTAAGGTTGTATTTTTATTGTTTTACGTAATACAAGGGCTCTCTTGCAAAGCAGTCTATATGTACAGAATAAATACATAGATCACAAGATAATATAGTTGTGTGCAAGAGATGATTTTCTTTCAGCGTTGGATTGGGATGGATTTTTAGTGCAGCAGCCATGAATTAAAAGGCAAATCAACCTTTATTACAAGTTTCTTTGGGTGAAAGCATACACATCACTAGAAGTCATCAGTAAAATTCTGGGGGGAAAAAATCGCAAAATTGATAAGTTATGAATGGCATGCCATAGTTACCATAGCAAAGCGTACAGACAATTTTCCAATTTGTTTGTACGCTGAAAGAGTTTATTAAATCGATTCAAGTTTAGCCATAAGTAACTTTCCCTTGAAACTGCACTCAAGATAATTATGAATAACATGCTTTTATTTGTCGTCCAGTAAAAACGCCTGCCCATTCACAGAATAAAAAAAAAAAACCTTTCTAGTCATTAAGTCAATTCGTGTACGGAAACAAACTGAAGGTTTGTCCTTCAGTCATGGGCGGAAATCCCGGGGGGACGGGGGGGGGGGACGCGTCCCCCCCCCCCCCTCCCCACTATTTGGAAGGTAGGGGACACAATATCAAATGTCCCCCCACAATTTGTGGTCTTTTATTATGAAAAAAAAATACATCATTCAAAACCGAAATTACCTACATGTACATGTATCCTCAAATTTCGAAATATATAATTTTCTTTTTGTAAAGAACTTGTGTATAAAAAAAAAAAAAAGCGCTTGCAGCGTACGACTCGAACTCGCTATGCAAGCCATAGGTATTTTACTCTATGATGCCAGCCAATTGATGAGTGACATCGATCGCCACGTGTCTAGGAGCTATCTATACAGTACGCTTACATCTACCTTAGACAAACTGATGAACATGCAAGAAATTTCTGTCATCCATTGAAGAAATAAAGAGCATGTTCCAGTGCCTGACTAGTTCTGTACTAAAGGATAAAAAAACAATGAAATAGTACTACAAAGAGAAGAAAACATGGGATTGTGAAATGCATGTACTTTCACTGCTTAAACTTTCATACCGCAATAACTAAGTTTCTGGTCATGGTTTCTGGTATATGTATTCATTTCGCAATTAGCATGTAAATGAAGAAAGTCAAGTGACTAAATGTGATACTATTTGACATATAAGATATTACTGCTAAAAAAAAAATGAATACAACCAAAATAGAGTATGTAAAGTGAACATGTGATAATTTGACTTAAGTTTTCATGTTTCTACTGACGGTGCTCAGTGCAGTCCAAGTACATACACCTACATGTATATATGACAGTGCATTGCAATGCTGCATTTCTGTGTCACATCTGGACATGAAATTTCTGTCATCCATTAAAAAATATAGAGCATGTTTCGAGTGCCTGACTAGTTTTGTACTAAAGGAAAAAATGAAATAGTAAAACAAAGAGGGGAAAACATGGGATTGTAAAATACATGTACTTTCACTGCTTAAAGGCATTGATTAACATTGTTTCCAGTGAAAAAATCTGAGTTCTATGGTTCTGCTGCTTATTGGTGTCTTTGATAAGGTCTAAAAATGAAACCCTGAAAAATTGTGCTTCAAAACTTTCATTAAGTGCTTTGAAAAGCCGAAAATCTATGGAGTAACCAGATTTACAATGCATGTGTTCCCCCATAGACGGTCGTTTTAATTATTATCGCCTATTATAATAAATAATCAAACCTCTGTTTGCGATCAGTATCTATAGGGTTTTGTTTATAATTTTTGTTGGTTTAAGAGTTTTTGAGTACATATGCAAGTATTCATATACATGTCTCATCTTGACATGAATTATTTTTAAATCAGGTGCTCACAATGTCTGCCTTTAAACTTTCACACCGCAACAACTAAGTTTCTGGTATTTTTTTACATTCATTATGCAATTAGCATGTAAATGAAGAGGGTCAACAGACTGAATGTGAAAGTATTTGACATATAAAATATTACTGCTCGAAAAAAAAATGAATACAACAGGAATAGAGTATGTAAAGTGAACATGTGATCATTGAACTTAAATTTTCATGTTTCCACTGACGGTGCAGTCCAAGTACATATATCTATATCAATATCTCATTTGTTAAATGGGAGAATGGTTTGCTACATTAGTGATTACAGCTTTTATGTACCTGATGTACTACATGTATGTTTTATATTGTAGAAAACTGTTCAAGACTAGACTGCAAACGTTGCAAATGCTTAAGTTGTGAACTTGTAATCGATAAGCCGACGCCTTGTCTGCACACAATATTATGTATGTATATGAAGAGAGGTTATTCATGAAGATCAGGTTCTGACTTGTTAATTTCTACTATAATATTTAATTTGTAATAAAGTCGTACACTAATACAAGAAACGTGAGAGAGTTACAAGTGTATTAAGTATACAAATCTCATGCTGCAAAGCTAAGCCTGGCAATAACTGAAGGTACTGGGGAAGAGTGCAAAACTATATGCGAAATGAAGGATTGTACGTCAGTTTCATTGTTTATGCATGGAGGAGAATCTCTGAAAATTTCATACCAATCTGATTCATATTATCCGAGATATGAGTGAAAATATAAACAAAGAAAATAAAAGAAAATGAAGCGTTACAGTAATGCTCTCACACTATTATCATTAAATATATTCTTTTTCCACTGACTATTTTTCCAAAGCTTTGCCATAGTTGGGCTTCTGTGATACTATCTGAGATATTTCTTTTCCATTTCACTTCATAACTGAGCACTTTTGCATTCTTCCCTCCTACACTCTTACCCAGGACCTTTAACTTATAATCATTGGTCTTTCAATCCAGAGTACTTTTCTATTTTGTATGTTAACTATAAAGAGACTTGGTCTTATAGTAGACACTGTTTTACCTTTTTAACTGTTGAACAACTTTGTACTGAAGAATACACAGAACACTGGTTTCTTGATTATATTGTCTTTATTTACTAAGCAGCAATGAATGAAGAATATTCGCAAAATTTTCAGAAGAAAAGGTATGGGAATTCATGACGGCATTTAGCTGTAGACAAGAAAGGCAATCTATGTGCATCACCTATAAGGTATTGAAGGTCTACTTAAATAAAGATGTACAATTTGCTGACTTTATTCAAATTTTGTTGCATAGATTGTTTATTTATTTGTGAGCTTACGTTATGTATCATTCAATATTTCTCATTCCTTATTTATTACTGATTCGTTTACTAATAAATAAAACAAGTATCTAATAGGATGAATTAAGTACACTCAAGGAAGCAACTGTAATCAAACAAATTTAGAAAGGGACAGAATAATGAACTAAATGATTGTGATCGCTACCACAATCATGCTGACCAGGAAGAAGAACTGATTGTGTAGAGGCTGCCTTAAACATTGACAAATGAATATGTGGGAGAGAAATGGGGATGAAAATACCATGTTTGTTAACATTTAAAGTGCGACCGATGAGACTGAGCAAATGAGTAATAGAGACTCACAATTATTTTCTGGCATTCCTTTCGAGTTAGAATGTTTTCATTTATATTTATGCACGCACATTTATTCATGTACTGGAGTACTGATGGATCTAGGTAGAGGGGGGGGGGCGGTTACTCCCAATACCCCATGCGTGTGTGTGTGTGTGTGTATATATATATATGTATATATGTATATATATATGTATATATATATATATATATATATATATATATATATATATATATATATGTATATATATATATATATATATATGTATATATATATATATGTATATATATGTATATATATATATATATATATATATATGTATATATATATATATATATATATATATATATATATATATATATATATATATATATATATATATGTATGTATATAGGTGTGTGGGGGTGTGTGTTTGTGTTTGTTACTCTGCAGAACAGCAAAGTGGAAAACAAAAATGTGTCCCCCCCACTTCTGAGGGCAGATTTCCGCCCATGCCTTCAGTACGTGGTATCGACATTACCAATTCACCAATTTGAAAATTCCATATATTGGGTGAACTTTAGATTTCGTCTAACAAACTTTTACCAATCCAGGGGCATGACCATAGAAAAGAGAGAATAGAGGGATGGGGTGGAACCTATGAGTGGAACACATGCTCCTATTTGCCGACAAGAAAAACGGAGGCATCACATTGTTAGACATCGACAGTGGTAATGGCAAATATTTAATAAACAAGCGGAAAGTCCACAACTATTTTTATTTGCCTCATTTGCCACCGTATAGGTCGAACAGTTTCCAATTCGCAGACAAAAATTTGAAGGGGAGTCACCTCTCCCTCTCCCTCCCTCCTCCCCCCCCCCCCCCCCTAGCGAGGTCCATGTTGCTTCTCTGATTTATTTGCTTTCATTTAATGTGATATTAATGTTCAGGGTCGCATTGAAAATAAGCTAATTATCTATTTTTTGCTGGGTTATCCTGTGAAATTCTGTATTTCCACTCCTTATACATTTTCTCATGTTTTAAAATAATGTATGTACACTAGACGGATCAAATAAAATAGGATGAAACAACATTTTCAAATCAAATCAAGATCGGACCTCCCTTTAAGCACCATTAATATCAAGCTCAAGTATAATAGCTGGCGGGATCATTATTTCATTGAACGTCAGGGAACCGGCGATGTGACACGAGCAGACACAGGCAACCTTCCATGACGATTTGGGAATATCGCAAATGGCTGACATTTCATCATCCCGTTCTTACATTTATAAGGAAAAATGCCTAAATTAGCCTATCCGTCTTTATAATTATTTGATCACTTTTACTACAGTCCTCCCCCAAGCCTCATTTCTGTTATGAATATTGCGAAGTGCTTCATGGATCTAGGACTCGCTGTCATGCTTCTATAATTCACTGCCTTGTTATTTTTTTCATTATTACCCAAACGCATACACGCACCCATATACCCAAACCCCAGCACTATCTCTCTATCTCTCTCTCTCTCTCTCTCTCTCTCTCTCTGTTCTCTGTTTCTCACCCTGCCTATCCATGACCTTTAAAATGTCATTTACATCGCTGAATTGTGATTTTTTTTTCTTTTATAATTCTGACTGGTTTTTTATTTACCAGTTTAAACAAAATAGCAACCATAATCTATCATTCACATCTGTTATACATAATACACGATAAGCCAAAATAAGTTAACATATAGCACACCGAGCACCCATATGCCCCCCCCCCCCCACACACACAATAATCTGCCAAAGCACGCATTCATATCTTGTACGAAAATTGTATTTCATGCTTAGCCATTTCTGCCATATCCAGCTTCTCGGTTTTGAGCTAAAGCAAAACTGAGTGCCCCATTCAGGGGCAATGATGAAAAAAGGGGCGGACATCAAATTCTTTCAAATTTGTATCCAGTACAAAGAAATATAAAGAGATTTTTCAAGATTAAAGTTAGAATAGAGAGATAAAAAAAATAATAATAAGAGAGGGAAAGAAATAATGTGTGTGTTTGTGTGTGTGTGTGTGTGTGTGTGTGTGTGTGTGAAAGAGAGAGAGAGAGGAGGTAGGGGGCAGATGAATAGTGAGCCGCCATTACGTTTCATTTTCCTGACAACCTTTTTTTTTTTTACTTCAGCAACCACTATTGGGCATAATTATTTCAGCAACTACTCGTAGCACGTTATTCTCTCATCATCTTTGTTTTGGAACACGGCTAATACAGTCAATCGTTCTTTCTGATTATTTCCTTACGTTCTCTTCGAGTTCTTTCTTTTAATATGCTCCCACTCTTCCCTCATTACACGGTAGTCTCTTTTAGGTAATGATCCAATGGCGTGTTATCTAAGTAAGTAACCTACAGCAAGCGTAAGGCTTTTACGCCTCCTCAAATTAATTTATCTCAGCTTTATAAGCACAATCTTGGAAAAGGTCGATTAAGCATCCTTTATCATTACAGGATCAAGGGTTATTACCCTTCATCCTATACTATCCTATATTATTATACTCAGTGGCGGATCCAGGATTTCTTGAGGGAGGGGGCTCAATATTCACAAAATTTTCTGACAAGCAAAAAAAAAAAAAAAAGGTCCTCAGCATTTTTGGGCCCCTTTTTAAACTAAAAACATATCTGACAAGCAAAAAAAAGGTCCTCAGCATTTTGGGGGCCCTTTTTTTGGTCCCAGGGTGTTATCTCCTCTCCCTCTCGTGGTTCTAGTATGCAATATGTGGGTGTGTTGTTATTTTCTGTGACTCATATTGTCTTTTATTTCATATTTGGAATTCTAAGACTTAAATTTTCCATTTCCCTTTAGGACTGCTGAGACGGTTAAAGATAAAGTTGAGTTCTGGTCATGCAAATACATTGTATAAAAGAAACTGTCTCAAAGCAAAGGTTGATCAGGTCTACATAAGAACTGGTGTATATTGTCAGGTTTTGGAATCATCAAAATGATAACATATTGACCCGGTTTCGCTGAGAAGCACATGTACTGCGCACAGTAATGGGTATATGGGACTGCACACACATGTGGCATGAATGTTCAGCCCGAACATTTCAGCTATTTCTCGTCATACTTTTTAATATGAGAGCATTTGAAGAGAAGGGAGAAGGAAGGAAAAAGCTCATAAATTATTTTTCAACTTTCCCTGAAGTCAACCTTATCTTTAACATCGTAGGCGTTAAGTCGTTAAATATCTTCTCTTTCAAAAAAAAATTATTATTATTATTATTATGGGAAACAATCAATTGCTCAGTCATTTATGCATGGCTTCTTTTTATTGAATATTTAAGTTCTACGCCTTCTTTGCACCATCTAGCTTTTTTTCTTTTCTTTTTTATTACCAATCGCAAATCGTCTGAAGAGGCATTCATTCTGACAATCACCAATTCCTGTCAAAACGATGCATGTATCGTATCGGGGCGATGACTCTCTTATTTTATTACTCATAATTGAGTATTTGTGCTGAGCTTCCTCTGAAACATAACACAGAACCTGACACTCAAAAACCACGAACATGTCAGTTCTTCCTCTTTTGGCAGTCGGGAATGTACGATGTCATCTTCCGTATCATCTTAACAGTTCTAAATCTTATATCTCGACCTGAAATTTCTACCCTTCAGATGATTATCTTTTTTTTTTTTTTTTTGTGGTTGTTGTTGTTGCGGTAGACCACCGAATCCGATCGCAGAATCAAGAAGAAGGCGCATCTTCGGGGGGGGGGGTGTTATCTTCTGCCTATCTCTGTCTCTATGACACTGCTGGAGGTGGAAACATTTGGGTGAAACGAAAGCATGTCGTGGTGATGCGACAAGAAGGTCGCCTGAGTCAGGTGCTCGTCTGAAGTTTCATCACTAACTTTCACTTGAGATAATATCTCTCCTTTTCTTTTCCTCCCTTGTGCTTCTTCAGCTTCTCCTTCCTCTTCTTCTTCTTCTCCTTCTCATACTTCTTCTCTTTCTTGTTCAATTTCTTCTTTCTTTCTTACTTTCATTCTTACCCTCTTTCTACTTTTTTTTATTCTTCTTTTTCTTCTGCTATTTCTTCTTCTCCTCCTCCTCCTCCTTCCCCTCCTGCTTCTTCTTCTTCTTCTTCTTCTTCTCCTTCTTCTTCTTCTTCTTCTTCTCCTTCTCCTTCTTCTTCTTCTTCTTCTTCTTCTTCTTCTTCTTCTTCTTCTTCTTCTCCTTCTCCTTCTTCTTCTTCTTCTTCTTCTTCTTCTTCTTCTTCTTCTTCTTCTCCTTCTTCTTCTTCTTCTCCTTTTCTTCTTCCTCTTCTTCTTCTTCTTCTTCTTCTTCTTCTTCTTCTTCTTCTTCTTCTTCTTCTTCTTCTTCTCTTTTTTTTTCTTCTTCTTCTTCTCCTTCTTCTTCTTCTCCATCTTCTTCTTATGTTTCTTCTTCTTCTCCATCTTCTCCATCTTCTTCTTCTTCTTCTCCTTCTTCTTCTTCTTCCCCCTTCTCCTTCATCACCATCTTCCTCTTGCTTCTTTCTGTTTTGTGTTTTTCTCCTCCTAATCCTCATCTGCTTCTTCTTCTTGATATTAACTGTTTCTCTTGTTTCGCTTTTATATGCTGGAAAATTTAGAATTTTTAGCCAAAGTAATTGCAAGAAAAGTTTGGGATCACATGGCTGTATATTAGTATGGCAAACGTGCTCTAGAAATGTCGTATATATGAATGGTGCTCGCATGTAATTACCTATTTTCAGATGTAGTGATTTATTTATACAGGTTGTTAACCCATATCTAACATTTAAATATTCATTAATATTTGATTGGAGTCAGGCGACTATAAAGAAAATATATTCTCTTTCTGGAAGAATTGCAAACTGATCTTGGGAAAGACTTGCCATTTTAGTAAGTAACATGGAACAAATCAATGAATAAATACAGAAGAAATGAATCTATATACTCTGCAAGGATTTTATATATATATTGTTTCTTTCTCACTTTGTGCCATTTCTTCGATTTTTTGCCTCATGCTGTTCCCTCTCTCTCTCTCTCTTTCTCTCTCTCTCTCTCTCTCTCTCTCTCTCTCTCCTTTCCCTCTCCCTCGCCCCCTTTTTTTTTCTTTCTTATAGTCTTTCCATCAAGAGGGTGCTCTGCCCAAAACTTCCACAAAGGAGATTCATTACACGGGGAAGGTCTGGGTAACTCGATTATGGGTTTCGGAAATGACAGCTAGATTTGGCTACGCGACATTGAAAAGGCAGTTCAGGGACCGAGGGAGACCTGGCAAGGATGGCATAAGCTCAAAAGAATTCGATTTAGGTGATGTCAAAGACCTATCCAGAAGATGCTAAGGGAAAATGGGGAACATTAAGAGAGAGAGAGAGAGAGAGAGAGAGAGATAGACACAGAGGCACGATGACTCAGTATTAGAGCAGTGGTCTTGTAAACGGGAAGTCCCGGGTTCAAAACCTAGTCGATGCGCTAGTGCCCTCTGGTAAGGCATCATTCCCCAATCCCTCAGATAGGACTTAAAGCCATAGGTCCCCGGGTTGCTTACTTACAGACATATACCTGCTTTCTTAGCAGTCAGGTAAAAAAATTATCAATTACAATCGCATTCACAGCTAAAGCGTACCACAGCAACACAGATAGAAAGGGGGAAATGTTAGAGCTTATGGAAGGCCGCGGGAAAATGACCCCGGAGAAAAAATGTGAAAATTTTTGCAACCACCCCACCCCTCCCCCACTGCAGACACACAATAACAAGAAGAAAAAAAAGTCAGTTTGATATACGTTATAACAAGATGATCAAACAAGGAAGGAATTAGACGCTCCTTCCCCCCCCCCCAAAAAAAAACAAAAAAAAAACAACAACAACAAAAAAAAGTGTACATAACAATAAAGGAAACCTGCGTTTTTATTTGAAGTGCGTTGTTTCAACAAGGTATAAAGAAACATTTCTCTAACCCGCAGAATGGTAAATTATAGCATGACAGATTGTAACATGCCTCTTCCAAAATTTGGATAGGTATTGATTTAAGGCAGGATTTAATACGTAAGTGATACCTTTAATGCACCCATAAATAAAAATGCAATGTCAAAAAAGCGCTCGCAGAAAATACATAAACGCGCTATATAATTACATCAAAAAAAAGAGTCAAAGGTTCTTCTTTTTCCCAAAAACTCAAGACGACAAAGAATATTAAATATGAAAATCTGGCTCGTTAAAATTCTGAATTAGGAAATAAAGACTGAAAAATAGTTTTCTTGATTAATTGGCTTCCGACAAAACTTAAGGTCACGTGGGGAAGTCTTAAATGTCAAGTTAGTGGCAGACTTGTGGCTCCCCAGTACCCGCTGGAGGATGAAAAGAAGACGAAATTGATCAGAACCTCGGTGATGTGAGACAGGGAAGATGTCAACGGCTCATCTTGTATGACGATTGGCGTTAGGAAGAGATTCAGGAAGAGAGTGGAAAAAAATAAAGGGAGAGAAACAGAGAAAGAAAGAAAATAAGGGGATGAAAAAGAAGAAGATATCGATGAAGAAGAAGATGGAATGGGATGGGGAGATAATAAAAGAGAGAAAAGGAGAGAGAAAAGGAGAGAAAGGGATAGAGAAGAGGAAAGAGTCAGAGAAGAAATATCGAGTGACAGACGATGAGAATGACAGAAAAAGAGCCAAAACAATGATCAGCGTTCAAGGGGAGGGGCTGTAATACTGTAATAGCACCTTTTGCGAACAAAAAAAGGGGAAGACGATTTAATAATAGTTCCAGTTTAATTATAAAATCTATTATTTTATAAAAGTATTTCCTGTATGTGAAATCCTATACACACGAGCTCATTAAAATACAGACCAACGTCGTTTACAAGACACGACCGAGAAAGAAGAAAAAAAATCGCACAGGGGTCAAAAACCTGATTCCTATTATGTTTCTCTCCTGAGAAATGGATTTCTCTTTTTAAAAAGTACCATTAACATAATTGTTTCTACCCAGATATACTTCCCAAGAGACCTTGATACCCCATACCCTCAGAGTACAGAAGGAATAAAACAGGATGCGAGTATTCGTTTTACATGTCCGACTTGACTCTTGTTCTGAATCGGCACGTCTGGTCAACGTCTCTGGATGATCCATTAAGGTACTATGAAAGAATTCGACATGGTCGTAAGGGGATTTGATTTTTGTTGTTGTTGTTTTTTTTTTTTTGTTATATTATTTTCTTTTTAGAATAAAGAGACTGGAAGCTTTTAAGATAAATAATCAACCCACTGGAAAGAGAAAAAAGTAATCTTCATTGCCAATATAGGAAAAACAAGAATTTTACTCGTACAAAAAGTCATAGATGTCATCACAACTAGATGTCATTCAAAGAAATTGAATACAATTGTTACCTCCCTTATAATCTTGTTTTTAATAACGTTTCTCTGATTTTTTTTTTAACATTCACATTGTAAGACACACACAGTGTGGGCAGAAATTTTTGCTCTTTCTACTAATGCATCTGGTATATTTTTGAGAGCTCTGAATAAAAATTTATTGAGCCAAACCACAAAATGTGGTCAATTGCTTGAAAGGGTTAAATTTGCTAACACCATATATATATATATATATATATATATATATATATATATATATATATAACGTCTCCGGGCAGCTCGTTTTCCTACAAACTGACTCTGATCGCACCTAGGTTCGAATCTCAGTCACATCTTTCGGATGGTAACGTTAAAAGGTCGGTCCCAGACGTAAATAATCATAATATTGATTGATACACGTCTGTCCAAACTCAATTACACACACACACACACACACACACACACACACACATACATGTGCGCGCATAAGAACCGATGACATCTTTTTCAACCTAGAATTTGACCGCATAACCGATGACCTGTGTGTGTAGAATTCAACCGCATAACCGATGACCCGTCTGAAATGTTTCTATACAACCGACGACTTGTTCGCGTAATACTAACTGATGACCTACCCCTATATGCAAAAGCATGTAATTTGGGTCTCACTGCGCAGGTCTGCAAACCGATGACGTCATCGGTTCGCTGTGTGTCATCGGTCCGAATGTACAGTTCATGCCTATGTCATCGCTTTAAATGGGCGCACATACGCACACACACACACACACACACGCATACCTCAATCTCCATGGATGAGACGAGTACGACAAAGATTATGGTTCTTACAGTCATAAGATAGTGCAGTCATATACTTTAGAATCATATTCTTACTTGATAATGCAATATCAAGCACATCGATTTGTCTCCACATACATCACGCATCAATGCCTTTCATTCGTCATATTTCAGAAGGCATTGAGGTTCATATGTCGACGTACAGTCATGTAAAGTTACTGGGAAAAACTGCGGGCGGCAGCTTGTATATATATATAAAACCCTAAATCTAAGGCTTTAACATGTACCTAAAACCCTATCGCAAAAAACCTAACCCTTTAATTATCTTTGATGAAAATAAAGCTTGGAGAAATTTCACCGGTGCAACTGTCGGATCACAGCTTGGCAGCTTGTATTTTCAAAGTTTATGGTACCATTAAGTTATCCCCTCCCCTCCCCCCCCCCCCCCCTCTCTCTCTCTCTCTCTCTCTCTCTCTCTCTCTCTCTCTCTCTCTCTCTCCCTCTCGCCCCTATCTCTCTCTCTCCTCCCTCTATTTCTGTCTGTCACGAAGAACGTTTCATGCACGTACAACAATGAACTATCCACCCATCTGCATCATACCTCTAATGTTTAAGTTCTCTCTTATCGATTTTCTGTTCGTGATGATCATTCAAAAGCTGAAGATAACCCTGAACTTTCCAACATTTAGGTCATGGGGGCGTTTTATGTTCTTATGCAACAGTCATGTTTAAAGACATTTTCGTGACTAGAGATTTAGAGTGATAGATTTCGAGACTGAATCATTACCATTTTTCTCCGCTCGATAGCCTCCCAATATTGGATTACAGGATTTTGGAGTTTGACAACTTGCGAACGTCAAATAGTACTACATGTATACACAGTCGCGGAATTACTTAAAGGGGTGGGGACCCAACTGGCATACCGTGAAGCGGAAGTCCACCCTAATATCAAGTTTGTTTTAAAAAGAAACAGATCAATGAAAGTTTGAGCAAAATCCGATAAGAAGTTAGAAAGTTATGAATTTTTGAAGTTGTAATTAATCAAACACAAATTGGCATCTCCGTTACCTATCTTGCTATCTCCTCTCCCATTTGCCCTGTACTAAAAAAACTTATTAAAACAAATGTGTACCTTCATACATAACTAAGTAAATGATAATTTATGAAATCTTTTGTAGAGACCAACACGGGAGAAAAGGGAGATATGTCACCAAGATGTCAATTTGTGTTTGATTGATTATAACTTCAAAAAAATAATAACTTTATTTCTCGTTTGCTCAAACTAATTTCACTAATCTGTTTCACTCATTTTTATTTTTATTTTTTGCTTTCCTTCTAATCAATTAAATACCAGGACGGACTTTCCCTTTAAGTACAAAACATGCCCCATTGATTGTGTACTTTATCGGCATTGGGCCCCCTCTTTTTGCAAAATCCTGGATCCGCCCCAAAGAAAACCTCGTGTATGGGTTATTTCACTCCAAAAATGTGATTTCATTTTGTTTCTAATTAAAGCTATTTACAATACCACATTAGTTGAAGAAATCAAGATTTAAGGGTGCGATTTGCATATGTATTTGTATCCGATCTATATCTTAAACTCAATACTGCAGTGCTAACTTAATTGGATAATTAAGGGCTAAATGAATAAATATATTCATTAGTGTTCTTATCATCACTATTAGGACTAATTATTTTGTAAAGCAAACTGCTTTCAATCTAAAGAAGATATGAATGTATTGAGGTTGCAGCTCGTATAACCCAATGGTTGATCAAAATATCATGTTTCAAAAAAAGTTAAGTTTTCAAGTTCAACTTTCAAGTTTCAAAGTTATAATCTTACCATGTTACATCATATATTTCTGTGATGTACAGACCCGTTGCTCGAACACAGACGACTTTCCATAGCTAATATGAGAAAATGTTGATATCCAAAGCCAGAGTTCAGCCGCGCTGTTCATAGCAGCACGCAACTATATAAAAGCTACTCTCAATAAGAATGGTTTTGTACCCTGCTGTGAAAGATGCGTCATTATTTCATTACAACTCGACGATTAACTTGGTTCATTATGACGACTGTTCGTGTCAACTCATTAGTTGCAATTATTCGAACTCTAATCAAAGAGTTAATTATTTCCCCCAGACAGTGCCAGAGACAATGCACGTTGAATACAAACTGCGGACGGGCAGCTTGTATAGACCAATACAATTTTACAGATAAAGTAGACGTTTAGATTCATGCCATTTAGAATTTCACCTACGGCACATGTACAAATGGTTGAAATTGAAATCAAAATTGGTCAGTGTCATTTATCATGCTTTCATTACAGCATGTTTTTCCATATCCATTTGGTACAAATAATTTAAACATGAATAAGAATTCATATTGAAAGATCTTATCTATAATTCCCCCGTCATGTCTATGAAATAAACAATTCATTAACAATTTAGGCTATCAAGGGCAGTTTCTTACTCTCTCTCTCTCTCTCTCTTTCTCTCCCCTCCCCCTCTCTTTCTCCTTTCCCCTCCCTCTTCATAGCTCCTCCCCCCTCTCTATCTTTTTCACACTCTCACTCTCTCTCTCCTTAATTCTTCCTTCTGCGTCCTCATGGAGGAAAAAAGCAGGGCAATTTGGGAAATATGACATATCGTCACGATTTATCTTTTTCCTAGGGCAGCCTCACATGAAGGTGATTAGCAGCCTCATTGTTATATCACAATCAATTCATTTACTACTATCACCTCATCACTAACTTAAACAGAAATCCTGATGATGCTTTGCGTATTTTTATATGGGTCAAATTAGATTTTTCGTGAAATGTTCAAAATTAGTTTAAGGTCTTTTTAACAGCAAGACATAACACCTTGCAAGTGTGACATATTTCTTTTTAAAAACAATTACATATAACTTTACCCGTTATCATGATTATTCTCTACGCGCCTTTGCCAACGAATGTAAGATAACAAAGTTGCTAATACCCTCTGATCAAACACAAAATATTCTTCACAGCAGCTTCTGCGAGTACCTTGCTCTTCATGAACTAAAATGATTAAAGAAATCTGACCCGAAATGTTTTAGGGCTTTGCCAAAGAATACACGACCTTCAATGACAAATAGAGAGATTTCATTCCTGAAATGTATAAGGATGATCATACAGCTGATTGTGTAATCGTGTCCGCTTGCCAGTTTTATTGCCCCGATTTAAACCTTTCAAGTTATCTTAAATATTATCAACGGTCGAGATAAGAAAAGCTCACAGAATTTCATCGATACTGGTATTATATGCTCAACTTGACTATCCTCCCGCGTGCACATCTATGATCTGATTAAAAGCAAAATAAAAAGGAAAAGAATTGTACTCTTTGAGAAGTTCATCATCTGGGCAGTTAGGGAAGCTAAAATAAATGCATTAACAATGTTTTTTTTTATCAACTCTTTACCATTTTGTAAACTTACTTTAAAGTTACAGTAAACTGAAACTCCTAATGGCGCCATCTTTTAACAGGATTTAAAAAGTGTCTGTGCTTCTCATTTTCCCATCATGCCCCACTCTAGTTTGTAGGAGCTTAGAATGTACCTGTAGGCAATATTCCACATTTGCAAAGTCAAAAATAATAGTTTGAAATATAAAATGTGTTTTATCCAAACAAGCTGTTTGTCAAAATTCAAAATAAAACGCAATTAATTTCCGAATTATAACCTTAATTTAACAGTCACTGTAAGATGGCGCTGTTCAATTTTAACCAGTTTAATGCCACTTTAATATATTTATGATTAATCTTGCGAATTGCGATTGTTTTGAAAAGGACTGAATATAAACATTTGCAAAACAATAATAAAACTAATCAACAGGTTAATAAACGATATAATATTTTTCACTTCCTGAAATTATGTTCATTAAACATATTGAAGGAGAATATTAGCCAAACTGTTGTCAATGATATGAAAGATGTGACAGTATAATATATATTAAATGTGATGATTCTATAACTACTGGGGCTAAATTGTCTAGGTATTCAATAATGGATAGAGCAGTGGTCGTGGTATGTTGTCGGGAGGTCATGGATTCGAAAACCAGGCAGGGCACTGTATCCTTCGGTTAGGAGGGGATAACCGTGAGGCCTGTGTATGATTATTTGAATTATGATTGCTGTATTAGTACTAAGGTAGTAGGAATATTATCACCGATTATTGTAATCATAAAAGGAAGTGGGTGTGAGGATAGTGTTAGAATGGGACTACAACAGAGTCGCCCAAGGAATTTCTGGGGAAATGGGGATCAGCCCACTGACTTCAAGCTGCAATTCAAATGTGACGATAAGGCTCTCATGTCAGTCAGACCCAACTCCGGAAAACCGAGCACAGGTATATACTCCGAAAACGGCGTATGGAGCAAGATGGATATAAAGCCCTCATCGTTCATTGCGAGACAGTGTGTACAAGAGACATGGGGAAAATCGTGCAATGTCGACCTGCTGTTGATAATATATTTTTCAAAAATAATGCTGCGGATATATTTATTTCAAACGTTTGTCATTTGAAAGTCATTTCATATGACGAATCCTTCAGGGATTTTGAAGATAACTGGCACGCAGCATTATTTTTAAAAATTTATATATCGTTGGCTGGTTGACTTTGCAAGATTTTCCCCATGCCTTTTGTACACACTGCCTCGCTCTGAACGATGAGGGCTCTATATTCATACGCCGTTTTCGGAGTATATACCTGTGCTCGGTTTTCCGAAGTTGGGTTTGACTGCATGTACTCTGTCACATGTATAGCCTATCTGTCTAATTTGTCACACTCATGGTTAAAAGCTAAACTACATTTAAAGAAAACACACAACCCGACTTACTACTTATCTGGAGAAAGAGAAATATCTGTACATCTAACAATAGGTAGAAGACAGATAGATCACTATATTGATTTAATTCCTGTCCGCAGATTTAACCGACCATGTCAGTTGGATTATGTCCACCATGCACATGGCAGATTATCGACCCTTTCCACTGCACGTGCGTTTCCTTAGAAAATGCTAACGGCCGCTTTCAAACATGATCAAAGAGAAAATACCCTCAAAATACACACAAAATACACATAAAATACACGTAAAACGACCTTTTGACGGTGCCCCAGTCGGGGCGGATAAAGGCACAGGTAGGTATAGGTGGACGAAATGTGACAGTGCAGTTGAGTATAGGAGAGAGGGGTCTGGTTCCATTTTTAGATTTTAATCCTTTACTTTTCTTCTCCTGCCCCTCCCCTCTCTCCCCCCTCTCTTCGTCTCTCGCTCCCACAGTCTTCCGAAGGGGGTACTATAGGCAAGCTTGCCTTGTACCTCCTTGGTCTTCCTCTCTCTTATGTTTATCGTCAAGTGAAATGCATTTCGCGTTAAAACAAGCTGTTGATTGTGGATAAATGGATAAATGGATAAATTGGATATTGGATAAATAGTACATTTAAAGAACAAGAATAACATAAACTCATGTTATTATGGGCCGCGGAACCGGGGTGGGGGGGGGGGGGGCTGGGGGCTGCAGCCCCCCCCCCTACACACACACTTTTTTGAGTAGACACGTGTCAAAAAATATCGGAAAAAAGGTTCGAAAATTGTCATCAATGAGTGAAATCAGATCAGCCCCCCCCCCCGCCCCCACTTTCAAAAACGTTCCGCGGTCCCTGTGTTTCGCCTGTTGGAAGCAACACGGGCGTTAACTCTGTTTTACAGGGTATGACTTAACGCCCTCCTACTTGTCAGCTTTCATCTATAAGGACATACGGTAATAATTTTGTATGAACCTGTCAAGAAAGACCTCAAAAGGAAACTGGTAATTACAGGCAGGTATAACTTTAAATACATTCTCTTTGACACTTTTTTTTTATTGGGAAATATTTTTCAAGGGTCTTTATAGACAGGTGGTCATTCTTTACGGGTGGTCGCTAAAGCAGGTTTGACTGTATTCAACATGGTCTAGCCGTAACATCTCCCGGCAGCTCTTTGTATTTGCCTACAAACCGACTCAGGTTCAAATCTCAGTCACATCTTTCGGTCCCAGATGTAAATAATCATAATATTGATTGATACACGTCTATCAAAACTAACTAACTCTCTCTCTCTCTCTCTCTCTCTCTCTCTCACACACACACACACACACACACACAAACACACAAACACACACACGCACATACCTCAATCTCGATGGATGAGACGAGTACGACAAAGATTATTGTCCTTACAACCATAAGATAGTACAGTCATATACTTTAGAATTATATTCTTACTTGATAATGCAATATCAAGCACATCCATTTGTCTCCACATGCATCACGCATCAATATTTTTCATCCATCATATTTCAGGGAGCATTGGGGCTCGTAATGTCGACATACAGTCATGTAAAGTTACTGAGATAAAGGCGTGTTCAAACGGTCATTCTGGGGCTCTCGTTTTCTCGAAGGTTCTTTTTTCCTAATAGGTTCGTAATTCCAAAGGTTCATAATTCTGAAACACAGATTTCCAATAAGAGGGGGTTGATAATTCCGAAAACAACATAATTCCGAACATTGGCTCAAATACTCGGAAGGTTTATTTTTCCGAAGGCCCCTAATTCCAAAGGTTCGTATTCCGAAAATTATAGTAGACACAGGGTTCTATAGCATTATCAGAATTATGAACCCTATTTCATTTTTAGAATTACGAATCTATGGAACAACTAAACTTTCGGAATCATATGAACCTTCGGAAAACGACATTTTATTCAATGCCTATGAAATGATTTTAGCTCACCCCAACTCCCTCCAAAACCGCCTAATTAAACTCGGGGTTCTTTCATCCTAATTAATATGGTTTAAACAACTCTCTAAAAGTTTTGCTTGAAGGTGTGAATTATAAGTGAAATTAATCAAACTGAATCGTAATCCTGACTCATAATCTGAGAATGTAGGCATGGTAGGAGAGCTTGAAATCTTCATTAGATCGTAATTACACCGTTAACACCGAATGCGAATCAGATAAAAATCAAATGTGCTGACTATTCTTTTTCTTTTCACATAAAGTCTCCGTTAAATAATCATGATCTATTATTTTAACATTATAAATACACTGTAGTTTTTTAAATACATTTTTTGTACGAAATTAGGATGAGTTTTTCTTTCGTACCGAAAACAGCCACAGAAAAAGTTTTACGTACCATGTGTTTATTTTGGGTATACGGCAAACAAACTTTGAAAATTAATATGGAATTCTGATGATCTTAATATACTCTAAAATATCAACGCATCACATTTTTTTGTTGTCGATAATCCAGAGATGAAATTAAGCCCATGATAAATGATGTGGGGCAAAAATCGTCACACACTATGGTTGAACGGTTGGTCTAGCACAGACAGATTGATACTGACTGATCGAAATCTCACTTTCATTTTTGTAGAAGATTCATACGACGGTAGGATAAGCATTTTACCAATAAAGAAAGCAAGGATCACTAAACAGAAATTGTAAACTGATCGTATTTTAACTAGTCTGACAAAATTAAAGGGCCTTAAGGCTATGAAAATTATTATCAGTTCATCAAATTAGGATGCGTTATCATTTCATTTACAATTTGATTTCATCCACCCCCTTCATAATCATAATAGTTAGCCTATTTCTTTAGAATGAAAATAAGTTTTTTGTTCTAATAAAATAATGTGACGTACGCGCCCCCGAATGGTGAACAGCACATTGATTTTATCTCCCTTATATCCGGTTACATGGATGACATTCATTTGGTAAACATCTTATATTGTATTTCAATAGACTTAAAAGGAATATTGATTGAATCGCATGCAGGCTATTAAAGAAATAATATTGTACACTACTGGACGTTTCTACACCCCTTAGGATATTATTTCATCTTTTTTTAAAGAAAGTGTTTTAAATTGATTCATTGATTCCTTTCTTACTCTTCACAGGGACTACTTTTGTCTCAGAAACTTTTCATTTCAATGTCCCCTTTGAAAATTAATGAACTGTGTTTGTCTGTTTGGTTTTGTTTTGTTTTTAAAATATATTTTGAGATATGTCGGGGCTCTCTCTCTCACACACACACACACACACACGCACACACGCACACACACACACACACACACACACACACACACACACACTCTCTCTCTCTCTCTCTCTCTCTCTCTCTCTCTCTCTCTCATTCCTCTGTGGATAAACTTATCATTCAGGGCTTCTTCTCCTTCAAGCTACAATCAACATGTTCATCTTCATCTACTATAAAATAATGTATACATCAATATTTTCGAATATCTCAAAACATGCATGATTCCTCGTTGATCTTTGTTTTATCTCTGCTATTTTTTTTTTTCTCAGGTAATCAATAAATCAATACGACGTTTGTGATATCATGCAGAGAGGTAGAAACAGGAGAAAAGATAGAGGGTAGAAAGAGAGAGAGGAAGAGGGGAGGGAAAGAGAGAGGAGAGTGGAAGAAAGAGAGAGAGATAGGGGGAAGGAGAAGGAAGAATCCATGATATCATTTTTATTTTTTGCTGCAGTGATAATGTATGCGTGATTCGAGCGAAGCCGGGTAAATCTAATAAATGACTTGGAGGACAGATGGCGGGTAATCAGGCGAGTTTGACTGGGAGAGAAGGAAAGGAGAGAGAGAAAGATGAGGGGATAGACAGAGAGAGAGAGAGGGGGGAAGAGATAAGGGTGAGAGGGAGAGAGAGAGGGAGATAGAGAGGGAGATAGAGAGCTGGGAGGCAGAAGAAGAGATTAGAAGTAAAGAAGAGGATGCTGTAGGAAAGGGAGAGAGGGGTGAAGTGAGAGTAAAATGACAGATGGAAAAGACAGAGAGAGAGAGAGAGAGAAAGAGAGAGAGAGAGAGGAGAAAATCGAAGATGAAAATGATAGGGAAAAGAAAGGAGGGGAAAGAAAGTTGAAAGAGAGGTAAAGAAAGAAAATGAAAAATAAGAGATGGAAAAAAAGTGGGAAGACATAATGGTGAAAGAGAGAACGTGAGACAAAGTGTAAAGTTATAGCATATACGAAAGAGTGAGAGAGAGAGAGAGTCAGAGACAAACAGATGGAGAAATGAGGAAGGACAAAGAAGGATAGATAGTGAAATAACAGAGAGAGGGGCAATGGAAGGAAGACAGCAAGGAGAGGCATATTATAGGCAGTCATGATGGAGGGAGAGCATATAACGAGAGATAGAGAAAGAGATTGGTCAAGAAAATGGGAGGAGAGATCTATAAAGAGAGAAAGGTACTTAGAGAAAATTCAAAGTTAGCTATATAGTGAGAGGGAGGGAGGAAGAGAGAGGGGGAGGGGTGAAGGAGATGGCAGAGACCAAAGGAGAGCGGCTGGAAGGGAGAGAGAAAGAGGAAGAAGACAACAATAATAGGGATAGCATCCAGAGAGATCAATAGATGAGAAAACGGAAATGAAATGTGTAGGGTGAAAGAGACAGCGGGACGAAGAAAGAGAATCAAAGAAAATCAAACAGAGGGAAAGCTGCGGTTAAAGAAAGAGAGAGGGGTTAGAGAAACATGCCATGCGGTCTGTATACAGCTGAATACCAATTAGACTCAGCCCCCCTGTATCCCATCACAAGTCATCAAAAAAAGCATTCTCCGACCTGATGGCTCTATACTTCCTAATTCCCCGCGACCAAAACAGAGTTTGATAAGGGCATGCACATAGTCAATAAAAACAGGTCGGATGAACCAAGGCAAACATGACTTTTTGATTACTTTTTGACATGAACCCAACTACCCATCATGGATGTTGAACTTTGCAATATGTCGCTTCTTTTCCGACATTACATATCAAACGTTACTCTGTTACAGTTCGGAAGGAAAGAAGAATCCATTTTTTTTTAAAGAGGATATTTTGATTTTGCCTACATTCTTTCTAATAAATTTAATGGCAAATCAATTTTTTGGCGACGTGGTGGAAATTAAATGCTAGTGATCAATTACCATCTCTTCTATTATCATGATCAGCGATCAGTGATCAGTACGAATTTGAAAACAAGACAGTAATTTATTCAAGAATTGCCCGCTATCGAAAAGAGTCGCAAATTTACTACTGACTAGCTACATCCCCACATATCCAACCCCCCCCCCCTCACATACACGCCAAATACATACTGATATTACGTGGTAGAGCCTATCCTTCTCGCGAATGCACGTATGCATATATCAACAGCATAAATAAGATTGAAATAGTTATACTGTGCAATCCTTCACCTCTAATTCAAGTATTAATGACCGGAAAAAGTATATCACAAATTTAAAGCGATTCTGTTCAGGTTTGCATTATTAGCAACGAAATAGTATACTGTTGTGAGAGGGTCTAGTGGGAAATATGGTACAGAAGATGACGTGGAAATGGTTGTCTTCACGTCACCGATGGTACCAAAGCTTAACCAGAGACTCGAATGTAGGCAGATTTTGGTTTATATCCGTCATCTTGAAATAAAGCCTAAATCTACTCTATGATCAAGTGCACCGAAGGCCTATTGTAGACCGCACACTTACGTACACAAGCAGTTTTGAAGAAGGGATGATTTGCGCCGGTGCCTAAAACAATAGATGCGCGCAAATGAATGTTTTCACAATGTCGTATTCAATTTTCGTGGGTGATGTCATACGCCGTAAATAGTATCCGTGAATAGTACTACTATCGCGGATCGTGACGTCAGATGTTACCGTCCATGGCAATTTGCTCATTTGCATGAGGCTAGTGGGAAATATATTTTGTTACATGACGCGCATTGGACCAATTAATTGCGCAGATTCTTTTCATGACAGGTATAAACTTCATATAATTATATATATATATATATATATATATATATATATATATATATATATATATATATATATATATATAGTGGGATGAATTCAAACCAAAGATGACGCAGGATACTCAGGATACCCACTATGTTCTATATCACCCAAACCAAAGCGAATGGTAAAAGTAGACTCAACATCATCACATTATATATATATATATATTTATATATATATATATATATATATATATATATATAAATAATTAATTATTTCTAATACATGAATCCGCCATGGATCTAGCTAGGTATGCGGCTTTTCATTGTTCAGTACTCCCCTGTCCCTCAAAGAAAAGGAATAAATTAACTGCGAAGGGTTGCAAGGGCTGCCTGTCGGTGTTTGTACCTGGTGTAGCCGAATACCACTCAACCCGCCTCCGTGGTCTAGTGGTTAAGGCGTTTGGCGTACAGTGCCAAAGACCCGGGTTCGACTCCCGGCGGAGACAGTTTTTGCAAACCCTGCAGTTATTTCCACAAAAAGGAAGTCAGTAAGGAGGAACAATGAATTTAGCTACGCAAATTATTTCTCTCATTCAATTCAATTGATTTCTCACATTATATATATATATATATATATATATATATAAACATTATGCTGAATTTCCATTTCTTAAAATAGGGAAAGTTCATTATGCTTAATTTTCATTTCTTAAAAGTAGGGAAAGTTCGTATCTTTTTGAATTTCAAATCCTTTTATGTCATTTAATACGTGCAACGCTTTTCCACACTCTTAAATACTAGAAGGCCTTCAAACGGTGAAATAACATCTGACAGAAAGGAAAAGGTTCTGAACGCATTCTTACCATATGGTAACAACTTGGCACTTTACATGAAAGTTCAAAGATATTAACTTATAATCAACGGGCGCACATTACACAACGAAGCTGCAATGACAGTGTGGAAGGGCGAGTGTTCGAATGTCTCTTCACTTTTAACATCATTTGATATACTCATGGATCGATTGTAAATGAATTTATCATTCTTTCCCAAAGTTTTTCAGGTGATAGCACAGATTTGTTAGCTCTAAAGTCAAGTTTTTACGAACACTGTGCATGACGTTGAACACAATTCTGCACAAGGACATATCTGCCATGAAAGACGAAAGATTGATAACCTTGTTTACCCTAGAAAAAGGTGTCACTATCAGGCTATTTGTCAAAGATACGTTTACTCACCAGTCTCACAAGGAATCGTCGTCCTGGTCATCAACGTGATCGATGCCCCGTTCGTGGTATGTCCCTCCTTGTCCGATTGATCGTCCGGCCAGGCTTCAAACCCCTAATAGCATATACTCCTTAAAAAGTTATGTCCCGGGGCGGAGCGCGGAAAAACAATTCGGCTACCAAAATATTGAATTTCGTCACCGATGACGAATCGACTCGATGTCTGAGAAGGAATAGAATGCGAAAAAGAGGAAAATATCGCTTGAAAAACAAATCTATCTTGATTGGATCACGCACGATCTTTTCCGAGATGTTCCTTTCTTTCGCGCCGACAGAGATGCGTCAAACCACAACGCGGGAATGTTTGTCCGCTAGAGAAAATGATGTCATCAATATTCAACCTTCGTGTGAGCGCGTTCGGATGAAAGTAACAGAAAAGACCTAAGGGTTTCGTCCCAGAGACTTAAATGATGAGGGAAGGTAGTCAAAGTGCAAAAGAGACTGCTTGATGATGTGAACTGAATCTGGCTGAGTGAGAAAGCAATGCAAAGTTCAGTATACTGACGAGAACTTGTTTCTTAAAACATTGTTTCATGTTGATCGTGTCAACCCAACAAACATTTACAACGAAGAAGTGTTGACCTATAGGTCTGTCAGTAATTCAGTGAGCAATTGAAGACATAATATTTCACATCGATCAAGAAAGGAACGACCACTCGTTGATGACCACTGAAGTAAAGTCATGGGTCCTCTTGCTCAGATCTTACTATTTAAGAAAGCCAATGCACAATTTCCGGATGCACTGTCCGAAAAAAATGAATTGTTTGGGTTTGGAAGTTGCAGAGTCAATACAAATTCATTGCTTTGTTTTAATTTGTTTTTCGTCTTCCTCTATAATGGTTTATGTTGTTGAAAAGTACGATGGTCAACTGGGACAAAACTATCGGACCTGCTAGTAATTCGAAGATGGAAGGCAATGCAATCGTCACACCTAAAGAAAAGAGTGGTGAAGCTGTGATCCAAATATAAAATCACTTTAACTTATGAGTAACAATCTTTTACGATCTATAACAGATCAGTTTTCAGAACTCGGAATTAAGATATTTCCTATCCATGGATTCGAATAAAGAGACACGATATTTCGGATCACGGTCGGAAATGGTCACAGAAAATAATGCTCTTTCACGAGCAAAAACATATTGCTTTAAAAGTATCCTATTTCTGGTGCAGACAGAATACTATTCAATAACTGAGAAATCCAAGATCCTTTTGTGACAATGGAATATACAAATGGTCATCGGGCATTTAGATTCCGAGCAAGTTGACACCAATGTTGTAGATTTCGGTCATAACTCCTTGAAAGTCTACGGCCTCTCAGAAAGTGATAGAAACATCCCTATTTCGAGCAATGCAGCAGGAAGCAGGGTGCTCTCGTTCCCTCCTCATCCATTCATACGTACAAGTCATGAACAAGCATGGTAAGGGCGGCCAGATGCAGATATGGTCAACTTCACAATCAGAGAGTTAATTAGAGTGGAGAATTCGGTTCAAGGTCTTGATGAGACAGGTGCGACTAACGAATGACGTGGTCAGACGAATTGATATCAACCACACCAACACAACACGCGACGACGAATACAAAACTCGGTGCAGACCATAGCATGCTCCAGATACACTTTGCGGAAGGCGTCAAGCGCGGTTACCATAAAAACGCGCGGGTGTTTTTTTCCCCTAGGTTTTTTGTTTTTGTTTTTGTTTTTGTTTTTGTTTTTGTTTTTGTTTTTTTTTGGGGGGGGGCTGTTGTTGTTGTTGTGTTTTTTTTTTGACAAGGTCTGCAGATTATGTATTAATGAATCAGTTCATAAGGTAGATCTGCAACAAAAAGCCATAATTTATAGACCTAAAGGCAATGCTGCAGTGCGGGACCCTAGTTCATTAGAGTTTTCTTTTTGAGATTCTGCTGAGGTAAATATTCGGAATGACGTGTGATGATGAGAAAGGCAACACTCGTTAGAAAACATTAAAATTGAAATATTGTCGACTTCCATCCATTTAGCATTCCCTCAAAAGTCACAAGGGTCTGCATTATGTTGATAAGAGACTAATTAGCTATTTATTAAACGAACTTTAACCTTGGATAGATAATCATTGTGTTGAAAAATTACAAAATAACATTTACCAACTGAATTCATCAATAAAAGACATCAAAAACGGTAAGAAAACAGCGCTATAACATTTACAGGTTGAATTCATCAGTGAAGACACTATCCCAAACGGAAGTGAACCAATCGATCGCACTGTCTACTGAAGATATTAACAAACATAATGAAACAGCAGCAAAAAAGAAAATGCTCAGGGATTTCCTCGCGGTATGGAAGCGGACTCTATCACAACACGTTATCTTTATCTTGTGAATGCCTTTATATCGAAATTAATTAAATGCAATAAGAAATTCCATGCACTCTCCCGCCGCGAGAGTTTCCATGCAAGCCAAGCGAAGGAGCAGAGTTCGCAGAACTGAGTGCAGTGCTATTTCTGTTACTCGCGATCCAAGAAAGGGAAAAATTTTAAGGGATGATGCGACTGAGCCGATAGAATTATTGCCATCAGGTGGAGATTACTATTGCCCTAGATTACCGCGGTTCGATAGCCAGTGGGCCGAGGGTATGAAATGCAGAAAGTGATTGTGAGGGATAAAACGATATCGCGCTCTCGTGTCGTCTGCTCAGTGAAAAGGATGAGCCACGTTCGCGGAAATCTGTTCGGCGGACGTGTTGGACTGCATGTGCAATCGCTGCAGAATATAGGGCGTCGCTTTTACCTTTTGGTGGCGTGATGATTGTGTTGATTACGAGAGGTAGTAGCGGGTCACGTGGATGCTGTTTGCTTGATTCGTGTTTATTTCCTTCTTCAGCAGTGGCGTATCCAGCATACTTCCTCCCCCAAATCATTTTTAAAGCATTTTTTTTTGTCGCAGTGGGTGCCTTATAGATTGCAGAAAATCTCATGAATCCTTCTGACTGCGGTAGCCCAGGTATTATTCAGTTCCACTGGCGGATTTAGGAAGAGACAGAACAGGCCCGTGCCCCATCCACTTTTTTAAAACCCAAGTGGAATACCTGAAGGTCACAACCCCATAAAATGTGCCCCCTTTCCAAATTTTAGACCTAAAAGGCCCTTGCCAATCAAAAAAATTATAACCTCTTTTTTTGGGGAAGGGTTTTTTTGTGTGTGCTCTGCCTTATAGTAAAGTCACGGTAACGAAAGCCTTAAACAAATAATAACAATAGCTGTTTCTAATATAGCACCTTACCAGTTACAATGTAACTGACCAAAGCGCTAACAGCATTATTACCCCGGTCACTGGATTCAACTGCGATTCTGCACATTACAGTGCACATTCTCCACTCCTCTAGGGAGCATTCCAGCCAGTCGCCTTCAATTGACATTTCCATTAGGGGCTAAAATATGGTATTTAAGATATGAGACAATTAAGTCTTGGTATAGGTGAATGATATAAGATTCCCTACATTTTCATCAGTGGGGATTTATAATTTTTGAGGAAAAATTGCCAGTACTGGATTTAAAGGTAGGGTATAACAATTCAGTTTCAGTTTCAGTTTATGTCCTTAAGTTGTACACATAAATATCTGAGATTCCTAAGAGCTTATTCTGAAAAAAACAATTGGCTAGTATGAGAGAGAAATCCAACATTATTAATAATTATTTCTTATGGCCCGTTTTTGAATGGTGAGTCCCATTCCCCCAGGTCCCATTCCCCCAGGCAAGAATTCAACATGTTTAGATTTAAAGATACTAGATTTAAAGGTAGGGAAACTAATCAACTTGATCACAATCAATTCAGTATGATTATGGAAAGCAAAATAATAACAAAACATGGAAAAAAAACTATGAAAAACAAACGCAGAGTAAAATATTTATCCGATACGGTACTGATCGGAAATGCGAACGTAACAATGCGGCCTCACAAACCGGCCATGTAAATATACTTCATTCATGCGGTTCGCAAGTCTCACTGTATACACTTTGCAGCGTAATCCAGGGCAATTCTTATTTACCGTACTGCCTCCAAGAAGGAAATTTGATACAATATCTATTGAATCAGGACTTAAATGTAAATATCTATACCTTAAAGTGCTTGATTAAGAATAGAAAAGAGTTTGCTTCATGAAGCTTGCCTTGCTTCTGGAGCAGCACCTGATTAAATGAACATTCCTTTTTTTCATTTCAATTTCCACAGCCATGACTAAAATTATTCCAAATTGTGAGGGCACCATTCAGAAGACAGTAACATAAACAGGCGTACGAAGTTGGGGTGATGGGGGCTGCAGCACCAGAAAATTTTGAATTTATCAGTATCCGGGCAATTGGCGCCTCATAATCGGTCAACCGTCACCTCATATTCAAGCAGCGAGGTGACCTATTTGTAAATAAGATGTTTATGACAAAATTGCATTTACTCTATATACAATTATATACAAAATTTAATGTAAAAAAAAAAAATGAAGAAAGTGGAAAGTTGTCAGAATCCCTTGTGAAATGATTGTGCCCATACGCCTATGTCAGCGTACAAAAAGGTCATAATGAAACAAAATAAGGCTTCATTTCAGGAAAGTTTGACTTATTTCATCCTCTGACCTAGATTACATCTGGAGTGTTATGAATGGCAAGATAAATAAATCTATAAAACATAATCATGCATTTCATACACACAAAACAAAGAGGCATAGGAGGAAATTCATTTCCCTCATAAAAAAAGGATATCTGATGATTAATTTGCTCGAATTTTTCCAAGTTGATTTGAACAAGTAAAGAGACAATCGTTATGCCATATTCATAGATGTTAGAGAGCAAACATGTGCCTATACGTTATTATTTGATGAATAAATGCAGCAGTGTAATGGGGAAAATATTGTGGGGGTAGATTAGAGTAGGAAAATTTGTTTATACAATAATTGACGCAATCACGCTATAGTGATTTACAACGCATCTTGTCTTTTATTTCATTAGTGGCATATCCTGTCTAGGGCGGATCCGACATACGCCACCGCACTGGCTGTTCCAGAAAATGAGATCAATAATTATTTTGGAAATATTTTTAGTAACAGTAAATGCCTCAGAATTCAGAATGCAAGAAAATAAATTGAAATGGTATTATTTATTTCCAACATATCATTACTGTATCTGTACAGATTTTATGTTATCAGGGATCTGTGGTATCAGTTTTGATCATGTCCTGAACAGACAACCCTGAAAAAAGATGCGAAATAAATGCAATAAATAAATGAAGTGATAAACAATCTTGAACAATAATCGAAACAACGAAGAAATTTACAAAAAAATACAAAATAGGTATTTTTTATATCAACATGTTAACACATCTCTAGTGTATATAATGACAAAGTCAAAGACATACCTGTATTTCAGTTAATCTGTGCATGCGAATCTTGTGGAAGATTAAGGTAGGGATCAAGGGATGGTTTTCTTTTATCGGTCTCGCCATTCCTAGACCAAGTAAAGGACCCTAGGGTCCATGCCTAGACGGTGAGCAGCAAGGGAATACACCGACAGAGAATGGGTGCAGGTACATGTACTAGATATTTGACGTTGTCGACGAATTTTGTTCTGGGTCTTCCTATCCTTGAGGGTTCTTCGATCTTGCCTTGCATTTTACCACAGTCACACCAACAAGACCGACGCTAGACCAACAACAGACCGAACAAAAATTTACATTGCCACCAATGGCCAAGAATCGGTCGGTGTGGGGTCGGTGTGGGGTCGGTGTGGGGTCGGTGTGGGGTCGGTTTAGCGGTGTGACTGCACGGTATATAGGCAGTCCCCTCGTCTTCTTGATCATGTTGATGTAAAACCGAATAGGAGATAGATTTAACTGGTTTAAAGTTGGCAGTATCTAGTAAGCGTCTGTTTGGCAGCTCTAGATCTTGTATTATGATGACATTCGTTATTTTCATTTTCAAAGACGTGTCGATCGCCAGCACCATCTCAACTGCATCATTATTTTCTGCTTTGGTCAATGTCTAGGACTCATATTATGAGTAAGGAATATTTGGAAGAGAGCCTTAACGAACCGGGTCTTGGATGCGCTGTTTATGCCACTGTAAACTCAGATCTTGACGTATTAACTCATATTAGCTCAAGTGGCTTGCTGCTGAATTTGTCACTGTTACTACATGTACTATGTGAACGTACGTTGATTTCTGTTCTGTACATCTGGCCCCCTTCCACAGATCAGGGGATTGTGTAGATTGGGCTTAACATTCGGCTTATTAAACTGGACGCAAAGCTGTAAAGCATTACAGATTTTCAAACAATACCACCAAAAACCTTTCTCTTCAGGCCCTGCTTTGGCTGTTGGCATGCCTGAAATAGTGATGGCTAGAATAAGTGTATAGTGGCATTGTTTGAAAATCTGTGAATCTATTGTGACCATGTGGGCTTAGTCTTTAGTTGCAGAAAAGTGCCACAAAGAAATCTTAGCCAATTTGCTTAAATTTCTTTTGATTTTCTGCTTGCCCGTGGAAGCACTTTATTCTACTCAAGACACAAAATACACACCATTGTACATGTATTCACCTGTTATATGTTATTGTGGCCTATAATTATGCTTATAATTGCACATGCAAAGTTTGATAAACCGGTTTTGGCCTAACAACTGTTTTTTTTTTAAGTACACATTCAAAGAAAATCACAAATATGATAAATAATGTATCACTAGAAACTGGCAAGTTAACAGATAGCAATCGTATCAGTTTAAAGTCAACTACATATCAGGTAATTAAACAATAATACAAATAAAACTACCTCCCAGTATCTGCGATATACAAGCGCTTCGCCAAAAAAATAACAATGTTTCAATGACGTCAATAAAGGGAACAATCCTGTCCAAGCAGACGACGTCCCATAAAGAATGAACATAAGTGCAGTGCAGTTATTTCTCAAATTATAAAGAATTTAGTGTATTCAAACGTGCCCATATTTCACACCATTCTAAAATGGGAATGAAACAGATTCTGATTACTGAAATCTTTTGTTTGTAAATATATAGGATGAGGGTTAATGAACAATTAAAGAAACCACACTTTCAAATTGAAAAGCCCGCTGAATGATTGCAAGGACGGTATTTATCCCTCATTCAACGCCGAACGTCCAGCGGTGTATGCAGCTGTGAATGAAATGGCGCCTATTTTGTTTACAAGCAACTGATTCCTTTATTCTTGTAATGCTTCATTTTCCATCCAAATAAACCCATGCACGGGGTTTAGAGTGAGGCAATATATGGATTAAACATAATAGACTAATGCTAGTGAAGTGAAATAACTGAGGAGAAGATGACAAAACAGGCACTGAAAATATGTGAGATGTTATGGGACATCGTCTGCTTGTGCAATTAACGTCCTCCCTTTGACGTCACACATTTCAGCGGCTTTCGGAGAGCTGTTCAGGTGCTATGTCGGGGCTGTATTTTAGCAATTTGTAATTGATAATAATCATTACTTCGAATGTTTGCAAGCGTCGAATTTTGACAAACTTGTCCGGTCTAAGCTTCACCTACGCAAAAATGAAAATTAAGTCAGTTTTAAAAATCAATGAATATCTACTTTAAATAGTCCAATGCATATTATGCCTACTTCGAATTAGTAAACCCAGCCCCCCCCCCCAAAAAAAAAAAAAACAACAACAACAACAACAAAAACGGTCTCTCTCTCTCTCTCTCTCTCTCTCTCTCTCTCTCTCCAATATCCATTTCTCTCTGCTTTCTTTTTCACTCCCCCACCCTCTAATACCCACTCCTCTCTTCTCTCGATCTTTATATGGCCTCCCTCTGTGTCTTTTTTCTTTATTATTCACTGTCATTAACATCTGTTGAGTACTACTTTAATTCGAACAAAAGCTGATAATGAAGTAAAAACATGCATAGAGTTTATTATCGAGGGAAATGAGCAATGTTGTGTTAGTACCACAGGATCATAAGTAGATCTCTACAGACTATAATAACTAATTACAACTCGACATTTTTTAAACTTACCGTCATATCCTTTCTCTCTCTCTCTCTCTTTATGGCTTATGTATTGAGATATGTGGAACAATAATAGCAGAGCATCTTGTATGACGATCGAAACTCAAATTACGAATGCACTACCACATGTTTTAAAGAGATAGGAATTGAATTTGGGAAGCCCCCCCCCCCCCGCTCCCCCCCCCCACACCCTCTTTATTTGTCAAACCCTTTTTCTTCTTTTCCCTTCATTCTTTAATTCCTTGAACACAATCTTGTAGGGATCATTCCTTCAAACAAACAAACAAAAATAAAAATGGCGAATTCTTTTTATCTAAATCATCCTTATAGTTTAACGTGCATCAACACGAAACCTTATGGTTTATGTACATGTATATATATATTTAATCTTGATATTTTTCAGTAAAAGAAATATAATTGTCATAGTTATTTCACCAATTCAATATGATATACCATACTGATATGGTTGGCCCATAAAGGCTAGGTATCTCGTCTATATAGCTTCAGTGGGAATGAATATTTGTATTTTGTCATGCACCGTGTATATGCCAGCTTTCAGTTTTATGTATATTCGACGTTCACATCAAAAACAGAAGCAATGCTAAATAGAAAAACCGAGTAGGCTAGGCATATAGAAAGGGGGGGGGGGATACAGAAAATTGGTGATGAGTAGACCTATGAGATTTACAATAATTGCAGATAAATACAGGTACATGTATATTCTTCAGCGGTGTAGTTTATGTTGCATGATTGTCAAACAACTGAGATCTTTGAAAGATAGGCTACTAAGTTCTGTTACAAAAAACAAACAAACAAACAAACAAAACATGAACACACATAACATAACAAAAACAAACAAAACAGACAAACATTTAAAATGGCTTTTTCTTTCCAGTGGCCTAGAGTGAGTCCAACCATTGAGGGGGCACTGTCATCATGGGGGGAGGGGGGGGGGGGGAGGGGCACCTGTCTTATTCGGAAAATGCGAATTTACAGCTAGGCCATTGATTTATAGGGGTAAGGGGAGGGTGCGGGAGGGTGTCCTACGGTACCGTCTTCTTTTCTCGTCCCTTCCCTTTTCTTTTTCTCTTTTCCTCCTTTTCTTTCTTTTCCTTTCTTTCGTCGTTTACAATTTAATCAATGAGGAGGGAGCATGCGCCTCCTGTATATCATGATACGCCAATGGATCTTTCAGTTTCAAAAGCGTAAAAAGGTGCGTCGGCTGCTACGAGTACTCCAAACACTGCTCCAAGCAGATCGCGCAATAATTGGGCTACTTTTGGCGACCACTCCAGCGACCACTCGGGGGCACCGAACCGTGACGCGGCAGAGAACAATAGAAAATCGCTGTATGGTGTCCTCAAAAGAGACAATACAAAAGGACAAAATACTGACACCGTAAATTCCGGTTCAGCACCGGTAGGAAACTTCAGTTATAGGCGTATTGATTCAATGCGGAAATGCATCTCTGAAAACTTCTTTATCATGTATATTATGCATATATTATATAAGTAAGATTCATTTTTCTCCTTGTAAATGTCAGAAGCTGCCTTTGAACATGCATGGCTTTTACTATTTTATCATTAACGGACTGACGTCTGACTACTTTTAATAAACGTATTGTTGGTTCGATATGAAAATAAAATTCAAATGAGAAGTCTCTCTTACTTTGGTTGACATCTATTTATCTTAGCGTAGGGTACACCATCTCAAAGGTGAGACGTTCACCTTTCTATTTCTATTTCTATCATCATTATGTCACCTACCGGGGCAAAATATTCGTGTCTTACTTAGACCATGGATCTTTGGTCACGTTATCATACAAAATACCAAGTTTCGAACAAAGTGAATCGGTATAATTTCGCTTGTCATTTCTCATTCTTAGCTGATTAGTGCTTCAAAAAGAGGAGATACTCAGCTTTCGCATGATATAGGTCGGTACTCGGAGCAAGTTGTCTGGATCTTACTGTTTTAACTCAAAGTTGCGACCCACCGCAAGATATTTACGCTCCGCACCAACAATAGCGCCTATCCAAATTTCGCATAACTCAAACTGAAGTCCCGAATACAAAGTGCTATAAAAACTCGCTCGACATTTCTTATTCTTAGCTGATTAGTGCTTCAAAAAGAGGAGATACTCAGCTTTCTCGTGATACAGGTCAGTACTCGGAGCAAGTTGTCTGGATCTTACTGTTTTAACTCAAAGTTGCGACCCACCGCAAGATATTTACACTCCGCACCAACAGTAGCGCCTATCCAAATTTCGTATAACTCAAAATGAAGTCCCGAATACAAAGTGCTATAAAAAGTCGCTCGACATTTCTTATTCTTAGCTGATTCGTGCTTCAAAAAGAGGAGATACTCAGCTTTCTCGTGATATAGGTCAGTACTCGGAGCAAGTTGTCTGGGTCTTACTGTTTTAACTCAATTGTGACCTACCCCCGTTATTTATACGCTCCACTTCAACAATAGCGCCTAAATACAAATTTCGCATAACTCAAAATGAAGTCCCGAATACAAAGTGCTATAAAAACTCGCTCGACATTTCTTATTCTTAGCTGATTAGTGCTTCAAAAAGAGGAGATACTCAGCTTTTTTGTGATATAGGTCAGTACTCGGAGCAAGTTGTCTGGATCTTACTGTTTTAACTGAAAGTTGCGACCCACCGCAAGATATTTACGCTCCGCACCAACAGTAGCGCCTATCCAAATTTCGTATAACTCAAAATGAAGTCCCGAATACAAAGTGCTATAAAAAGTCGCTCGACATTTCTTATTCTTAGCTGATTAGTGCTTCAAAAAGAGGAGATACTCAGCTTTCTCGTGATATAGGTCGGTACTCGGAGCAAGTTGTCTGGATCTTACTGTTTTAACTCAAAGTTGCGACCCACCGCAAGATATTTACGCTCCGCACCAACAATAGCGCCTATCCAAATTTCGCATAACTCAAACTGAAGTCCCGAATACAAAGTGCTATAAAAACTGGCTCGACATTTCTTATTCTTAGCTGATTAGTGCTTCAAAAAGAGGAGATACTCAGCTTTCTCGTGATATAGGTCGGTACTCGGAGCAAGTTGTCTGGATCTTACTGTTTTAACTCAAAGTTGCGACCCACCGCAAGATATTTACACTCCGCACCAACAGTAGCGCCTATCCAAATTTCGTATAACTCAAAATGAAGTCCCGAATACAAAGTGCTATAAAAACTCGCTCGACATTTCTTATTCTTAGCTGATTAGTGCTTCAAAAAGAGGAGATACTCAGCTTTCTCGTGATATAGGTCAGTACTCGGAGCAAGTTGTCTGGGTCTTACTGTTTTAACTCAATTGTGACCTACCCCCGTTATTTATACGCTCCACTTCAACAATAGCGCCTAAATACAAATTTCGCATAACTCAAAATGAAGTCCCGAATACAAAGTGCTATAAAAACTCGCTCGACATTTCTTATTCTTAGCTGATTAGTGCTTCAAAAAGAGGAGATACTCAGCTTTTTTGTGATATAGGTCAGTACTCGGAGCAAGTTGTCTGGATCTTACTGTTTTAACTCAAAGTTGCGACCCACCGCAAGATATTTACGCTCCGCACCAACAGTAGCGCCTATCCAAATTTCGTATAACTCAAAATGAAGTCCCGAATACAAAGTGCTATAAAAACTCGCTCGACATTTCTTATTCTTAGCTGATTAGTGCTTCAAAAAGAGGAGATACTCAGCTTTCTTGTGATATAGGTCGGTACTCGGAGCAAGTTGTCTGGATCTTACTGTTTTAACTCAAAGTTGCGACCCACCGCAAGATATTTACGCTCCGCACCAACAATAGCGCCTATCCAAATTTCGCATAACTCAAACTGAAGTCCCGAATACAAAGTGCTATAAAAACTCGCTCGACATTTCTTATTCTTAGCTGATTAGTGCTTCAAAAAGAGGAGATACTCAGCTTTCTCGTGATATAGGTCGGTACTCGGAGCAAGTTGTCTGGATCTTACTGTTTTAACTCAAAGTTGCGACCCACCGCAAGATATTTACACTCCGCACCAACAGTAGCGCCTATCCAAATTTCGTATAACTCAAAATGAAGTCCCGAATACAAAGTGCTATAAAAACTCGCTCGACATTTCTTATTCTTAGCTGATTAGTGCTTCAAAAAGAGGAGATACTCAGCTTTCTCGTGATATAGGTCAGTACTCGGAGCAAGTTGTCTGGGTCTTACTGTTTTAACTCAATTGTGACCTACCCCCGTTATTTATACGCTCCACTTCAACAATAGCGCCTAAATACAAATTTCGCATAACTCAAAATGAAGTCCCGAATACAAAGTGCTATAAAAACTCGCTCGACATTTCTTATTCTTAGCTGATTAGTGCTTCAAAAAGAGGAGATACTCAGCTTTTTTGTGATATAGGTCAGTACTCGGAGCAAGTTGTCTGGATCTTACTGTTTTAACTCAAAGTTGCGACCCACCGCAAGATATTTACGCTCCGCACCAACAGTAGCGCCTATCCAAATTTCGTATAACTCAAAATGAAGTCCCGAATACAAAGTGCTATAAAAAGTCGCTCGACATTTCTTATTCTTAGCTGATTAGTGCTTCAAAAAGAGGAGATACTCAGCTTTCTCGTGATATAGGTCGGTACTCGGAGCAAGTTGTCTGGATCTTACTGTTTTAACTCAAAGTTGCGACCCACCGCAAGATATTTACGCTCCGCACCAACAATAGCGCCTATCCAAATTTCGCATAACTCAAACTGAAGTCCCGAATACAAAGTGCTATAAAAACTCGCTCGACATTTCTTATTCTTAGCTGATTAGTGCTTCAAAAAGAGGAGATACTCAGCTTTCTCGTGATATAGGTCAGTACTCGGAGCAAGTTGTCTGGATCTTACTGTTTTAACTCAAAGTTGCGACCCACCGCAAGATATTTACACTCCGCACCAACAGTAGCGCCTATCCAAATTTCGTATAACTCAAAATGAAGTCCCGAATACAAAGTGCTATAAAAACTCGCTCGACATTTCTTATTCTTAGCTGATTAGTGCTTCAAAAAGAGGAGATACTCAGCTTTCTCGTGATATAGGTCAGTACTCGGAGCAAGTTGTCTGGGTCTTACTGTTTTAACTCAATTGTGACCTACCCCCGTTATTTATACGCTCCACTTCAACAATAGCGCCTAAATACAAATTTCGCATAACTCAAAATGAAGTCCCGAATACAAAGTGCTATAAAAACTCGCTCGACATTTCTTATTCTTAGCTGATTAGTGCTTCAAAAAGAGGAGATACTCAGCTTTTTTGTGATATAGGTCAGTACTCGGAGCAAGTTGTCTGGATCTTACTGTTTTAACTCAAAGTTGCGACCCACCGCAAGATATTTACACTCCGCACCAACAGTAGCGCCTATCCAAATTTCGTATAACTCAAAATGAAGTCCCGAATACAAAGTGCTATAAAAACTCGCTCGACATTTCTTATTCTTAGCTGATTAGTGCTTCAAAAAGAGGAGATACTCAGCTTTCTTGTGATATAGGTCGGTACTCGGAGCAAGTTGTCTGGATCTTACTGTTTTAACTCAAAGTTGCGACCCACCGCAAGATATTTACGCTCCGCACCAACAATAGCGCCTATCCAAATTTCGCATAACTCAAACTGAAGTCCCGAATACAAAGTGCTATAAAAACTGGCTCGACATTTCTTATTCTTAGCTGATTAGTGCTTCAAAAAGAGGAGATACTCAGCTTTCTCGTGATATAGGTCAGTACTCGGAGCAAGTTGTCTGGATCTTACTGTTTTAACTCAAAGTTGCGACCCACCGCAAGATATTTACACTCCGCACCAACAGTAGCGCCTATCCAAATTTCGTATAACTCAAAATGAAGACCCGAATACAAAGTGCTATAAAAACTCGCTCGACATTTCTTATTCTTAGCTGATTAGTGCTTCAAAAAGAGGAGATACTCAGCTTTCTCGTGATATAGGTCAGTACTCGGAGCAAGTTGTCTGGGTCTTACTGTTTTAACTCAATTGTGACCTACCCCCGTTATTTATACGCTCCACTTCAACAATAGCGCCTAAATACAAATTTCGCATAACTCAAAATGAAGTCCCGAATACAAAGTGCTATAAAAACTCGCTCGACATTTCTTATTCTTAGCTGATTAGTGCTTCAAAAAGAGGAGATACTCAGCTTTTTTGTGATATAGGTCAGTACTCGGAGCAAGTTGTCTGGATCTTACTGTT
This sequence comes from Heliocidaris tuberculata, assembly GCA_025618425.1. Classification (NCBI taxonomy): domain Eukaryota; kingdom Metazoa; phylum Echinodermata; class Echinoidea; order Camarodonta; family Echinometridae; genus Heliocidaris; species Heliocidaris tuberculata. The sequence continues at coordinate 7,905,092 of CM046845.1, read as the reverse complement.
TTAACTCAAAGTTGCGACCCACCGCAAGATATTTACGCTCCGCACCAACAGTAGCGCCTATCCAAATTTCGTATAACTCAAAATGAAGTCCCGAATACAAAGTGCTATAAAAACTCGCTCGACATTTCTTATTCTTAGCTGATTAGTGCTTCAAAAAGAGAAGATACTCAGCTTTCTCGTGATATAGGTCGGTACTCGGAGCAAGTTGTCTGGATCTTACTGTTTTAACTCAAAGTTGCGACCCACCGCAAGATATTTACACTCCGCACCAACAGTAGCGCCTATCCAAATTTCGTATAACTCAAAATGAAGTCCCGAATACAAAGTGCTATAAAAACTCGCTCGACATTTCTTATTCTTAGCTGATTAGTGCTTCAAAAAGAGGAGATACTCAGCTTTCTCGTGATATAGGTCAGTACTCGGAGCAAGTTGTCTGGATCTTACTGTTTTAACTCAAAGTTGCGACCCACCGCAATATATTTACACTCCGCACCAACAGTAGCGCCTATCCAAATTTCGTATAACTCAAAATGAAGACCCGAAAAACAAAGTGCTATAAAAACTCGCTCGACATTTCTTATTCTTAGCTGATTAGTGCTTCAAAAAGAGGAGATACTCAGCTTTCTCGTGATATAGGTCAGTACTCGGAGCAAGTTGTCTGGGTCTTACTGTTTTAACTCAATTGTGACCTACCCCCGTTATTTATACGCTCCACTTCAACAATAGCGCCTAAATACAAATTTCGCATAACTCAAAATGAAGTCCCGAATACAAAGTGCTATAAAAACTCGCTCGACATTTCTTATTCTTAGCTGATTAGTGCTTCAAAAAGAGGAGATACTCAGCTTTTTTGTGATATAGGTCAGTACTCGGAGCAAGTTGTCTGGATCTTACTGTTTTAACTCAAAGTTGCGACCCACCGCAAGATATTTACACTCCGCACCAACAGTAGCGCCTATCCAAATTTCGTATAACTCAAAATGAAGTCCCGAATACAAAGTGCTATAAAAACTCGCTCGACATTTCTTATTCTTAGCTGATTAGTGCTTCAAAAAGAGGAGATACTCAGCTTTCTTGTGATATAGGTCGGTACTCGGAGCAAGTTGTCTGGATCTTACTGTTTTAACTCAAAGTTGCGACCCACCGCAAGATATTTACGCTCCGCACCAACAATAGCGCCTATCCAAATTTCGCATAACTCAAACTGAAGTCCCGAATACAAAGTGCTATAAAAACTCGCTCGACATTTCTTATTCTTAGCTGATTAGTGCTTCAAAAAGAGGAGATACTCAGCTTTCTCGTGATATAGGTCAGTACTCGGAGCAAGTTGTCTGGATCTTACTGTTTTAACTCAAAGTTGCGACCCACCGCAAGATATTTACACTCCGCACCAACAGTAGCGCCTATCCAAATTTCGTATAACTCAAAATGAAGACCCGAATACAAAGTGCTATAAAAACTCGCTCGACATTTCTTATTCTTAGCTGATTAGTGCTTCAAAAAGAGGAGATACTCAGCTTTCTCGTGATATAGGTCAGTACTCGGAGCAAGTTGTCTGGGTCTTACTGTTTTAACTCAATTGTGACCTACCCCCGTTATTTATACGCTCCACTTCAACAATAGCGCCTAAATACAAATTTCGCATAACTCAAAATGAAGTCCCGAATACAAAGTGCTATAAAAACTCACTCGACATTTCTTATTCTTAGCTGATTAGTGCTTCAAAAAGAGGAGATACTCAGCTTTTTTGTGATATAAGTCAGTACTCGGAGCAAGTTGTCTGGATCTTACTGTTTTAACTCAAAGTTGCGACCCACCGCAAGATATTTACGCTCCGCACCAACAGTAGCGCCTATCCAAATTTCGTATAACTCAAAATGAAGTCCCGAATACAAAGTGCTATAAAAAGTCGCTCGACATTTCTTATTCTTAGCTGATTAGTGCTTCAAAAAGAGAAGATACTCAGCTTTCTCGTGATATAGGTCGGTACTCGGAGCAAGTTGTCTGGATCTTACTGTTTTAACTCAAAGTTGCCACCCTCCCCAAGATATTAACGCTCCGCATCAACAATAGCGCCTAATACAAATTTCGCATAACTCAAAATGAAGTCCCGAATACAAAGTGCTATAAAAACTCGCTCGACATTTCTTATTCTTAGCTGATTAGTGCTTCAAAAAGAGGAGATACTCAGCTTTCTCGTGATATAGGTCAGTACTCGGAGCAAGTTGTCTGGATCTTACTGTTTTAACTCAAAGTTGCGACCCACCGCAAGATATTTACACTCCGCACCAACAGTAGCGCCTATCCAAATTTCGTATAACTCAAAATGAAGTCCCGAATACAAAGTGCTATAAAAACTCGCTCGACATTTCTTATTCTTAGCTGATTAGTGCTTCAAAAAGAGGAGATACTCAGCTTTCTCGTGATATAGGTCAGTACTCGGAGCAAGTTGTCTGGGTCTTACTGTTTTAACTCAATTGTGACCTACCCCCGTTATTTATACGCTCCACTTCAACAATAGCGCCTAAATACAAATTTCGCATAACTCAAAATGAAGTCCCGAATACAAAGTGCTATAAAAACTCGCTCGACATTTCTTATTCTTAGCTGATTAGTGCTTCAAAAAGAGGAGATACTCAGCTTTTTTGTGATATAGGTCAGTACTCGGAGCAAGTTGTCTGGATCTTACTGTTTTAACTCAAAGTTGCGACCCACCGCAAGATATTTACGCTCCGCACCAACAGTAGCGCCTATCCAAATTTCGTATAACTCAAAATGAAGTCCCGAATACAAAGTGCTATAAAAAGTCGCTCGACATTTCTTATTCTTAGCTGATTAGTGCTTCAAAAAGAGAAGATACTCAGCTTTCTCGTGATATAGGTCGGTACTCGGAGCAAGTTGTCTGGATCTTACTGTTTTAACTCAAAGTTGCCACCCTCCCCAAGATATTAACGCTCCGCATCAACAATAGCGCCTAATACAAATTTCGCATAACTCAAAATGAAGTCCCGAATACAAAGTGCTATAAAAACTCGCTCGACATTTCTTATTCTTAGCTGATTAGTGCTTCAAAAAGAGGAGATACTCAGCTTTCTCGTGATATAGGTCGGTACTCGGAGCAAGTTGTCTGGATCTTACTGTTTTAACTCAAATTTGCGACCCACCGCAAGATATTTACGCTCCGCACCAACAATAGCGCCTATCCAAATTTCGTATAACTCAAAATGAAGTCCCGAATACAAAGTGCTATAAAAACTCGCTCGACATTTCTTATTCTTAGCTGATTAGTGCTTCAAAAAGAGGAGATACTCAGCTTTCTCATGATATAGGTCGGTACTCGGAGCAAGTTGTCTGGATCTTACTGTTTTAACTCAAAGTTGCGACCCACCGCAAGATATTTACGCTCCGCACCAACAATAGCGCCTATCCAAATTTCGCATAACTCAAAATGAAGTCCCGAATACAAAGTGCTATAAAAACTCGCTCGACATTTCTTATTCTTAGCTGATTAGTGCTTCAAAAAGAGGAGATACTCAGCTTTCTTGTGATATAGGTCGGTACTCGGAGCAAGTTGTCTGGATCTTACTGTTTTAACTCAAAGTTGCCACCCTCCCCAAGATATTTACGCTTCGCACCAACAATAACGCCTATCCAAATTCCGCATAACTCAAAATGAAGTCCCGAATACAAAGTGCTATAAAAACTCGCTCGACATTTCTTATTCTTAGCTGATTAGTGCTTCAAAAAGAGGAGATACTCAGCTTTCTCGTGATATAGGTCGGTACTCGGAGCAAGTTGTCTGGATCTTACTGTTTTAACTCAAAGTTGCGACCCACCGCAAGATATTTACACTCCGCACCAACAGTAGCGCCTATCCAAATTTCGTATAACTCAAAATGAAGTCCCAAATACAAAGTGCTATAAAAAGTCGCTCGACATTTCTTATTCTTAGCTGATTAGTGCTTCAAAAAGAGGAGATACTCAGCTTTCTCGTGATATAGGTCAGTACTCGGAGCAAGTTGTCTGGGTCTTACTGTTTTAACTCAATTGTGACCTACCCCCGTTATTTATACGCTCCACTTCAACAATAGCGCCTAAATACAAATTTCGCATAACTCAAAATGAAGTCCCGAATACAAAGTGCTATAAAAACTCGCTCGACATTTCTTATTCTTAGCTGATTAGTGCTTCAAAAAGAGGAGATACTCAGCTTTTTTGTGATATAGGTCAGTACTCGGAGCAAGTTGTCTGGATCTTACTGTTTTAACTCAAAGTTGCGACCCACCGCAAGATATTTACGCTCCGCACCAACAGTAGCGCCTATCCAAATTTCGTATAACTCAAAATGAAGTCCCGAATACAAAGTGCTATAAAAAGTCGCTCGACATTTCTTATTCTTAGCTGATTAGTGCTTCAAAAAGAGGAGATACTCAGCTTTCTCGTGATATAGGTCGGTACTCGGAGCAAGTTGTCTGGATCTTACTGTTTTAACTCAAAGTTGCCACCCTCCCCAAGATATTAACGCTCCGCATCAACAATAGCGCCTAATACAAATTTCGCATAACTCAAAATGAAGTCCCGAATACAAAGTGCTATAAAAAGTCGCTCGACATTTCTTATTCTTAGCTGATTAGTGCTTCAAAAAGAGGAGATACTCAGCTTTCTCGTGATATAGGTCGGTACTCGGAGCAAGTTGTCTGGATCTTACTGTTTTAACTCAAAGTTGCCACCCTCCCCAAGATATTAACGCTCCGCATCAACAATAGCGCCTAATACAAATTTCGCATAACTCAAAATGAAGTCCCGAATACAAAGTGCTATAAAAACTCGTTCGACATTTCTTATTCTTAGCTGATTAGTGCTTCAAAAAGAGGAGATACTCAGCTTTCTCGTGATATAGGTCGGTACTCGGAGCAAGTTGCCTGGATCTTACTGTTTTAACTCAAATTTGCGACCCACCGCAAGATATTTACGCTCCGCACCAACAGTAGCGCCTATCCAAATTTCGTATAACTCAAAATGAAGTCCCGAATACAAAGTGCTATAAAAAGTCGCTCGACATTTCTTATTCTTAGCTGATTCGTGCTTCAAAAAGAGGAGATACTCAGCTTTCTCATGGTATAGGTCGGTACTCGGAGCAAGTTGTCTGGATCTTACTGTTTTAACTCAAAGTTGCGACCCACCGCAAGATATTTACGCTCCGCACCAACAGTAGCGCCTATCCAAATTTCGTATAACTCAAAATGAAGTCCCGAATACAAAGTGCTATAAAAAGTCGCTCGACATTTCTTATTCTTAGCTGATTAGTGCTTCAAAAAGAGGAGATACTCAGCTTTCTCGTGATATAGGTCGGTACTCGGAGCAAGTTGTCTGGATCTTACTGTTTTAACTCAAAGTTGCCACCCTCCCCAAGATATTAACGCTCCGCATCAACAATAGCGCCTAATACAAATTTCGCATAACTCAAAATGAAGTCCCGAATACAAAGTGCTATAAAAACTCGCTCGACATTTCTTATTCTTAGCTGATTAGTGCTTCAAAAAGAGGAGATACTCAGCTTTCTCGTGATATAGGTCGGTACTCGGAGCAAGTTGTCTGGATCTTACTGTTTTAACTCAAAGTTGCGACCCACCGCAAGATATTTACGCTCCGCACCAACAGTAGCGCCTATCCAAATTTCGTATAACTCAAAATGAAGTCCCGAATACAAAGTGCTATAAAAAGTCGCTCGACATTTCTTATTCTTAGCTGATTCGTGCTTCAAAAAGAGGAGATACCCAGCTTTCTCATGATATAGGTCGGTACTCGGAGCAAGTTGTCTGGATCTTACTGTTTTAACTCAAAGTTGCGACCCAGCGCAAGATATTTACGCTCCGCACCAACAATAGCGCCTATCCAAATTTCGCATAACTCAAAATGAAGTCCCGAATACAAAGTGCTATAAAAACTCGCTCGACATTTCTTATTCTTAACTGATTAGTGCTTCAAAAAGAGGAGATACTCAGGTTTCTTGTGATATAGGTCGGTACTCGGAGCAAGTTGTCTGGATCTTACTGTTTTAACTCAAAGTTGCCACCCTCCCCAAGATATTTACGCTTCGCACCAACAATAACGCCTATCCAAATTCCGCATAACTCAAAATGAAGTCCCGAATACAAAGTGCTATAAAAACTCGCTCGACATTTCTTATTCTTAGCTGATTAGTGCTTCAAAAAGAGGAGATACTCAGCTTTCTCGTGATATAGGTCAGTACTCGGAGCAAGTTGTCTGGGTCTTACTGTTTTAACTCAATTGTGACCTACCCCCGTTATTTATACGCTCCGCATCAACAATAGCGCCTAATACAAATTTCGCATAACTCAAAATGAAGTCCCGAATACAAAGTGCTATTAAAAGTCGCTCGACATTTCTTATTCTTAGCTGATTAGTGCTTCAAAAAGAGGAGATACTCAGCTTTCTCGTGATATAGGTCGGTACTCGGAGCAAGTTGTCTGGATCTTACTGTTTTAACTCAAAGTTGCCACCCTCCCCAAGATATTAACGCTCCGCATCAACAATAGCGCCTAATACAAATTTCGCATAACTCAAAATGAAGTCCCGAATACAAAGTGCTATAAAAACTCGCTCGACATTTCTTATCCTTAGCTGATTAGTGCTTCAAAAAGAGGAGATACTCAGCTTTCTCGTGATATAGGTCGGTACTCGGAGCAAGTTGTCTGGATCTTACTGTTTTAACTCAAATTTGCGACCCACCGCAAGATATTTACACTCCGCACCAACAGTAGCGCCTATCCAAATTTCGTATAACTCAAAATGAAGTCCCGAATACAAAGTGCTATAAAAAGTCGCTCGACATTTCTTATTCTTAGCTGATTCGTGCTTCAAAAAGAGGAGATACTCAGCTTTCTCATGATATAGGTCGGTACTCGGAGCAAGTTGTCTGGATCTTACTGTTTTAACTCAAAGTTGCGACCCACCGCAAGATATTTACGCTCCGCACCAACAATAGCGCCTATCCAAATTTCGCATAACTCAAAATGAAGTCCCGAATACAAAGTGCTATAAAAACTCGCTCGACATTTCTTATTCTTAGCTGATTAGTGCTTCAAAAAGAGGAGATACTCAGCTTTCTTGTGATATAGGTCGGTACTCGGAGCAAGTTGTCTGGATCTTACTGTTTTAACTCAAAGTTGCCACCCTCCCCAAGATATTTACGCTTCGCACCAACAATAACGCCTATCCAAATTCCGCATAACTCAAAATGAAGTCCCGAATACAAAGTGCTATAAAAACTCGCTCGATATTTCTTATTCTTAGCTGATTAGTGCTTCAAAAAGAGGAGATACTCAGCTTTCTCGTGATATAGGTCAGTACTCGGAGCAAGTTGTCTGGGTCTTACTGTTTTAACTCAATTGTGACCTACCCCCGTTATTTATACGCTCCACTTCAACAATAGCGCCTAATACAAAATAATTTCGCATAACTCAAAATGAAGTCCCGAATACAAAGTGCTATAAAAACTCGCTCGACATTTCTTATTCTTAGCTGATTAGTGCTTCAAAAAGAGGAGATACTCAGCTTTCTTGTGATATAGGTCGGTACTCGGAGCAAGTTGTCTGGATCTTACTGTTTTAACTCAAAGTTGCCACCCTCCCCAAGATATTAACGCTCCGCATCAACAATAGCGCCTAATACAAATTTCGCATAACTCAAAATGAAGTCCCGAATACAAAGTGCTATAAAAAGTCGCTCGACATTTCTTATTCTTAGCTGATTAGTGCTTCAAAAAGAGGAGATACTCAGCTTTCTCGTGATATAGGTCGGTACTCGGAGCAAGTTGTCTGGATCTTACTGTTTTAACTCAAAGTTGCCACCCTCCCCAAGATATTAACGCTCCGCATCAACAATAGCGCCTAATACAAATTTCGCATAACTCAAAATGAAGTCCCGAATACAAAGTGCTATAAAAACTCGTTCGACATTTCTTATCCTTAGCTGATTAGTGCTTCAAAAAGAGGAGATACTCAGCTTTCTCGTGATATAGGTCGGTACTCGGAGCAAGTTGTCTGGATCTTACTGTTTTAACTCAAATTTGCGACCCACCGCAAGATATTTACACTCCGCACCAACAGTAGCGCCTATCCAAATTTCGTATAACTCAAAATGAAGTCCCGAATACAAAGTGCTATAAAAAGTCGCTCGACATTTCTTATTCTTAGCTGATTAGTGCTTCAAAAAGAGGAGATACTCAGCTTTCTCATGATATAGGTCGGTACTCGGAGCAAGTTGTCTGGATCTTACTGTTTTAACTCAAAGTTGCCACCCACCGCAAGATATTTACGCTCCGCACCAACAATAGCGCCTATCCAAATTTCGCATAACTCAAAATGAAGTCCCGAATACAAAGTGCTATAAAAACTCGCTCGACATTTCTTATTCTTAGCTGATTAGTGCTTCAAAAAGAGGAGATACTCAGCTTTCTTGTGATATAGGTCGGTACTCGGAGCAAGTTGTCTGGATCTTACTGTTTTAACTCAAAGTTGCCACCCTCCCCAAGATATTTACGCTTCGCACCAACAATAACGCCTATCCAAATTCCGCATAACTCAAAATGAAGTCCCGAATACAAAGTGCTATAAAAACTCGCTCGACATTTCTTATTCTTAGCTGATTAGTGCTTCAAAAAGAGGAGATACTCAGCTTTCTCGTGATATAGGTCAGTACTCGGAGCAAGTTGTCTGGGTCTTACTGTTTTAACTCAATTGTGACCTACCCCCGTTATTTATACGCTCCACTTCAACAATAGCGCCTAATACAAAATAATTTCGCATAACTCAAAATGAAGTCCCGAATACAAAGTGCTATAAAAACTCGCTCGACATTTCTTATTCTTAGCTGATTAGTGCTTCAAAAAGAGGAGATACTCAGCTTTCTTGTGATATAGGTCGGTACTCGGAGCAAGTTGTCTGGATCTTACTGTTTTAACTCAAAGTTGCCACCCTCCCCAAGATATTAACGCTCCGCATCAACAATAGCGCCTAATACAAATTTCGCATAACTCAAAATGAAGTCCCGAATACAAAGTGCTATAAAAAGTCGCTCGACATTTCTTATTCTTAGCTGATTAGTGCTTCAAAAAGAGGAGATACTCAGCTTTCTCGTGATATAGGTCGGTACTCGGAGCAAGTTGTCTGGATCTTACTGTTTTAACTCAAAGTTGCCACCCTCCCCAAGATATTAACGCTCCGCATCAACAATAGCGCCTAATACAAATTTCGCATAACTCAAAATGAAGTCCCGAATACAAAGTGCTATAAAAACTCGTTCGACATTTCTTATCCTTAGCTGATTAGTGCTTCAAAAAGAGGAGATACTCAGCTTTCTCGTGATATAGGTCGGTACTCGGAGCAAGTTGCCTGGATCTTACTGTTTTAACTCAAATTTGCGACCCACCGCAAGATATTTACGCTCCGCACCAACAGTAGCGCCTATCCAAATTTCGTATAACTCAAAATGAAGTCCCGAATACAAAGTGCTATAAAAAGTCGCTCGACATTTCTTATTCTTAGCTGATTAGTGCTTCAAAAAGAGGAGATACTCAGCTTTCTCATGATATAGGTCGGTACTCGGAGCAAGTTGTCTGGATCTTACTGTTTTAACTCAAATTTGCGACCCACCGCAAGATATTTACGCTCCGCACCAACAATAGCGCCTATCCAAATTTCGCATAACTCAAAATGAAGTCCCGAATACAAAGTGCTATAAAAACTCGCTCGACATTTCTTATTCTTAGCTGATTAGTGCTTCAAAAAGAGGAGATACTCAGCTTTCTTGTGATATAGGTCGGTACTCGGAGCAAGTTGTCTGGATCTTACTGTTTTAACTCAAAGTTGCCACCCTCCCCAAGATATTTACGCTTCGCACCAACAATAACGCCTATCCAAATTCCGCATAACTCAAAATGAAGTCCCGAATACAAAGTGCTATAAAAACTCGCTCGACATTTCTTATTCTTAGCTGATTAGTGCTTCAAAAAGAGGAGATACTCAGCTTTCTCGTGATATAGGTCAGTACTCGGAGCAAGTTGTCTGGGTCTTACTGTTTTAACTCAATTGTGACCTACCCCCGTTATTTATACGCTCCACTTCAACAATAGCGCCTAATACAAAATAATTTCGCATAACTCAAAATGAAGTCCCGAATACAAAGTGCTATAAAAACTCGCTCGACATTTCTTATTCTTAGCTGATTAGTGCTTCAAAAAGAGGAGATACTCAGCTTTCTTGTGATATAGGTCGGTACTCGGAGCAAGTTGTCTGGATCTTACTGTTTTAACTCAAAGTTGCCACCCTCCCCAAGATATTAACGCTCCGCATCAACAATAGCGCCTAATACAAATTTCGCATAACTCAAAATGAAGTCCCGAATACAAAGTGCTATTAAAAGTCGCTCGACATTTCTTATTCTTAGCTGATTAGTGCTTCAAAAAGAGGAGATACTCAGCTTTCTCGTGATATAGGTCGGTACTCGGAGCAAGTTGTCTGGATCTTACTGTTTTAACTCAAAGTTGCCACCCTCCCCAAGATATTAACGCTCCGCATCAACAATAGCGCCTAATACAAATTTCGCATAACTCAAAATGAAGTCCCGAATACAAAGTGCTATAAAAACTCGCTCGACATTTCTTATCCTTAGCTGATTAGTGCTTCAAAAAGAGGAGATACTCAGCTTTCTCGTGATATAGGTCGGTACTCGGAGCAAGTTGCCTGGATCTTACTGTTTTAACTCAAATTTGCGACCCACCGCAAGATATTTACACTCCGCACCAACAGTAGCGCCTATCCAAATTTCGTATAACTCAAAATGAAGTCCCGAATACAAAGTGCTATAAAAAGTCGCTCGACATTTCTTATTCTTAGCTGATTCGTGCTTCAAAAAGAGGAGATACTCAGCTTTCTCATGATATAGGTCGGTACTCGGAGCAAGTTGTCTGGATCTTACTGTTTTAACTCAAAGTTGCGACCCACCGCAAGATATTTACGCTCCGCACCAACAATAGCGCCTATCCAAATTTCGCATAACTCAAAATGAAGTCCCGAATACAAAGTGCTATAAAAACTCGCTCGACATTTCTTATTCTTAGCTGATTAGTGCTTCAAAAAGAGGAGATACTCAGCTTTCTTGTGATATAGGTCGGTACTCGGAGCAAGTTGTCTGGATCTTACTGTTTTAACTCAAAGTTGCCACCCTCCCCAAGATATTTACGCTTCGCACCAACAATAACGCCTATCCAAATTCCGCATAACTCAAAATGAAGTCCCGAATACAAAGTGCTATAAAAACTCGCTCGACATTTCTTATTCTTAGCTGATTAGTGCTTCAAAAAGAGGAGATACTCAGCTTTCTCGTGATATAGGTCAGTACTCGGAGCAAGTTGTCTGGGTCTTACTGTTTTAACTCAATTGTGACCTACCCCCGTTATTTATACGCTCCACTTCAACAATAGCGCCTAATACAAAATAATTTCGCATAACTCAAAATGAAGTCCCGAATACAAAGTGCTATAAAAACTCGCTCGACATTTCTTATTCTTAGCTGATTAGTGCTTCAAAAAGAGGAGATACTCAGCTTTCTTGTGATATAGGTCGGTACTCGGAGCAAGTTGTCTGGATCTTACTGTTTTAACTCAAAGTTGCCACCCTCCCCAAGATATTAACGCTCCGCATCAACAATAGCGCCTAATACAAATTTCGCATAACTCAAAATGAAGTCCCGAATACAAAGTGCTATAAAAAGTCGCTCGACATTTCTTATTCTTAGCTGATTAGTGCTTCAAAAAGAGGAGATACTCAGCTTTCTCGTGATATAGGTCGGTACTCGGAGCAAGTTGTCTGGATCTTACTGTTTTAACTCAAAGTTGCCACCCTCCCCAAGATATTAACGCTCCGCATCAACAATAGCGCCTAATACAAATTTCGCATAACTCAAAATGAAGTCCCGAATACAAAGTGCTATAAAAACTCGTTCGACATTTCTTATCCTTAGCTGATTAGTGCTTCAAAAAGAGGAGATACTCAGCTTTCTCGTGATATAGGTCGGTACTCGGAGCAAGTTGCCTGGATCTTACTGTTTTAACTCAAATTTGCGACCCACCGCAAGATATTTACACTCCGCACCAACAGTAGCGCCTATCCAAATTTCGTATAACTCAAAATGAAGTCCCGAATACAAAGTGCTATAAAAAGTCGCTCGACATTTCTTATTCTTAGCTGATTCGTGCTTCAAAAAGAGGAGATACTCAGCTTTCTCATGATATAGGTCGGTACTCGGAGCAAGTTGTCTGGATCTTACTGTTTTAACTCAAAGTTGCGACCCACCGCAAGATATTTACGCTCCGCACCAACAATAGCGCCTATCCAAATTTCGCATAACTCAAAATGAAGTCCCGAATACAAAGTGCTATAAAAACTCGCTCGACATTTCTTATTCTTAGCTGATTAGTGCTTCAAAAAGAGGAGATACTCAGCTTTCTTGTGATATAGGTCGGTACTCGGAGCAAGTTGTCTGGATCTTACTGTTTTAACTCAAAGTTGCCACCCTCCCCAAGATATTTACGCTTCGCACCAACAATAACGCCTATCCAAATTCCGCATAACTCAAAATGAAGTCCCGAATACAAAGTGCTATAAAAACTCGCTCGACATTTCTTATTCTTAGCTGATTAGTGCTTCAAAAAGAGGAGATACTCAGCTTTCTCGTGATATAGGTCAGTACTCGGAGCAAGTTGTCTGGGTCTTACTGTTTTAACTCAATTGTGACCTACCCCCGTTATTTATACGCTCCACTTCAACAATAGCGCCTAATACAAAATAATTTCGCATAACTCAAAATGAAGTCCCGAATACAAAGTGCTATAAAAACTCGCTCGACATTTCTTATTCTTAGCTGATTAGTGCTTCAAAAAGAGGAGATACTCAGCTTTCTTGTGATATAGGTCGGTACTCGGAGCAAGTTGTCTGGATCTTACTGTTTTAACTCAAAGTTGCCACCCTCCCCAAGATATTAACGCTCCGCATCAACAATAGCGCCTAATACAAATTTCGCATAACTCAAAATGAAGTCCCGAATACAAAGTGCTATAAAAAGTCGCTCGACATTTCTTATTCTTAGCTGATTAGTGCTTCAAAAAGAGGAGATACTCAGCTTTCATGTGGTATAGGCAAGGGCGGCGGAGCGTCCTTCAAAGTGGGGGGCACCAGCAAAAAATGGCACTTTTTGTGAAATGGGGCACCTACAACTGGTGAACATAATGCGGAAAAGGGACCATTTTGTGATATTGGTATTACCCTACATTCTAATTAATATGATTATTATCAATCATCACCTTCTTACTTTTTATTGTGGTTCTGGACACTACTTGAGCTTCCCCAATTTGCAGTTGTGTGTAATGGACTAACAACTCATGTGGGAGAGAGCGAGCAAAAAAATTTTTTTTTCTATTGCTGAAGTCTTTTAGTTGTGCATTGTTTACAGCCATATAATAAAAATGACAACAGCAAATTCATTTGGGGGAATGATCTTTTTTAATTTGTACATTAACCCGGTCGTTTTCTTTAGGATTACACCAATATACATGCATAACATACTTTATGCGATCTGCTCGATAGCATTATATACTATATGAGCGAGCGAGCGTAGCGAGCGAGTTTTTGGAACATTTTCAGAAAAGATTGCCCTTACTTGGTGTAAATTATGGGCACATTCGAGCGAGCGGAATGAGAAATCCTTTGCTGGGGGGGGGGGCATTGTGCCCCTCTTGCTCCACTGCATTCATTGTAGAGTAGTAATATGGGTATCTGTTACTACATAAAGCCTCACCTATTCTTTGAAGCTAGATATGGCTCTTTTGGTAAAAACAAAAACAGAAACAATTGGAAATGTAGGTAAAAGGGGGACACTTATATAAGTAGAGGAAAGGGCTCTTATCAGAGGTGGAAAATGGCACTTATAAGAGGTGAAAAGGTGCACTTATGAGAAGAGGAAAAGGGCACATATTAGATAGTAAAAGGGGCACTTATATCAGAAGGAGAAAAGGGTACTTATTAGAGAGATAAGGTGGCAATTATCAGATTTGAAAAGGGGCTCTTTTCAAAAGGAGAAAAGGGCACTTATTAGAGAGATAATGTGGAAATTATCTGATTTGAAAAGGGGCACTTTTCAGAAGGAGAAAAAAAGACACTAAAAAAAGGGCAAGGGCACTTTTCAGAAAGGAAAAGGGGCACTTTTAGTAGTAAAAAAAAGGGCACTTATCAGAGAGAAATGGGGCATTTTTCAGAAAAAATGGCACTTTTTGGGGTACTTGGTCATGTGGGCCCAGTTCCCCCCCCCCCCCCTTCCCGGTTGCGCCACCCCTGGCGTATAGTTCGGTACTCGGAGCAACATATCTGGATCTAGAAAACACTATATTCTATTAAATTCGTCCTATTTACGTAGTGCAGAATTAACAAAAAAGCGAAACACAATTTCGAGAAATTTAGCATGTTAACGAATTTCTTTTCTTTCGAATGTTGTAAAATGTTACCTTATCACTAGCGTAGACAGAGGGGGCACAATGGGGCCATGGCCCCCTTATTCAGCACCTAAAAAAGAAAAAAGAAAATCGAGAGCGAAAAAGCGGGGGAAGTGAGAGAAAAAAGCCTAAAAAGGCACTACGAGCCGTTATCTTTCTCTCAAAATTTGCTAAAACATCAGAAACTCCCCCCTCCCTGCACCCACCCTTGTTACATACAGTGCAATATTGCGCCCAAATAATTGAAAAGCAGTCCGGTCGTCGAACTAAATTTCCGCCTAAAAAGAGATGCTACGGGCCGTTATATTTTTCTCAAATTTGCTAAAACGTCAGAGTTTTCGCGCTTCGCGTGGGAAGGGGGAAACTTCCCCCTCCCTGCACCCACCCCTGTTACATACAGTGCAGTATTGCGTCGAAATAATTGAAAAGCAGTCCGGTCGTCGAACTAACTTTTCGCCTTAAAAAAAGGTGCTACGAGCCGTTATCTTTCTCTCAAATTTGCTATAAAATGTCAGAGCTTTCGCACTTCGCGCGAGAGGGGTAAAGTCCCCCCCCCCCCCTCCCTGCACCCACCCCCATGGGGAGCACGCTTTTCGTGCTCACACCCCCCCCCCCCCCAAATGAAATCTTGGCTACCATGGCTACGCGGTTGGATCCTTCACGTCTGCCCCCCCCCCCCCCCCCATTGAAAAATCCTGGTTACGCCACTGTACCTTATGCACTTTATTTCATATTGGGGCGTAGAATTTAACAAGACCCTAAGAAACTTATATGCTCGAGAAAAGAAAATGGAGTTATAAAATTTCGAATTTTTAACCCTAAGAAAACGCAATAGTTAAGGGAACAAAGCAACAGAGCTTTAGAACATTAAGCATTTAGAACATCTTTAAAACACTAATTTTGCACTGGATAATCATTAAGGAGCTAGTTTTTTATATCACTATAATTGAAGGACATCATTTTCAGTTGTGCAAAAGTTGTATTAAAGCGCAATTGTTGAAGTGGAGCGTATAAAAATGGGGGTAGGTCATAATTGAGTTAAAACAGTAAGACCCAGACAACTTGCTCCGAGTACTGACCTATACCATGAGAAAGCCAAGTATCTCCTCTTTTTGAAGCACTAATCAGCTAAGAATAAGAAATGTCGAGCGAGGTTTTATAGCACTTTGTTTTCGGGACTTTATTTTGAGTTATGCGAAATTTGTATTAGGCGCTATTGTTGATGCGGAGCGTTAATATCTTGGGGAGGGTGGCAACTTTGAGTTAAAACAGTAAGATCCAGACAACTTGCTCCGAGTACCGACCTATATCACAAGAAAGCTGAGTATCTCCTCTTTTTGAAGCACTAATCAGCTAAGAATAAGAAATGTCGAGCGAGTTTTTATAGCACTTTGTATTCGGGACTTCATTTTGAGTTATGCGAAATTTGTATTTAGGCGCTATTGTTGATGAGGAGCGTATATCTTGGGGTTGGTCGCAACTTTGAGTTAAAACAGTAAGATCCAGACAACTTGCTCCGAGTACCGACCTATATCACGAGAAAGCTGAGTATCTCCTCTTTTTGAAGCACTAATCAGCTAAGAATAAGAAATGTCGAGCGAGTTTTTATAGCACTTTGTATTCGGGACTTCATTTTGAGTTATGCGAAATTTGTATTTAGGCGCTATTGTTGATGAGGAGCGTATAATATCTTGGGGTTGGTCGCAACTTTGAGTTAAAACAGTAAGATCCAGACAACTTGCTCCGAGTACCGACCTATATCACGAGAAAGCTGAGTATCTCCTCTTTTTGAAGCACTAATCAGCTAAGAATAAGAAATGTCGAGCGAGTTTTTATAGCACTTTGTATTCGGGACTTCATTTTGAGTTATGCGAAATTATTTTGTATTAGGCGCTATTGTTGATGAGGAGCGTTAATATCTTGGGGAGGGTGGCAACTTTGAGTTAAAACAGTAAGATCCAGACAACTTGCTCCGAGTACCGACCTATATCACGAGAAAGCTGAGTATCTCCTCTTTTTGAAGCACAGCTAAGAATAAGAAATGTCGAGCGAGTTTTTATAGCACTTTGTATTCGGGACTTCATTTTGAGTTATACGAAATTTGGATAGGCGCTACTGTTGGTGCGGAGTGTAAATATCTTGCGGTGGGTCGCAACTTTGAGTTAAAACAGTAAGATCCAGACAACTTGCTCCGAGTACCGACCTATATCACGAGAAAGCTGAGTATCTCCTCTTTTTGAAGCACTAATCAGCTAAGAATAAGAAATGTCGAGCGAGTTTTTATAGCACTTTGTATTCGGGACTTCATTTTGAGTTATGCGAAATTTGGATAGGCGTCATTGTTGGTGCGGAGCGTAAATATCTTGCGGTGGGTCGCAACTTTGAGTTAAAACAGTAAGATCCAGACAACTTGCTCCGAGTACCGACCTATATCACGAGAAAGCTGAGTATCTCCTCTTTTTGAAGCACTAATCAGCTAAGAATAAGAAATGTCGAGCGAGTTTTTATAGCACTTTGTATTCGGGACTTCATTTTGAGTTATGCGAAATTATTTTGTATTAGGCGCTATTGTTGATGAGGAGCGTTAATATCTTGGGGAGGGTGGCAACTTTGAGTTAAAACAGTAAGATCCAGACAACTTGCTCCGAGTACCGACCTATATCACGAGAAAGCTGAGTATCTCCTCTTTTTGAAGCACAGCTAAGAATAAGAAATGTCGAGCGAGTTTTTATAGCACTTTGTATTCGGGACTTCATTTTGAGTTATACGAAATTTGGATAGGCGCTACTGTTGGTGCGGAGTGTAAATATCTTGCGGTGGGTCGCAACTTTGAGTTAAAACAGTAAGATCCAGACAACTTGCTCCGAGTACCGACCTATATCACGAGAAAGCTGAGTATCTCCTCTTTTTGAAGCACTAATCAGCTAAGAATAAGAAATGTCGAGCGAGTTTTTATAGCACTTTGTATTCGGGACTTCATTTTGAGTTATGCGAAATTTGGATAGGCGTCATTGTTGGTGCGGAGCGTAAATATCTTGCGGTGGGTCGCAACTTTGAGTTAAAACAGTAAGATCCAGACAACTTGCTCCGAGTACCGACCTATATCACGAGAAAGCTGAGTATCTCCTCTTTTTGAAGCACTAATCAGCTAAGAATAAGAAATGTCGAGCGAGTTTTTATAGCACTTTGTATTCGGGACTTCATTTTGAGTTATGCGAAATTATTTTGTATTAGGCGCTATTGTTGATGAGGAGCGTTAATATCTTGGGGAGGGTGGCAACTTTGAGTTAAAACAGTAAGATCCAGACAACTTGCTCCGAGTACCGACCTATATCACGAGAAAGCTGAGTATCTCCTCTTTTTGAAGCACTAATCAGCTAAGAATAAGAAATGTCGAGCGAGTTTTTATAGCACTTTGTATTCGGGACTTCATTTTGAGTTATACGAAATTTGGATAGGCGCTACTGTTGGTGCGGAGTGTAAATATCTTGCGGTGGGTCGCAACTTTGAGTTAAAACAGTAAGATCCAGACAACTTGCTCCGAGTACCGACCTATATCACGAGAAAGCTGAGTATCTCCTCTTTTTGAAGCACTAATCAGCTAAGAATAAGAAATGTCGAGCGAGTTTTTATAGCACTTTGTATTCGGGACTTCATTTTGAGTTATGCGAAATTTGTATTTAGGCGCTATTGTTGATGAGGAGCGTATAATATCTTGGGGTTGGTCGCAACTTTGAGTTAAAACAGTAAGATCCAGACAACTTGCTCCGAGTACCGACCTATATCACGAGAAAGCTGAGTATCTCCTCTTTTTGAAGCACTAATCAGCTAAGAATAAGAAATGTCGAGCGAGTTTTTATAGCACTTTGTATTCGGGACTTCATTTTGAGTTATGCGAAATTATTTTGTATTAGGCGCTATTGTTGATGAGGAGCGTTAATATCTTGGGGAGGGTGGCAACTTTGAGTTAAAACAGTAAGATCCAGACAACTTGCTCCGAGTACCGACCTATATCACGAGAAAGCTGAGTATCTCCTCTTTTTGAAGCACTAATCAGCTAAGAATAAGAAATGTCGAGCGAGTTTTTATAGCACTTTGTATTCGGGACTTCATTTTGAGTTATACGAAATTTGGATAGGCGCTACTGTTGGTGCGGAGTGTAAATATCTTGCGGTGGGTCGCAACTTTGAGTTAAAACAGTAAGATCCAGACAACTTGCTCCGAGTACCGACCTATATCACGAGAAAGCTGAGTATCTCCTCTTTTTGAAGCACTAATCAGCTAAGAATAAGAAATGTCGAGCGAGTTTTTATAGCACTTTGTATTCGGGACTTCATTTTGAGTTATGCGAAATTTGGATAGGCGTCATTGTTGGTGCGGAGCGTAAATATCTTGCGGTGGGTCGCAACTTTGAGTTAAAACAGTAAGATCCAGACAACTTGCTCCGAGTACCGACCTATATCACGAGAAAGCTGAGTATCTCCTCTTTTTGAAGCACTAATCAGCTAAGAATAAGAAATGTCGAGCGAGTTTTTATAGCACTTTGTATTCGGGACTTCATTTTGAGTTATGCGAAATTATTTTGTATTAGGCGCTATTGTTGATGAGGAGCGTTAATATCTTGGGGAGGGTGGCAACTTTGAGTTAAAACAGTAAGATCCAGACAACTTGCTCCGAGTACCGACCTATATCACGAGAAAGCTGAGTATCTCCTCTTTTTGAAGCACAGCTAAGAATAAGAAATGTCGAGCGAGTTTTTATAGCACTTTGTATTCGGGACTTCATTTTGAGTTATACGAAATTTGGATAGGCGCTACTGTTGGTGCGGAGTGTAAATATCTTGCGGTGGGTCGCAACTTTGAGTTAAAACAGTAAGATCCAGACAACTTGCTCCGAGTACCGACCTATATCACGAGAAAGCTGAGTATCTCCTCTTTTTGAAGCACTAATCAGCTAAGAATAAGAAATGTCGAGCGAGTTTTTATAGCACTTTGTATTCGGGACTTCATTTTGAGTTATGCGAAATTTGGATAGGCGTCATTGTTGGTGCGGAGCGTAAATATCTTGCGGTGGGTCGCAACTTTGAGTTAAAACAGTAAGATCCAGACAACTTGCTCCGAGTACCGACCTATATCACGAGAAAGCTGAGTATCTCCTCTTTTTGAAGCACTAATCAGCTAAGAATAAGAAATGTCGAGCGAGTTTTTATAGCACTTTGTATTCGGGACTTCATTTTGAGTTATGCGAAATTATTTTGTATTAGGCGCTATTGTTGATGAGGAGCGTTAATATCTTGGGGAGGGTGGCAACTTTGAGTTAAAACAGTAAGATCCAGACAACTTGCTCCGAGTACCGACCTATATCACGAGAAAGCTGAGTATCTCCTCTTTTTGAAGCACAGCTAAGAATAAGAAATGTCGAGCGAGTTTTTATAGCACTTTGTATTCGGGACTTCATTTTGAGTTATACGAAATTTGGATAGGCGCTACTGTTGGTGCGGAGTGTAAATATCTTGCGGTGGGTCGCAACTTTGAGTTAAAACAGTAAGATCCAGACAACTTGCTCCGAGTACCGACCTATATCACGAGAAAGCTGAGTATCTCCTCTTTTTGAAGCACTAATCAGCTAAGAATAAGAAATGTCGAGCGAGTTTTTATAGCACTTTGTATTCGGGACTTCATTTTGAGTTATGCGAAATTTGGATAGGCGTCCTTGTTGGTGCGGAGCGTAAATATCTTGCGGTGGGTCGCAACTTTGAGTTAAAACAGTAAGATCCAGACAACTTGCTCCGAGTACCGACCTATATCACGAGAAAGCTGAGTATCTCCTCTTTTTGAAGCACTAATCAGCTAAGAATAAGAAATGTCGAGCGAGGTTTTATAGCACTTTGTATTCGGGACTTCATTTTGAGTTATGCGAAATTTGGATAGGCGCTACTGTTGGTGCGGAGTGTAAATATCTTGCGGTGGGTCGCAACTTTGAGTTAAAACAGTAAGATCCAGACAACTTGCTCCGAGTACCGACCTATATCACAAGAAAGCTGAGTATCTCCTCTTTTTGAAGCACTAATCAGCTAAGAATAAGAAATGTCGAGCGAGTTTTTATAGCACTTTGTATTCGGGACTTCATTTTGAGTTATGCGAAATTTGTATTTAGGCGCTATTGTTGAAGTGGAGCGTATAAATAACGGGGGTAGGTCACAATTGAGTTAAAACAGTAAGACCCAGACAACTTGCTCCGAGTACTGACCTATATCACGAGAAAGCTGAGTATCTCCTCTTTTTGAAGCACTAATCAGCTAAGAATAAGAAATGTCGAGCGAGTTTTTATAGCACTTTGTATTCGGGACTTCATTTTGAGTTATACGAAATTTGGATAGGCGCTACTGTTGGTGCGGAGTGTAAATATCTTGCGGTGGGTCGCAACTTTGAGTTAAAACAGTAAGATCCAGACAACTTGCTCCGAGTACCGACCTATATCACGAGAAAGCTGAGTATCTCCTCTTTTTGAAGCACTAATCAGCTAAGAATAAGAAATGTCGAGCGAGTTTTTATAGCACTTTGTATTCGGGACTTCATTTTGAGTTATGCGAAATTTGTATTTAGGCGCTATTGTTGAAGTGGAGCGTATAAAAATGGGGGTAGGTCATAATTGAGTTAAAACAGTAAGACCCAGACAACTTGCTCCGAGTACTGACCTATACCATGAGAAAGCCAAGTATCTCCTCTTTTTGAAGCACTAATCAGCTAAGAATAAGAAATGTCGAGCGAGTTTTTATAGCACTTTGTATTCGGGACTTCATTTTGAGTTATGCGAAATTTGTATTTAGGCGCTATTGTTGATGAGGAGCGTATAATATCTTGGGGTTGGTCGCAACTTTGAGTTAAAACAGTAAGATCCAGACAACTTGCTCCGAGTACCGACCTATATCACGAGAAAGCTGAGTATCTCCTCTTTTTGAAGCACTAATCAGCTAAGAATAAGAAATGTCGAGCGAGTTTTTATAGCACTTTGTATTCGGGACTTCATTTTGAGTTATGCGAAATTATTTTGTATTAGGCGCTATTGTTGATGCGGAGCGTTAATATCTTGGGGAGGGTGGCAACTTTGAGTTAAAACAGTAAGATCCAGACAACTTGCTCCGAGTACCGACCTATATCACGAGAAAGCTGAGTATCTCCTCTTTTTGAAGCACTAATCAGCTAAGAATAAGAAATGTCGAGCGAGTTTTTATAGCACTTTGTATTCGGGACTTCATTTTGAGTTATACGAAATTTGGATAGGCGCTACTGTTGGTGCGGAGTGTAAATATCTTGCGGTGGGTCGCAACTTTGAGTTAAAACAGTAAGATCCAGACAACTTGCTCCGAGTACCGACCTATATCATGAGAAAGCTGAGTATCTCCTCTTTTTGAAGCACTAATCAGCTAAGAATAAGAAATGTCGAGCGAGTTTTTATAGCACTTTGTATTCGGGACTTCATTTTGAGTTATGCGAAATTTGGATAGGCGTCATTGTTGGTGCGGAGCGTAAATATCTTGCGGTGGGTCGCAACTTTGAGTTAAAACAGTAAGATCCAGACAACTTGCTCCGAGTACCGACCTATATCACAAGAAAGCTGAGTATCTCCTCTTTTTGAAGCACTAATCAGCTAAGAATAAGAAATGTCGAGCGAGTTTTTATAGCACTTTGTATTCGGGACTTCATTTTGAGTTATGCGAAATTATTTTGTATTAGGCGCTATTGTTGATGCGGAGCGTTAATATCTTGGGGAGGGTGGCAACTTTGAGTTAAAACAGTAAGATCCAGACAACTTGCTCCGAGTACCGACCTATATCACGAGAAAGCTGAGTATCTCCTCTTTTTGAAGCACTAATCAGCTAAGAATAAGAAATGTCGAGCGACTTTTTATAGCACTTTGTATTTGGGACTTCATTTTAAGTTATGCGAAATTTGGATAGGCGTTATTGTTGGTGCGAAGCGTAAATATCTTGGGGAGGGTGGCAACTTTGAGTTAAAACAGTAAGATCCAGACAACTTGCTCCGAGTACCGACCTATATCACAAGAAAGCTGAGTATCTCCTCTTTTTGAAGCACTAATCAGCTAAGAATAAGAAATGTCGAGCGAGTTTTTATAGCACTTTGTATTCGGGACTTCATTTTGAGTTATGCGAAATTTGTATTTAGGCGCTATTGTTGAAGTGGAGCGTATAAATAACGGGGGTAGGTCACAATTGAGTTAAAACAGTAAGACCCAGACAACTTGCTCCGAGTACTGACCTATACCACAATAAAGCTTAATATCTCCTCTATTTGAAACACTAATCAGCTAAGAATCAGAAATGTCGAGCGAGTTTTTATATTACTTTTATTGAAGAACTTCAATTTGAGTTGCGAGTAGTCCTGCGCCACAGTACGCCGCTCACGATTACGTGTATTAAAATGTTAGATTTCCAATATTTTTTTTATATACATCATTCGTATGACCCATAATATTCAAATCGAAAGATAATCATGCTCATGGGCCCATTTTATACCTTTACACATTCCCACACTAGGAAATAAACACCCTTGTGCCTAGTTTTTCTTTTTAGAAAAAAAAATCGTTTTCGATTGGACTTTTCGGCGACACCCTATTTGGTCGCTGAACTTGTGGTCGCCAGATTCAAGGAGCGCGCGCAATAACGGTCGGTCGATTGCATAACAAAATTGCGTAACACAGCCGCTACGGAAAGCCTGAAGAAGGGGATTTTCAGGTAAAATCATGAATTTGTTGGCCATCAAT
This sequence comes from Heliocidaris tuberculata, assembly GCA_025618425.1. Taxonomy (NCBI): domain Eukaryota; kingdom Metazoa; phylum Echinodermata; class Echinoidea; order Camarodonta; family Echinometridae; genus Heliocidaris; species Heliocidaris tuberculata. Next base: position 7,881,739 of record CM046845.1, on the reverse strand, counting down.
GCCACATATCGGGCAGTATTCTCATATTCAGCTTGTGCTAGATTGTTTTCTACCTCCATCTCTCCTCGAAACATGCTTGTTTTGATAGGTAAGTGAAGATACTAGCAGACTCAGAGTCGGCTTCAGTCCCATATGCTTATATTCTTGTATTGTCGGATTTGACTTTTAACAATACTTTTGCAATAGGCCGGTTTACTAACATATTCAAATTTTATGCATGCTTTTTAAACAAAGGTTGTTCTTGACAACCTGAAAGCTTGCCCGATGCTTGCCCGACATAGCAACATGTAATGTATGCAAACTGGATTCTTAGTATTGTAGTCCATTTATTAATAAGAGGTTGGTGGAATTCGAATACCTGGCCATGGTCACTATAGCCTATAGGTCCTCCGGAAAGAAACATCCATAAATTTGAATAACTTAGTAAACCGGTCTATTGAGCATAACTTAAGCAACGGCCAGTTATCTTCAGATAAGCTTGTACATGTATAAGTGGCAATGGCCCACTTATACATGTACAACCTTATCTGAAGATATGGTAACGGCCACTCACGGGACCATCACTATATGGGGCTGTGTCAATTTTGGCCTGTCACGACCTCTGAGTTGAAGAGGTAAAAACACCAATATAATCGGCAAAATTTTGAGAAAATACTTCCTTCTACATTTTAGAATGACAGAATATCTAATTTCATGCCAGATCCTTCGATAGGATCTTTATCATCTTGATCAAGTGAAATTTTCAGGCTGTTTTTGGTCGGTGATCTTGCTCCTCTCCTGCACACATATGGGCAAGATATCACACACTTGCCTATGGGAGGCAATTGCTCACGTATTGATGGTACAGAGTGCGAGGTTATCTCCAATAACCTCGCATAAGTGTGAGTGGGTAACGGCCACTCACTAATGGGCCCATGCCCAGGGGCGTATCAGGGGGGGGGGGGGGGCAGCGAATTGGCCGCCCCTTTTGAAACACAACTGGCCTACCTTAGTCTTAGGTACACAATAACAAAGTTGCCTCTTTAATTGTGTACTTTTCGGGCTCTAGCTCTGTGACTGTGAGTGTGACTGCCCCCCTTTTACAAAATCCTGGATCCGCCCCTGACCCTGTACACACTGTATGCCTATATGGCCATCCTGTGTCAAACTTTACTGTTGTTGCAGTAGTCAAAAACAAACTAACAACAACATTGCTCTAGCAAGATTTAATTTTCTTAAATTTGCTAGATTACCAGATTCAGGGACTCTTCAACTCTTAACTTAATAACAAATGTGGGGTTTTAAAGTTGAAAGTGAAATTTTTAATAATCATTTTCCTCTCATGTATGACTATGAATGACCTAGAGTACTGGACCAATCCTCACTAATACACACAAAACCTATTGAAGCCTATTCACCTGTTAAAGCTATGTGGAGTACAAGCTTATCTTCAGATAAGCTTCATGTATAAGTGCTCATGTCAATGAATAAATTTCCAATGATTATGATCAAAAACATTAACCAAAAATTAAGAGTTCTTTTCATTATTTTTGAATCAACAATAACATGGTACATAATTTCATCTGATCTTTCATGTGTTTAATTCCCCAGGTGGAGGAACAGGCTTTATTGGCACAGCACTCAGGAAGCAGCTAGAGGTGAAAGGTCACAAGGCTCTTCTTGTGTCACGCACTCCTGGAAAGGACAGAGTCACCTGGGTTTGTATTTACATTCAACTTTCCTATTAAAGACAATGTGTGTTCAGGATCATTCCAGAATTTCAGAATATATTCCCCTAGTCAAGAAGAAACCACAGAGATTTTATGCGATTAACACTTCATTTATCACATTAACAAGTAAAATGTTGCTTTTGAAAGCATTTTCAAGGAGGCTCCATGATAAGCTAACTTGGCATCTCAAAAGAGACCCATTTTCCACTACGTCTATACAGGTACAGCAGATCTTGTACCCAAAACAACTCTGAGGTGTTTCACTTTGTAATATCTAAGTAGGTGTCTTTCGAGGTTGCTGGTATTGTCTCAATCTTCAAGATTTGGACATTTAGTATTAGGCTGCAAGTGAAAAATAATATCGACTTATGGTACATGTATATACCCAACTTCTCATTTTCTACCCTCTTTCTCTTTTTCCATTTCTTATATATTTTTTTTTTGGGGGGGAGATTGTTAATTTAGTTTTTCCCCCTCCTTGGTTCAATCAAATATCTTTTAGAGAGTACCAATCACCAATAAATGTTTTGCTCTGTATGTTAGAGGTTCCGTGTCGTTATCCTATATTCAAAATATGGGCTTCAAATATTACTTCTATAAAGAGATGTTGCAAGTTTAATGACACTCTATAAGCGTAAAAGTGACTCGTGAGTAAACTACTATTTTTGTTTGTTTTTTTATTATTTTTTTCAGGGGAAAAAATAATGATATATTTCAATTCTCAACAATTCACTTTGCTAGATTGCAGTTGTGAATGTATTTGTATTGTAATGTTTTTAATTGGAATAAACCATTCAAGTAATATTTTTGTTCTCTTTACCTTTTCCAGAATGATATCAAGAAGAATGGTTTGCCGGAATGCCATGCTGTTGTTAATCTTTCAGGAGAAAATATCCTGAATCCAGCCAAAAGGTACGTAACCCGACACAAACCCAGCCAGATTTAATGTCAGGAGTTGTATCATCTTTCACTAACCAAATTTTTAGTAAATACCAACAAAGGTAACCCAACACGTGATAACAACCAGACTCAAACCCAGTTACATTTGATATCAGGAGCTGTATCATCTTTAACTAACCGAATTTTTAGCAAATACCCACAAAGGTGTTCTACCAGCGTAATTATAAAGATCTTTCAAAGATGGTCTTGCAGAAATTCACTTGGGGAAAATCACAGCATCTTCTGAGACTTCTAATCTCTCTCAAAAAGAGGAAGTTGACGAATCATGATTCCTGTGGTTTAGGTTTGTGACTGACAAGTCTCTTGCATACTAGCAACAAATTCAAAAGATACATATCTCTCTGTTTGGCTCTCTCTCTCTCTCTCTTTCACTCACTCTCTCTCTCTCTCTCTCTCTCTTTCACTCACTCTCTCTCTCTCTCTCTCAGGTGGACGGAGGATTTCAAGCAGGTTGTTTGGAAGAGTCGAGTAGACACCACAGCAACCCTGGCTGAAGCCATCTCCAAGGCCAGCAGTCCTCCCAGTGTATTTGTAGGCATGTCTGGAATAGGTGAGAACAATGGTTGTACGACAGTTGCACGACACACAGCGTTGTCACTACTGAGGTCGGCACCGGTCGGAACCTTCCACCACTCGAAATTTCCGACCGGCACTCAATGCAATATCACACCCGCCCGCCCGGCACTAATTTCCCCACTGACAAAGAAAAAAATACTACGATTTTGACCTACGAACATGCAACTGTGGTTTAAGCCAGTAATCTGACAGCACTCACAGCAGGTATATGTACAAAGTAAACCAAATACTAGTACAGTAGTTACAATGCTTAATGCTGCAGCTACAGTACAGTGTGTACTGTGTAGATACATGATATTTTTACTGTTTAACTATAACTTATAAGCCCTGAAAACCGACTAGTTTTTGTCCCCCTGAACCCCGTGGCAACGTTTCGGGCGATCAAATTTCCACCACTAAAAAGTCCCTGGTGACAACCCTGACGACACATGCTCTGGCGACAGTGGCTCCAGGTCAATTCTGTACACAAACTGAATTCTCAACTTCAACCCTGAACCAAACACTGTATACCTAACCCTAACCTAATAACCCTAACCCTAAATCTTTGATGAAATAAAGTCGGAAGCAATTGTCGCTGGAGCATATGTCACAGCACCAGTACGATCCATGCTCTGGTGACAATATCTCCGCAGTCTACATCCTACTCCAACCAAATTCCTAACTTCAACCCTGGACCAAATGCTATGTACCTTACCCTATAACTCTGACAAAATTAGAGCTCACACCTATTGTTGTCGGAGTAAACGTCAGAGCACTGTGAGGATTGGTGTTATTGGGAAAACTTTATTCCTGATTAATTATCTTTCGGTTTCTGTCATTGATATTATCCCCCTCCTCCCCCTTTCTTGGATGTACCTCATATTATAAGATATCTCTCTCTCACTCACAATGTATGCATTCATTGAACTCACACTGTCACCGCTTGGTGACTTGTATAAGATGCAGGGAGGACATCTCAAAGCACTTTGTATCCTTTTGAAAAGGTGCTATATAAATTGTTTCTTTTATTAAATTTAATCATCAAATGATGAGTTTTGTAAAATGCTTAACTTTTTTATTCACATGATTCTTTTTTCATTATGGTCCTTACATATGGAATATTATCCCGCTCAAGTCCATAAACTTTTATATCTCTGTATGGTAGAAAATGCTCTCTAGACCTACATGTATATCTTCCCAAATAGTACCTTTGTTCATTAAGTTGTCTGTATGTGATTTTTATATCACTGTAAACCAAAGTGATGAACATTACCAAGGACTTGCCTTTAAAAACTTTCTTCTTAATGTCATTACATCTCAAGGCTTCAGTAATATTTCTTTTCTTTGAAATTTTGTTTGAATTACATGTATCTGGTGTCTTGTTATCAAACATTCAGGTTACTATCCAGCATCGGCCACCGCTGAGTACACAGAGGAGAGTGCAGTGGAGGACCAGGACTACTTGGGAAGACTGTGTGTGGAGTGGGAGAGGAGTATGGGACCTGTGGGAGGACGGGAAGATGGAGTCAGAAGAGTGGTAGTCAGGACTGGTTAGTGTCTCATTGTGACTGTGTGTAGAGTGGGAGAGGGGTGTGGTGGGACTGGTAGAAGGACAGGAAGATAGGGTCGGGAGAGGGATGATGTACAACATTTTTGAATTCTATGTTGTGATATGGGAATTACAGTGAGACATTTACCGTCGAACCTCGTTATAACAAACTCCTTGGGACCAAGGAAATTACCTCTTTATATCGAAACCTTGTTATATCAGGGCTAAAAGACAATAGAATACAAAAAGGTAGGACCAGCAAAATCACCTTGTTATAATGACAGTTTGTTATATCAGTGTTCTCTATAACGAGGTTCCACTGTATTATACTCAATCTTGTAACTTTCGTAATAATTCATTGCCACGTACTCAACCAAATATTTCAGCATGAAGAATAGAATATCTGTCTTACTGGCTTCCATAAATGCAATGACATATAAGATGAAGTACATCATTCTCAAATCCCAGTATTCCAAAATCCATGCAGAAAGCATGCTTCTGTCAGGATAGTTTCTCTCTTTCTTCTTTTACTTTCAGTCACTGATCCTAATATAGTTTTAAGCTTTAAAAAAAATTCTTATGGACTTTATACACATAAGGTATCCCTTTTTAATGCCTTGTTTTCAGCTGTGGTTCTTGGTAAGAATGGAGGTGCCATGAGCCAGATGAAGTGGCCATTCTACTTTGGCGTCGGCGGCATCATCGGCTCTGGCCAGCAGTACTTCCCTTGGATTCATATTGATGACATCGCTGGAATATTCCTCCATGCCATCGAGAACGAGGGTGTCAGCGGGGTGCTGAACGGTATCGCCCCCAACCCAGTCACCAACCATGGATTCACCAAGGCCTTGGGGACTGCCATGTGGAGGCCGACCCTCTTCCCGCTACCGGGCTTTGTTGTGAAGGGTGTGTTTGGGGATGAGAGGGCAGTGATGCTTCTAGAAGGGCAGAAGGTCTTGCCGAACCGGACACTAGAGAGCGGGTACCAATACAGGTACCCTGACATAGACTTTGCTCTTAAGGAGGTTGTTTCATGATCAACTCATTTTATGAACTATTTAGATGGTCCTTATCAGAGTTTCACATTCTCTTTATCAATCACCGACAGGATGAGAAATTAGAAGAAACTTTTCCAGACTATTAGAATAGATACTCGTTCTGGTACCTACAGAGACTCTGCTCTCAAAGAGATTGTTCCAAGAGTCCATGATCAATTCTTGTTATGAACTTTTCGGATGCTTTTAGTCAGGGCTCCTACTATCACAGAAAGTCAAAACATGACTTGATAGTAGAAGAAATTTTGAGTCTGGAGAGTTCCAGTTCTGGCACCTTGGTTTAGACTCTTGTATTCATGGATGTTTTCACAAGTCGATGATCAACCTGGTTGTGTACCTTTCCTTGGCATTTGATCAGGTCCCCCACTCTCTCATGACTGAATAAAGATCAAGGCCCCGTTTCATAAAACTTGTCATCAATGACAAGTTGCAATAACATTATAAGCTACTGAAATCCTTGCATCTGATTGGCTGAGAGCAAATTTGTCAGTAAAAATCACTGACAAGACACTTGATGAAACACCCCCCTGATGGATGTAATTATAGTACAAATGTTTTTCCTGGCCTCAAAGAGTCCACAACCGTCATGACATATTTGATAAAAAGGCAATGCACAAGCATGCATAGAACCTCCATGCATTGCCTACTGTGCAGCTTGTTGCAGAAATAAGAAACATCTTGAAGGAGCAGTTATATTGGTCACAATAATTTTCAAAGATTGAAATGGAAAAGCCATTTGAACAGTGTTCAGAAATTTGCAGGAATTCAGGTCGTTTATCAATGATTATCAGCCATTTGTCTCTGAAAATAACCTTCCTGTGACACTGAAGTAGTATTAGTAGAATGAACATGAACATTCAGACGGTAGATGCCGCTGTAACCCATTAACACATACATTCCCTATAGCCATTTAACTCACTGGAAGATAAAGTGAATTGCTTACTGTTACATGTATCTTACCAATTTTCAGGGAGGTACACAAAAACTTTGTTGACTAACAGAATCAAGCTGGGAACCAACAAGGGTTAGGGTGAGGCAGGGAGAGGGAATCATTATATAAAAAGTTACCTCATTCATTCACAGTCATGTTTGCTTATATCTTTTTGTATTTCTTTTTCCTGAAGTGTGTGAAAATGCCCATTATATTTATATTAATGAAAAGTATATTTTGTACTTGTTTGAGCTCATTAAAGTCACTAAGAGAAAGTACAATTTTAACAAATTTGTCTTGTAAATTTTTTTCTCTTTTGAGGACTGCACTCAAGATATATTACAGCATGTTGTTACACATATACATGTATGTCCTGAAAACAAAACAATTGAACCAAACCTTTGGCTTTCACCAGTCTGTGTCTCTGATTTATGTACTTTCATTCATGCCAACTTGCTCATACATCAAGGCTGGATTTTCTGTAAATGTGTAAAGAAAACTTCACAAAATAATACTCTACAACCACATTTCTCTTTCATACCACTTTAATTTTATTTACAAATTTATTTTGTACTCATTTTCTTTTACATTTTTCACACTAAGTTCTTGATTTCATCAATGTGTACACAATTAGTTTTACATGTATTTATAAAGCAAGTACTTCAATAATTCAATCACATATCTTCAATGTTCTCCTCCTAAACAATATTTTATATTTGTTTTTCAATAATGATGATCTATCACAACCATCATCCCATATTTATTTTTCTTCTCCCACAACAACAGAGATAGTTGTCCACAATTATTGTGTGTTTCTATCTTTACTGCTACAAGATATAACAATTGCATGATGAAAATGTGAGGCAATGCTTGTTTTTTATTTAGAGTATGGTAACTAATACAATGACTAAATGGAGAATGAATATATTTTCTATTAAACTGAGGAGAAATAACTTCGGAAGTTGGGAAAATTTTTTGGGAAAATTAAAAAAAAAAAGATTCAAATGGCATCCTATTGCAGGTCTTGATATGGCTTCATAGAATATTATATTGATGTACGTGATTCCTGATTCTCAACGCCTTTGCACAAGTACTACATCATGTATACAGCACCATGAATATTTCCATATTATCATCTTTCTTTTGATTTATTTTACCTTCTTCAGATTATGAGGATGTGGAATACAGTCAAACATTCGCTCTGAAAAAGAAGTGAAGAGGAGTGACCTTACTTTGAGTAACATAAAGAATGGCTAGTAATTTCATTAACCTTTTTGGTAAAACAAAGGACCAACATTATGTAGCTTTTTAAATGATTATTCAGTGATAAGACAACCACACAATTTTAACTCTTAAACAATTTTTTTTTTCCATTTCATTTGCTCAGCACATGCCTTAGAGTTAGTGCTCACCTCACTAACAGTTTTATAGATACATGTACTAGATACTGTGAGTGGGTCGTGTGGCACCTAAGTTAACAGTTCTTTTGGCAACTAGAAGTGATTTAAAAAACAGCTACATACAACAGTGTGAATCTACTACCTTAACAACACACAGTTTGATTGACTACAGTAGTGCTGTTCCGTGATTATATAATATGAATAGTACATTTAACTCTCCGTAATACAGGCCAGATTTACAAAGAAAAGAGACATTACATACTAATCATGGATTTCTCTGTAGGTATCATGTAACTTGGGTTCATGGCTTTAAATACCATACTATAGCTGCCCAATCACAAAATGCAAATTCACTGGGGTGCAAACACAGCTTCAGTTGTCCAGGCAGGCGAGTATGAAATTTTGAAACCCCTATATGAGATCTAGTTGTAAAATATTGCATGAAAGAAGTCACAGGTCAATGGTACATGCAATTCAAGAATGAATGGTCATTTATTACTATCATCAGACATGACAATATTGATCTTTGCTGTTCTACAATCCCTTAAAATGAAGAAGGATGTGCATTTTTGTCATGCAGTAAAGTCGAAAGTTCATGACATTGATTAGTAAAACCACCATTGTTATGTCCAGAAAGTTGAGCTATAAAGTGGATTTTTAAAAAAGAAGGAAGATGACTATAGATGCCTCAGCCCATTCATACAGTTAGGTAGACATTAAAAAAAGATTCTTGGTGATTTGTGGAGATAGACAATTGTCCTAGCTTCTAATGATAAATTCTTTACATTATGACACGAGTCTTACAAATACCATTACTCTGTCCGTATAATTCTCTCATTTTTGTGACCTTGAAAAAACATGTTGTTGTGAATGTATGAAAGAACGGCAACATGTTGGTAATATATAAATGTAAGTTCTTGCCTCCTTGAATTTCCATGACTCTTCGACTTTCTGCATTACTATCCATGGTATTTAGTGAACAACATGCCAATATTTTGGGCATTTAATTTTCATACATGCCCGAAAATCTAGTGAACAAATTCTAAGGAAAGCGGACATAGTAAATGTACATATAGCAGTGATCAATGTGGAAAGAGGAACCTAGACAAGAACAATTCGGCCTTTAGGATCTCAAACAGCAGATAACGGGTCAAGAGCAGAATACACGTATCCAATAATTTGGGGGAGAGAAAGAAATGTTCTCCGATTATTGAAATATTTGTGTAACCAATGAATTGTCATGGATCAAAAACATCATAGTTTTATTCAAGATGAGAGAGGCTATCTTCAAACTAAACCCAGGCCAGACAAGCCCACTTTTTCTCCCTCAGCTATTCCGATCTTTATTTTATTCAATAATAGGTAGTACAGTAATATCAATTTATCTCGGAGCATACTGTCAAAAGAAACGGTCATGAACAAAATCATCAAGTCTTGAATAAATAAACGAATCTCAATTAACATAGCATTTGGTTCTTGTAACGTAACACTATTCCTTCCATAAGGCCCACATAACAATTTGATAAAACAAATGATGTTCATTTCAATAATAATAATAATTCATAAGTTTCTTATCTTTACAAGAATCATGATAGACATAATCTCTATATAAAACACAGTCTAGAAATGGAATAGTTTATAATCTACAAGTGAATACAAAAAGACTTAAAAGCACAGAGCAGGAATATTTCATGTCAGAAAGTACATATTCAAAAGAGACCGAGGAGATAATTAATGGACTAGGGAGAAAAGGAGAAAAAAATGCTGGTTTTCAACCAACAACTGCTCCTTTGTTCCCAAATACGTACTTTCTGACATAAAAAAAGGATACAATGATAAAAGAAAAAGATACATAAACACAATACTGAGAACATACATAAAGATACACAATGAATGATAGCAGAATAATATAATGAAGGACAGAATATAGCTTATACTAGAACAGGTAAGATAATTACTTTCAAATACTTCAGTTAACCACTTTTGCCGTTCAAGGTTAATTTTTTATCCTTACATATATTTCTGCAGATATTTCTAAATACTTGTAATGCTCTGCTAACTGATGCAACATTTTTAAGATGTCTCAGCATATTAAGGAATGTCAAAACAGATGGCTAAATAGGAAAATATTTTATTTCCCCTTGGAACGATATTCAATTCCATGAGCACAACATTGCAAGGAATAAATAATTTGCAGAATATTAAAATTATATCTAAATAACTGGGTTCCCCCTTAGAAGCTGAATAAGTACTGGCTGGAAAATTGGAGTTAGTGCTATCGAAGAAAATCCTAATACTTATTTTTGTTTATGAATGTAGCTGCAAATTCACTTTAACATTGACTTGCATTTTCTTACAGCATACTTAAATCATTTATTTAAAGCATACCAAGGTACAACTACCTGACTGATGTACACTCTAGGCATAATTTGATGTGAAAATACTTCTGTAAAGTGCATAATCTCCCTAGGCACTTTAGAAAATGTGCCTGGCTTTAGCCTGTGCCATTAACTGCACACAAATGCCCAATTACTACACCTGGGTTGAGAGAACCAGAAACCAAAAAATGCCTTGTGTGACAAGGTACACAATGAGCAATGAGCAAAATGTATATGAACCTCTTGGTTCAATGTCAAAGAGAAAAAAAACCCATCATAAAACTGTAATCCTACACAATCTACGACAGGAGTTGACACCGTTACGGTAGGCCATTCAGAGAAAAATGCTAACAACTGCATATAAAATCATAAGCCATGGCATAAACTGGTGTTTGCTGCTAGCCTGAGACTAAATAAAGCTGGAAATATTGAAAAAGGGAATAGTTTGCCAATTTCTTTTTGGCAAATATTTTCATGCATACACCTCTTGAAGCTTATACACTTCAAGCAAAATGATTATGGAGAATATTGCTAGGCGCAGCATCGATAATTGTCATTGTGCATATATTTGTGCTCTATAAAGGAAAGTATTATGCTAGGTTTATGTCATGCATAAATATCCCAATACCCCCTAATACAGCTACAAATCTACACCGAAGGTTACGTCTGAAATCAAAGCAAGTCACAATTTTAATGCCAACAGATATCGAAATCTTAGATGGAAGATTCAGTGGATTGTGGTTTTGAAGGACAGGAGAAACATGTTGAATGGATAAGAATGGGCTACTTGACTGATGCTCAAGGTTATCAATATTGTATATACTTCATCTATAGGAAGAATGATGTAGTACAGTCTTACATGCTCTTTCCCCAGATGCATCATATCCGTCATTTTTCACAAGCAAGCTGCATATATAAATACTTTTGATAATGAAGGCTTGCTTTCAGGAAAATCTGCACATATTGGACTATGATGTAACTGTTTGCAAACAGCCAAAAACTATTTATTCTCACTATTCATTTTACCTGTCTTCAGTAATTCCTGTAGATATACTCCATGTAATAGGCTTAATTCATGCTTAGACAATCTTTTTCTACCTATCTCTCTCTCCTACTTGTCTCCCTCCCACTTCTAGAATAAGCTGATAATGCCTAGTATGGGGGCAGGAAGGTTTCTTTTTCCCCCGATGTCAATCACCACTTCTATAATCTGTAACGTCAAGTTCTAATCTTATGCTAAATTGAGTGTATATAATGCAATCTTGCTTTCTCTGTGATGTCTAAAGGGCAGATACCTTAGAGTATCATCATAATATGAAAGCTTCATTGCAAAAGAATCATCATCATAATAAAAAAAAGGATTAACTCTTTTCTCTCGAGACATAACAGATTCAACATATACATACACAATAACATAACAAAAAAAGGGGATAAAAGAAGAATAATTTGACAGTGAAAGGTGTGTGTGTGTTAGGAATTAATGCCACTATCACGTGAATAGGTTTGTTGGCAGGTTAGCAGCCTCGCCCGTCTCATTGACGGGGACTCCATCAGCGACAAAGGAGAGCTTGTACTTCATTCGGAGGACTGCACCAGGGGTCCTGTTGACGACCTTTATCGTTTGCGTGACGGCACCGGAGTTGTTAGGGGGGACGAGGTCCCCGGACGGGGACAGCATCTGAAGCTCAAATGTCTGAAGGAGAGAGAGAGAAGAGTCGGTGTTTCATTAATCTTTATGAGATGCAAGTAGTGTGTTCCCTCACAAGTTTCACACCAGTTTCATGCATTATTTTAATGTAGTTGTTCCTAAAATATGTTAGAATATTGGAAAAACATGTAGTCAATTTCAATGAAAAATAATCAACTTAGCAATTATCTAAGCCGTCTTGAAGTGCAATTGAAAGACATACCATTTCTGTCCATTCTATATCAAATCAATCTTTGAGAGAAGATATGTATTTAGAACAAATTGAAATAACCTAAAAATATGTTTATGTTTAGAAATATTTCCCATATGAAGTTCAAAACTTGATAGTAAATGCACTAAAATCATGGTCTGAACAAACCCCAAATTATCTTTGAATTCAACACATCTTTTCAATTTCAGTTCGTAACATTTTGAAAAGGCTCCACCATTGTTTCCTTACTATCCAAATCCCTTTAAGTGCCTCTTGCAAGTAAGCTCACTTACCTTTGGTACAGCAGCTTGGAACAAGAAGGCAGTAAAGGGAGATGTGGTGCCGTTGGTTGCTTTAAGATTGATGTTGATTGCCGCGGTCCCTGCATCCTTCTCAAAAGAAAATTCCACTTTCAGTCCATGGCATTCCACGGCCGTTACTGTGGGGAATGAGGAACCTAAAGACAAATAAATCGATAGCAACGGTGCTTAAAGGGGGTACCCCATGCTGAAACAATGTTAGTTCATTTAAAAGATCATGATTTTATTAGCAGAAAATCATCTGCCTTAAGTTTTTTAAAAATTCGTGTTGCCAGAAAATCCCCGAAATATGGTAAGACTTCAGGATATTTTGGCCCCTCGGCTGTGTCCCAATTTCAGCTAGGTAACCACAATGACGTCAAAGTGGTAATTATTCTAGCAAAATGCGCGCAAGGTATAATGCATTTTGTACAGTCTAGCGCGCAACACATCTGCAATACGCGAACCTGGGTAACCACTTTGACGTCATGAACTAACATTGTTTCAGCATTGGGTACCCCCTTTAAGACTAATCAGTTATAATGGTTGATGTTAAAAAAAGTAAGTATGATCTCCAGCAATAAAATGAAAGCTTTCAATAATTCCAAAAAGTTTGGGCTTTTTCATAAAAGGGTCATATTCAATGGTAATGTTCCAGATGTTTACCCTACCTAATGCCACAGTCACACTGCCACACCAACCCCACAGTGACTCCAAACCGACTGATTCTTGGCCTTGTTGGTGTGACTGTGGTATTAGGATGCCTCATAAATCACCATATGATTTAAAGGTAACAGATAGTTTTGGGAGGCCCTCAAAAACTTTTCGTGAGATTTCTTTGATTTCACTTAATAAAAAGCAGGGGTACTAACATAACTAAGATGCTGTGAAGTTTTTTCCTCCTCAAGTGAAATATTTACTGAATGAGAGGTGAAAAGTAATAAGAATCCCTGGCCCAAAAAAGAGGGGATGTAAATTCAAACAACGGCCACACACACTACTCACATTAGGATTGCTGTGTGTATAGAATACGCTACACATAGTGCGAAGCGCTGGGTTTATTGTGCGGGGAACCTTCGGGTGGATATGGTCTTAGCGTGAAGCAGTGAAAAGCCGTTACCAAGCGTTTCTTACAGATATTTACACTAAAATTTGTTCGAAATCGTGAATGGAATGTTAAATAATCTCATACATGTGTCTTATAATAAAAGGAGAGTAGTATGTGACTATGTTAGATAAGTTTCTTGCCAGTATGATTTTTGCTACCGAGACTGTCTATGAGCTTTAATACATAAATCCCTACTTGTGCTTTATTTCAAAATTAAAAGAAGCAGGTTGCTGTCATTCAGGTCAGAATGTAAAATATGCAATCACATTTGAATTCCTTATAATTCAAAATGCTGTAAATATCTGCTCAAAATACAGGTAGCCAAGAAAAGTAGGCCCATTCATATATTTCTTCATGGTTTTCAATTCACACTCACTGGATAAAATTCAAGAGTAACTTTTAATAAAGCGAAATCTGAATCATGTTCAAGCTCTTACCAATATTATTGACAGGACCACCTAGAAGATTATTCATGCCGAGCGCCTGCGGTACTGCAGCAGGAGGCACTGTCTGCATGGAACCCAGGCCATCCATGAGATTCATGATGGGGTTGGGTGTGGGCTGGACGGGGGGTACCGAGGGCACTGGTGCACTAAGGTCCAGACCCCCTAGAAGATCCAGCAGGCCGTCCGTGTTGTTGCCGACTGGTTCCACCGGCTTGGTAGGCTGCTGGGGCAGGGAGTTTGTGATAATAGGGGAGGCGGGGCCGCCCCCTAATAGGTCCACTAGGCTTGAACCCTGAATAGAAGAAATGGACAAAGAGGTTACAGGAAGCCCTAAAAGTTGTATGCTGTGCACTGATATGCCAAGAATGGACTTTGGAGTGTTCCAGAACAAACAGTTATAGTAGTAACTTGAACTGTATCAAAATTCCCATACAATGGTAATTGCTCTTGAGAGAAACACAATCAGTTGCATATGTGATCCACAGTTTTACACTCGCCCATATCCCAACTTTCAATTAAAGAAAAATAAGAGAGATGAGAATAATGTATTCTTGTAAACAAAAAACAAAACAAAGAGTTCCTTGTATTCACCTAAAATCATTTTAAATCAGGACTCGATATAGGGTTTGCTGCACAGGATTCCTTCAATCACCTTCAATAACGCGGACAAATATTACAGCAATTTGATCAGTGCTACAGATCAATCCTTGCCTATTGGCACCAACAAAGCCTCCTCTACAATGCAAATCTTCTTCATCAACAAACAATTCATTCACTCTAACTCAAATCTTGATTCCTACATTTATCAATTATTCAAAGATATTAGCTTGAACAGGTAAAATACACTAGGAACATTCAAGTTCTCTTTGAATCACATTATCACGACAATGACACAATTCACTGGTCAGAATAGAGTTTTGTATAAATGAATGAGTAAACAGTACCTCATCGTGTGATGGTGCTAGGCTGGGCCCTGTCCTGTCTAGCTGCTCATCTTCTAACATTTCACCATTATTCTGTGACTGGCCTTCCCGTTTCTCTCTATTCATAGGTGGCATTCTCTCTAATAAGGGCCCTCTGTAAATCCAAGAACAACAATAGTCAACAGGTATTCAAGCCCTTTGATTCCTCTCAGTTGTATAAAAATCAGAAGATTAATGGTCCGACACATTTTCAATAGAAATATTGTTAAAGGGCAATCCAACCTTGGTAAGAAGATGAATTGTGTGAAAGCAGAAAAATGAGAAAGAACAGGATGGTGAAAGTTTGAAAGAAATCGGACAAGGAATAGGAAAGTTACGGATGTCTGAAAAAAATGAGATCACCAAATCTATGCAAATCTCAAACTGGTAATTGGGTGAGTGGATTGTGACATATCGGCAGACAACTCTTACGTTTGTAGTACACTAAAGTATTAATTTGCGGTTTTCTCCCAAGTTCCTTTTCCCTCGGGGCAGTACTTAAAATATGTTGTATGTGGCATAATTTGATAGGTCCTCATAAAAAAAATCCTACTGAGTAATACATTTTGGAAAAAAAATTACATTTTAGTCATTTTGTGTGTTGGAGCAAATGGAGGAGTTGTCCGTCACTACATCACAGTGACATTACCGATTCCGCCAATTTGAAATGCCCATATGTATAGAGATTACACCTTTTCAAATTCATATCTTTCTTGTTGCTTGTCCAAGTTTGTTCAAACTTCCACCGATCTGCTTCTATGATTTTTCCCCTTTTTTCCAGAACTTGCTTATAAGGTTGGATTTCCCTTTAATATATTGTTAACAGATAGTGTTTTATTGTTTTCTCTTTCTCATTATATAGTACCATAAAATCATATCAGGCTGTATCCTCAAGTTTTTAGAACAACACCTTCAAGAAAAGATTCTATTCAACAAGTGTTTATTCTTATGGTTTCAATGGTTTTCATGTGCCTGTAAAAGCATTGGCATTTTTTAAATACTGATTTTATGTGTTCAAGGACTGTCTAAACTGAAACAAACTTTGAGGACAATTCGAGGCTTGTATAAACCCTAAAGATATGAAAACTGAACCTATCCCACTGGATATAATTTCATTTTGGTATAACACACATTTTCCTTAGACCCCAGCTTGATTTATCTCGGACTTGGTACTCAAGTCCCCCTGGATAGGTGAAACTAGCCACTTGAAATGGCTACAGTTTTTACTCACGCTATATGTTTGTGAGATCTATTGAGTGACATGAATTCTACCGATCTCTGTTGTAGCTCCATATCCAATGATTGAGTGTAGGGTTTGACTATCTTCTCTATTCTCCTGTGCAAGAAAAATAAATGAAAAAGATTGGGGTTAATTGGTTTCGTGCATCAGGAATCAAGAAACAGACACAATGGAATTTTTTTAGTGAAGATTACTGCAAAATTCAACAATTAATGAAATAAAGACTTGGATATTCAATTTAAAACCTAAAGGTGCCACCTAGTTAACAAAAACAGGATTACAATTATGATTTCATGAAATAATTTTTTTAGCCATAATTTTTTTTTTTTTCAATATAAATCATATTTAGAAGAGTGTTCCATGATATCAAACTTCACAATCTATGAGTTCATCGTGATGGGGGGGGGGGGGGGGGGGGGGGGGGGGGTGGGAAGTGGGAGGGGCGAGTTGTTGAAACCTAGTTGGTACTGTAAAACCATAAATTTCTGTGTGCATGAAACTTTCACAAATTTGGGGGAGTGGTCAAGATTTAGGAAAACTTCAAACCGCAAACTAAGTGAATCGAAACTGGCACAACATGGAATTATCACAATTCATGACAATATCTATTGGCAACAACGGCCGTTATCAACAATTTGAGAGAGTTTCATGTTGCAACATTTTCTGATTTTACAGAACCCTTTTTGCTTTAAGGAAACCAGGGAATTCTGGAGCTTACTCATTCGTTTCTGAGAAGCGGACACTGAGTTTGAGGATGGCCAGGAGGACGTATTCCTTGGTGATTTGCGTTGACGTTGTTTGTCTGGATGATGGACTCTAATAAATCGAGGACGTCGTCTTCTGATACCTGTACAACAGAGAAAAGAGAAGGTTTGATAGAATATATGTTCATGACAAAGGGAACAATAATATTCTTACTCTACAATGAATGAATAAATGTAACTATAAAATTATGTAAAGATAATGTGAAATCATCTTTATTGTAAATATCATGCTGATCAATCAACATCTTCAGAAAAGCATTCATGCAAAATTATGCATTCCTGTACAGTACACACCATGCTCATCATTAATTATGTATTTCGCAAAATGATTTATAAATATCTTGATCAAATCAAGGGATTTCATCGTTATTCTAGACACAAAGGAAATTTATGTTCAATTTTTCTTTTGCCAGCTCATCCAGCAGCAGATTCCATCTTGATATCCAAGTCACAATTTCAACTTGCAATGGTTTATTGCTCTTCTAGAGGTAGGTTAGAATCCTGTATTATGCAGTAATATTAATGATAGAATTTACCTACATTTATATTTAGTCCTATAGTTGATTCCTTTTCAAGGCTGATGTTATAAGGATAATAAAGGATGTATGCAATAAAAAATATTCCTTTCTTCAAATCTGAACATTCACATCAAAGAGCAATATAGAAGGATAGAAACACTGCAATAAAATTACAGAAAACATTTATGTCTTTAATGTCCAATCATGATTACGTAAGGGATTACTAAAATATGCAAACAAACTCAACGAGATACGGGTAGTGAAATTGCAATCGAAGGATATCATAATGCCGTTTCACTTTCAGGCAGCAATATTTTACAAATGAAATAAATTGTCAGAGAATGGTTCCAGGCCAAAAACAAAAATAGCTGTTTAAATTTGAACAATTTCAACCAAGACTGTCAGTTCAGAAGATCAGTACAAGGACAGACTTTCCGTATTCTTTTCCAAGTTAATCTCAAAAATACCCATTTCAGTACAAAATTATCAAAATTATCAAACTGAAAGTTTATTCCCCCTTTAAACATTTCATCTTACGTGATATTAAAAGAATGATGAGAACAACTATATCCACACTTTCAACTTAACTACAATATAATCTTATTCATACCAGAGGCAGAAAAACTACGTAAAAAAGTAAATGGCATATGGTAACATGAAGGATAAGATCAGATTCTTTGATAACACAGAAATGACAAGAACCCAAGTTGGTGCAGTGCGGTTGTATAAATGTGATGGTTGAACAAGAGCAATATATGAACACCATGCATTAGATTTAAAGGACTACATGTACTTCCCGAAACAGAGCCTACGTCCATCATGGCCTCATGGTGGGGAAAATAAAAATGTGAAGTGAAGAAAAATATAAAATAATATATATATATACAGAAATGTTGTATGTTGAAGGGACACCAGTAGAGATAATTTTCTTGCTAAGAAATTTTACTTTGGGAAGGAAAGTATTCAGTTAGGTGATGAGCTTTGAGGGAGGAGAAATGCCAAATCATACATGAGGGACAGAGAAAACTGTAATTATTGTTATCTGATCCTAAATCATCTTCATTTAGAAATTATGCCTTTTAATTTGATTTACTTCACTTAACATTAAATAATAATGTACAGCCACTTCTACGAATGTTGTTGCATACTATCTCTGCAAATGTCAAAATTTGCTAAGCTTGAACTTAAATTTACAGAAAGCAGGATAAGAGCGACTAACAGGGAGAGGTAGAATCTGTAATTCCAATTCTGAAAAAAAAAACCCAATAAGTTTGATTTCCATATTAGTGGAAATCATTAAAGTGCATCTTCCTTTTCTAGAAATATGACTACTTATAAGTGGACAGAAACATATGCAAGAGAAGGAAATAACTTTTTGAGTTCTGCCAACCACCATATTTTTTCATGAGCTTCAGGTGTGCAAAATGTAAGATTTATGGAACTGTAGGGAAACGGTTTGAAAAAACAGTTAGTGGGTTAGCAACAATGTTAGCCACACTTCAGAGCCAATTGAAATTACAGCATATATATATATATATATATATATATAGGCAGCACAATTGGTCATTACGAAGGCTTATCTTTACAATGTGATAACATCCAAAGCACTGAATCTTAATAAGCCCAGTTTTCAGATAAACCACGTTAGGTCTACACTCTAAACTATCATGAAAGGGACAACATTCAGCAATCCTGACAGAAAGCAAATAAAAGGTTAAGAGTGGGGTTAGTTTGGGAGTCTTTCTCTAGCCTCCACAGCAACGTGCTTCCACGCCTCCAACGACTTTGTGAGCCCTAGATTAAAGGTTGAAACGCATTGCAAAGCAATGAATGTTAATAAACCATACTGGGACTGCTTTCTTAACTATTATAAAGAGAACAGCATGTGTCACTCTGACTTAAATACTATTTTTGAGGGTTGGGGTTAGTTTGCGAGACATGCTATTGAAGGCAATGTGCCTCTGTGAAGCCTGGATTAAATGTTGAAAAGCATAGAATGTTAATAAGCCAGGTTTCAGCTAAACCACAGTGGATCTGCACTCTACAAATATCTTCAAGATTTTTGAGGGTTGGGGTTAGTTTGGGAGTCTTTCTAGCCTTGAGGGGCAATGTGCCTACACACCTCCAATGGCTCTGTGAGGCCTGGATCATAGGACGGTGCTTTGAGTTGGTCAACGCTGAGCTCTGATAGGTAGAAGGTACGTACCTGGATGGGTTCCTCCTCGTCTACCACGCCTGCTACAAGCAGGTCTCCGTACTCCCCGATGCACCACGCAGACACCTGGGCCAGCGGTTGCTGCATGGAAGACAAGAAGGAATGCTATTAATGAATGGAATTGATACAGCACACCACTATGCTCCCAAATCCACCATGCACTGTGCAGGCACTTTCAAATTAAGGATAATTATTTTACACTATAAAAGCCTCATTCACACTGACGCGGTAAACCACTTTTTAAGAAATAAACGCTGCGGCAAAATAAAACCATTTTACAAATAAATGAATGGAAAGCAGGGGTGGAAAGAAAGTAAATGAGCTGAGCTCAATAAGGCCCTCAGGCATACTCATTTATCTGTGTGTTATAAATAACGAAAAGTGAAGCTCACTAAGCTCAAGTCATAATACATTGCTTCAGCATTTTTGTGTTGTTATGTTTTAGGCGTTTTACTGCACAATGTGAAAACAAGGTTTATTTTACTATTGCTATTATCTACCAAGAAAAATTACAAAAATCAGCTTCATCCCTATACTATCAGCAATCTAGAAAAGAAAACATAAAGTGAATAATAACTATTGTCGGAGGTTCACTTGTGCATTGTAAAATCCATTTTTACTAATGCTATGCAATGTAACAGACTGCATCCACAAAAAAGCATTCTGCACAGAGGGAATGTTCCAAGTGCCTACAAAAAGCAGAATATGTGAAAATATCTCATAATTTCATAGTTGTGCATCCCCCCCCCCCCTCTCTCTCTCATGTTCGTTTGATCAAAAATACTGGTTAACTCATCACAACAGTGATCCTGTGATCTAATATTAGAGAAAGGGCAAGGATTTAAAATAATAATAATAATAGTGGCTACTTGTATAGCGCACAGGTCCACCTTCCGGTGCTCATGGCGCTTAGAGAAAAATACATACAGAATTCTCCTAGACATAGTAAATTAAAATATTGCAATAATTACAACGAAGAGAACAAATACGTTTTCAGTTGTGATTTAAATGTTTCTGTTGACGACAGTTGACGTAATTGTAGAGGGAGTTCATTCCAGAGTTTCGGACCCATAGCTGAAAAAGCCCGATCGCCCCAAGCATGTTTTATTCTAGGTGTATGAAGCAACAATTTGTCTGATGAAGAGCGAAGACTTTGTGTGGGATTGTATCTGGAAATAGAGTTGCGCAGGTATGTGGGGGAAAGAGAGTAAACTGAATGATGTACTAGTAACAGAATTTTAAAGATAATCCTTTTGCCAACTGGCAGCCAATGAAGAGAACGGAGAATTGGTGATATGGAATCAGATTTTTTAGTGAATGTTAACAGGCGGGCTGCAGAGTTTTGTAGTCGTTGAAGTTTTGTGACATCTTTTTTTGGAAGGTTACAGAACAACGCATTTGCAAAATCTAAACGAGAAGAAATTAAAGCATGGATCAAGATCTCGGCCGCAGGTTTGGATAAACACTTTCTTATGAAACTAAGATTACGTAGTTGATACCTTACACTCTGTTGAACATGTGTTATATGACTGCGAAAGGACATTTGCAGATCAAATATAACACCCAAATTACGAGCTGTTTTTGATGGAGTGATACAAGTGCTACCAATATGGAGATGACATGATCGATAGTCGACCTTGCGTAACATGTGCTTTGAACCTAATAATAAAAACTCAGATTTATCATCATTCAGCTTAAGGCCAATACCACTCAGTTCCATTCAGTTCTACATGTATGGTTTGATTCTTCTTTCTATATGAAGAGAGATCCCTTTCTTCAATTATTCTGGTGCTTATCTCCTTCTTTGAATAAGAAGCTGCTGAACAACATTAATTCAGTCAAACATTTCATGCACTTGTTCTCATGGAGATAGTCAAGACAAGCACCCAGAATACATCAGCTTGACATTAGTTTCTTTGCAAAATAAATTTTAAGTTTCTTTTCATCAAAGAGAACAAAATTAGATGTGCATGTACATGCATAAAACATATGAAAAAAAATATATATAATCATGCTGAAATCATAAAATGCATCAAAAATCAAATAAGAATACATTATTTTGTACACAAAGCACATTAGTACAAAGAGCAGATGGAATCCCTACTTGTAGATATCTTCCTAGCATTCAAGAATGTACTTTCAAATTAAATTACTTATTTAAAGCCTTTAATACTTAAATCACATGATTTAACATGAAATTGCAAATGACATCCCATATAGATTAAATATTACTGATGTATGCAATACATACAATATTACAAAATCAAATTACACAGAGATTTAAACTTAGTTGAGATTTTTTTACAAACCTTAAAAAAGGAAAAACCCTCAATCGTTTTAAAATGTAACATGAAGTTTGAATAAATCTTGTGTCTCGATATGTATCTCAAGTAAAGTCCATTTTGTAAGACTTCTTTGCTGGTATTAGTTAGCACTGGGTTAGTTAGCTGATTAAAAGCAAGCATGAATCGTCTTTCCATGCAACTTGCAGACTATATCCTACATGAATCCTCAGCCAGTACTCACTCGATGGACTTCTCGGTATGGTTTTAAGTTTACCCCAGAACAACTCCAGTGTTGGAGACCTTCTGCGCAAGAGTCGCGCTCGGACTGAAAGCATATATGTTTTAACATTACAGCTTACATAAACTTCATGGGAAACATACATGAAACTGACATAAAATAATTATACACCGCAGCAAATAATCTGGCATGCCATAGAATGAAGCCATATCATGTTCGCATTATTGTATAATGTAGGCTATTATATTGCTAATATATTATACCAGAATTGAAGAACATGCTGGTATTGACGGACATCAAACAACAATTCTATAAAATTCATGCTTTCAAGATTTTGAAAGATTATGACACATCAACCTAAATTGCAAAATGAATGAATCTTGCCTGTTGAAATATATCCCATTTAATAGCCAAGAGCATGCTATTATATTTATCATCAACAGCAGCTTAAACGGTAGCAGCGCTACACTGTTGGGGGGGGGGGGGGGAATAACTGCGTCCTTTTCATGCAATACATGGCTCATTTTTTACTTTTTATATTTCTATCTCCTTGCATTCAAAGAAATAGCCTCTTTATTATAGCAGACCTGAACAAACTCTTGGCAATTTTGTTGATAAGCATTAGATACTGGTCAGCAGAGTGTTGTCTTAGAGCCATCAACATCTGTCATGAAATCTGGATTTCTTATCTACCTATTGCTTTACACATAGAAATATTATTTGTTTTCCCATGACGTTAGCATGACTGTCACTATCAAATATGCTCCAGCAAAAAGTTGGGTTTTTTTAACCAGGCTAAGATTACACTGACTGATTGAGGCCCAGTGTGAAAGGAAATTGGAATTTGGAATGAGAATTATGCAGCGATCTCCACTTATGTTGGACTGGGCCATAAAAGTTAAAGTTTCATATTTACGTCCTGGGCTGTCCCCGAGTCCTACATATGACTCAGTTTACTGTCGCTATCATCCTTACCTGACTGATGTCCTCTTTGACTGCCTTGTAGAGTTGCTGTACAGTGTAGGCGTGCAACGACGATGTGTCCGAGATCATCTGAATGAGACTAGCTACCGATTCATCAGGGACGTTGTTACCAGCTGCTGAGAGGACACGCATCATGGTGTCTATGTGCCACCTCTTGTTTGGAGAGTACCTGTCAGTCAAGAACAAATTTTTTAAGCATGCTTAACCCACCAGAACAGAGGTTGGTAACCTGGAGGGTCTTTTGCAGTCTTTTGCGCATTTCTTTCCAGGGCCCTGTCTTACAGAGAGGTGCGATGGATTCAAATCAATCATGAGTCCTCCAATCAATGGCAAAGTTAACCGTCTACGATCTCTTCTGTACAGCGTTGCGAATGACATCGATCTCAAATTGAGTTGCAACCAATCGCAACTCTTCATAAGGCAAGGCCCAGAGATCGTCAATTCACACCACGAACGCCCAATAGGGTAATGGTGTGAGAAGAAGTTCAGACATACTGCAGTAGGACTTACAGATAAAGTGTACTTGAGCCATTTGTTCACTGGAAGAAATGGTACATTGCTCACTATTTTGCAGAATTGCCTACAATTCTTTATTTCAATTTCAATGAGCGTCTATTTTCCCATTTATCTTGCTTTCTACAACAATCTATATTTGTCTCTTTCTTCGGGGGGGGGGGGGGGGGGGGGAAGGGGGCATAGCCTGCAAAATGTTAGACTACCTGAAATAGGAAATAACTGACCATAGCACAGTTAACCCTTTCAGGACAAGAATTATTTAAGGGCTAAATTGATCACATTTTGTTCTTCAAATTGGCAACAATAATATTTTTCTTTTAGTGCTACAAGATTGTAATAAGGGGTAATGTCTTTGAAGACAATATACATGGTTAAAAGAATTGTCAAAAAGTTGAAAAAGTTGCCAATTTCAATAAAAAACAATGATTTTGAACCTCGCAATGTGTTGCCAATTTAAGGATTTTAAACCTTATTCTCCTTTTTAAAATTCCTGGGATCAAACGCAATATGGTCATGTAACAAAATTTGACATAGTGTGTTCAGAAATTTTTGCTCTTTCTACTCATGTATCTGGTATATTTTTCAGGGCTCTGAATCAAAAGTTATTGAGCCAAACCACAAAATGTGGTCAGTTGTCTCGAAAGGGTTAAAAGTGAAAAATCTGCATTCCATCATGATGTGTCATAAAGTTGGTGAACACATGTCATATACACTTTCAAAAATTAAATTTTGTAGACTTGTTTGAATTCGGCACAGAATATCTTCTATGAGAATAAGGTTTACTCTGCATGTTCCTGTTTCTTTTGAGGAATAACATTTTTGTCACTGCTAGTCTAAACAGAGGGTATATCAATCACATTCTTTTGGCAGCATTTGCCACCCACAGAATAGACAGGGTTACAGCTCTATTCTGGCTGGGATTTTTTTTTTCCAGGGACTCACCTTTCACATGAGAGGAAGATGTTAGATGATGTGTAAGACTTGAATTCAGGGTCAGCCCTGTCTAAGAAGAAGATGAGTTCCTTCACCATTGTTCTAATGTTGGATGAATTGATGAGGGCGAAACACAACTCCACCGCTCTCCTACAAGATTAAGACAAATGAAGAATATAATAAGAATAACATTGATGGTATGTACTAATAATTGGCTTTGTTAATTCCTTTTTCCTGAGAATACAAAACACTGAATAATATTACCCCAGATTTAGATGGCTTGCCACAGTAAGGTGCTCAACCATTCAAAATTTCTTCCTTTACTAAACCTGGGTAGGTTGTAACACATAATCTGAATACATATACAGCTCAATAACATTTTCGTTTTGTGGTTTATCTGCAGTTTGTATGTAATAAGTCCCCATATTTTGCTGTGTTTATATGCAATCAAAGTTTATTCATGCCAATCAAAGTTTATTCATTGCAGCCATTTACAGTTACTTAGCCAAAGCATTGAAAGTAGCTTCAAAGTAAACAATAAATACTGCAAGATAACTTATCAAGTATCTTACCTTTGAATTGACACATCTGGATCTTTTAAACAGTCCACTATAGTACTTCTATGCCTCTGCACTGCATTGTTGTCTGCTTGTACTGTCTTCAGCAGTGTGTTTAGGGCAACATATCTACAGAGATAAAAAGGATAAAAAGGATAATGAAATGATAACACGTATAGTACGAAAGCATGGTTTCTCACGGGTCATACTTCAATCTTGATGGTTTCTTCTTTCATGATTCACTCCCAAAACACACCCCAAAAGATCAATTTTTTACTGAATATCCTGCTTTTTAAGAAAGAAGAATCGACATGGAACATAATCCCAGCCCTGATCAGGTTCACATGAAACATAATCCTAGCCCTGGCCAGGTCACATGAATAACACAATCCCTCTATTCAATGATACAGTCTATAGACAGGAAGTTTCATATTCCAAGGTTTACCTGAAATTTTGTTTTTCTTCTAAAGAAATAGATGTGTAAAGTCAATGATGAAAGCAGATAATTTTTTTTAGCTGCAAAGCTTGGGCTGCCTACATTTATTTAAGATGCAAACTGACAGAAGTAGATGTACTGCTTGGTGAGCAGTTGACAAAACCAAAAACAAAAGAGATACAATTGTCAAACCAGGGGAGTGTTTCATCAAATGTTTTGTCCATGATTTTACTGACAACTGTTATAAGCTACTGAAATCCTTGCATCTGATTGGCTGAGAGCAAATTTGTCGGTAAAAATCACGGACAAAACACTTGATGAAACGCCCCCCTGGTAACTGATATTACAGACCTTGTGGATTTTGCTAATTTCATGGAATTTCCCAACTTTATGAACTAACACTATCATTCATTGAAAGAAAAAAAGAAGAACCCCAGAGTTTATTAACAAAAGATCCCTAAAAACATCTCTCTTTCCCCAGTAATATAATGTTCTAATGTAATCTCTTACTTTTTAAAGTCTGTCTTTTTGCTGTTGCTGTTGTCCTCTCTTTTCAAATCTGTAATTTTGTAAGCGCTATGGTACTTTCTGTCTTTAGCGCTCCTAAATATTCAATATTATTATTATATTCGATATTATTATTATTATCTATTATCATTATTATTATTAACAACAACTGTTTATAAAAATTGCTGCCACAGGAGAGGTTTCAATATGTTTTCACGGCACTCACCTGATGTTCTTGTCTGTATTGAGGAGGAATCTGCCCAGGATGTTGATGGCTAGTACCCTCAGACCACTCTCTGACTTGATGTCCATGATGCAGAGCACTGTCTCGTAGAGGATTGCATTACCTACGTTTTTACTCGTCTCCGTGTTGGTGGCCACCTGGGCCAGGATGTCATTCATAGCCTCGCTGCAGTCAGCGTCGCTGTGACCGAGAATCCTCAACAACCGTAGGATCTTGACCTGTGAGAGTTGGAAATACAAAGATGTTTAGAATTGGAACTGGAACTGGAATTTGAATTTGAATTTGAATTTGAATTGGGAGTTGGAATTGGAACTGGACATGGAATTGGAATTGGAATTAGAATTTGCAAGTAACACATTCATGTTTAGCTTTGATGAATCCATTCATCCCCCCCCCCCTAATTCTTCCTTTCATCTTTCTCCCCCATTCCTCTTAATGCATGAAATGGTGGCAGGGAAATGATATTTGGAGGAGCCACAGAAATGTGTGATATTCACATCTTTGGTATACTCTGTAAAAAATAGCAAAAACTTTTAAAACAACATCCTATAAAACTTCCAAAGTAGAGACATCTACATATTTTAAGTTATTCATCTGGTAAAATCTGTTTCTTTATATATATACCTACTCTTGAATAAACATGAAAATATTTTGCTAAGGCCAACATTGCCTGTGCTAGTAATATATCCTTGAAGATCTCATCATCCTGAAAGAGTACAATGTACTTAGAACACATTAAGTCAAGTACTAAAGCCACAACCACTGACCTGTAAGAACGGATCACTAACTCCTGAGACATCGTGTTCCGGTGAGTAGCCAGACATGATGAGGTTCTTTAATATTCGTACAAGGTTTGGCACAAGCTGCAAGCAAATAGAAAGTTGAGAAAGATGATAAATTATAGTGTTGAACAATTTTCAAAATCTTATTAAGATCAAACCGCAATTTTTCATTTTTAGCAACCATCTGCATAAGACCCATCTATAAAAACCTAATTTTTTCCCCCTTGAAAGGTGTTTCTCGTTGGGACTTAATTTTGTGGGAACAATAAAAGCAACTGTCTGTCAAGACCATTTTTTTTTAAACTTGAGATATATTTCTACAGATTTGACTGTACTAGGAATATCTTTCTGAGAAAACATGGGGCTGCAATTATTGCGGGGGTTTTTTTTTTGGGGGGGGGGGGGGTTTACAGGTATTATTATTACAATTACGCCTTCCTTGATGTAATCTCTGATACAGAACACTCTGTATATATTTCCTTTGTCCTTTTGCACCTTGGACAGGGTATAAACAAAAGCAGATTTTCCCTAGTGCTCCCAAAAGCTTCAAAAGGATCCCTTTCAAGACAATTGACCACATTTTGTGGTTTGGCTCAATAACTTTGAGTCAGAGCTCTAAAAAATATACCAGATGCATGAGTAGAAAGAGCAAAATTTCTGCACACACTATTTACTTCTTTTTTTTTTTGCATGACTTTAATGCATTTGATGGCAGGAATTTATGAAACGAGAATAAGCTTTAAAATCCTTAAATTGGCAACACACTAAGAGGTTCAAAATCATTGTTTTTGTCAAAATTGGCAATTTTTTCAACTTTTTGACAAAATTCATAATCATGTATATTGTTTTCAAAGACATTACACCTTACTAGAACCATGTAGCTCTAAAAGCAAAATATTGTTGTTGCCAATTTGAAGAACAAAATGTGATCAATTTAGCCATTACATAATTCCTGTCCTGAAAGGGTCAAAAGTGCTGCAATATCAAATGAACATGGCTGTGCTAAAATTTGCACTTAGGTCTGCTTTTACACACAAGCTACATGTCCCCTCCACCATGACAAACGTGAATATGGCTCATCAAAAATATGCAACCATGCAATATACATGTAGTTTTCAACACAGATATTTGCAAAACTAGCATGCCCTTATTTCACTTATCCTTTTCTCCTTACAACATAAAGAATTAAGCTTGCCTTCAGTGAAACAGGTACTAACAAATCATTTGAAGAGGAACAGTAAGATAATGAAAATAGCCCAGCAAAACTGTAGTTTTAGTTTAATTCTGTTCAAATAATGGAATTCAAGTTTGTTTGACCTGACTACAACGAGAAAATTTTTTTCAGTTTCATTCAATATACTGCTAATTATTTTATGTATAAGTCATCTTATGTATCTTGAGTAGGAACTCAGTAATAAAATACTGGAGGATTATGTAACACAAAACCACATGCAGCAAAGTTAAATTTCATGTACATGTTTGAATGAATACCTCACATAAACTTGATAATCTTTGTGAAACATCTATAAAGACATTCTGGTTCAACAGGTACTTTGAACAAACTGTTCTAAAAGGTCAACATGATCAGAAAACTGACAAAGGTATTTAAAACTACAGATAATTTGGTGATGGCCTTGAAGCAGGCATCATGCATAAATGAAGTTTCATATCAGTAATCCAAAATAAGGTTCAATAAAAAAAAAGATACACAATGCATTCACATGGAAATGTAGACTATGGAATTACTCTCCACCTGAGCAATTCAAAATAATCAGGGGCAAAATGAAAAATTTAACCACCCATTACAATCTTCATGCTGTTACAGTAATCCCAGTATTTACACAACCAGAAAAAAAATCTCAAAACAAGCTAACAACACTATATTTACAAAACCTCATTTATAAATTGACATCAAACATTTTATCATTGCATTCAAGTGCACAAATACACACTGTAAGGGAAAATTATGCAAGCATGTATTTCACAAATTAGTGCAAATAATTTTGAAACAAATAAAAAAAAAGCTTTCCACTTTGCACACATAAAAGATAAGTAAATTATAATAGTGCTGGTATCGACACGCCTGATGTCGCCACTATGGCGACAAAAGTACTGGTTTTGGACTTTGCCGACATGTCAACACGCATGCTCCGATGGCGACATAAAATGGGTCTTTTAGTTTTTACATGTACCTCGCCGTGGCGTCGTGTGCGCGTACGTGATTTGTTTCACATATGCATTAGCAGCGCGCGCGCGCGACACGATCGCTGCGTATCTAGCTGCGACGACCGGTATACATTACGTACATGTACATGATATGCCTAGATATGCGACACTAGCTGACTCGCACCGCATGACTTTCATTAATGCTTGATAAATTGGATCATACAAAACAAATTTTGGGGCAAATAGTTGACAGTGTGCATCTTTGAGAACTGTAAGTGAGTATGACTGCGAGTGTGAGCCCGTGAGGACATAGTGCATGTATTCCATGTAAAGCTCTTGTGAATTTGTGTCGCGGGTAACTCTGGTTTAATAGTGTACGGTCACTACGGGAGCGACCCGAGTTTAGACTTGTTTGACTCGTTAATTTTATTGCGACATGGCGACATAGATTTTCCATGCCGATACCAGCACTAAATTATAGTCCACAGGAAAAAGTCTCTTTTAAAAAAGTAAAATCTTGTTTGTATTCAAGTACAAATTGATTTTCATTGTGGAGAACTCTATAATTATCAATGCAAATGATTAAAAAGAGATAGGGAAAGGCTTAATATCACAAACAAATTTACTATAATTGACAGTAGATGAGTATAAATAACATACCTCCAACTGTGTTAGGCAGACAAGTCATTTTGAAACAAAACAGAAATCAAACATGTATCACCAAAATAGACCAGTGAAACGATATATTGAGAAAACTTTATGTATACAGTAATATCTTAATGACAAAAACAAAACAAACGACCAAACTAAGAATCTAAAGAAGCATTCTCTCAGATAGTTTTGCAGTACTTCCAGTACAAAAATAATGTAACTTGGGTTTGTTGGTTTGTCTGGTTTGTTTGTTGTTTTTCGGGGGGTTCAAAATAGTGTCCGGAATTTTTTAAAATATTGAATTAAGTCTTCACCCCAAAAAAATTCAGGCAAGAAATAAGATCATATTGTTTTATCTTATCTTTTGAGAGGTTTCCTTCCCAGCTGCAAAAAATTACATGTGTATTCTTGCACATATCTCTACATCTACAAAATTGCAATGATAAACATGAATTCAACTTCTCCCGCCCCATCAAAAAAACCAAAAAAAACAGAGCATTGTTTTATGGATAAGACACCTTCACAGAGCATCTTGATAGACTAAATATACATGTAAGCAAATCATCTGGAACAGGTACATTCACTGTACATGTAGAGTATGCAGGGCTTGAAACTAAAAGGCACCCGGAACATATGGGCCCCAAAAATTCAAGTCCAGACCCCTAAATTTTTACAATTTCAACAAGGGCCACCTGCATACAGATTCTTGAAATTGCAACTTGGACCCCTAATGAAAAAAGGTTAGTGTGAAGCCAGGATGTATGAGCCATACCTACAGCAAACCTTTTCACTGTTAAACTCATAAAAACACCAAGAAATGCTCTTGAAAGTCTGAGAGAAAAAAAAAAAGTGTTATGAATAAGCAGATCCTATGCCAGCGTGTTGAAATAAAATATATATCTAATATAGGCCTACTCCACAGAGCCTGACAGAGCTGCAACATATAAGTTGAATGAATCCACATGAAGATATAAATGACCACACTATTGATTAGTTCAGTTGAGTCTACTCTACAAGGGGTGACAACTAGAGGGCTACGATTGATTAAATCCTCTCCTCTTACCCCGATCTGTCTCCTATGGGTATAGCTGAGAGACATATCAAATCTCATCTGCATTTAAGTAGACAACCCAGATATATTATTATTTTTATTAGTAGTATTATTATTATTATTAAGTATTTTGCGTCACATAGGCCTTGGAGGGAAAAAGCAAACTGAATCACTGTGACCCTCAGGTCTCCCCTCCCAGTTTAACTGATTGGGATGTGATCAGAGAACAAGCATTTCTCTTAGCCATACATTTTTAAATATTTTGAAAATATTTTGCTCTGTATGAATTAGGGGTTCAATGTCGCTATATACTTTATTCAAAATATGAACCTCATATGTTGATTCTATAAAGAGATATTGCAAAGTTAAAATACACTCCCAATGAATATTACAGGGACTTATGACGAGACTAGTCGACGCACCCATACGAGCTCGGATAGAATAAGGGCTCGCACGAAACCTAACTCGAAGTTCGGTTCTGTGCGAGGGGGGGGGGGGGTATTTTTTTCCTTTATTTTCTTCATACTCCTTACCCGTTAACCCATAAAGGGCCAGGTAAAGTGTTTTGAGGTTGATTTTACACATTCTAGCTGTACACAAATTATTTTTTTAAGTGATTGGTACACTACAATAAAGATTTTTTGTCTGGTCATGATCAAAATGACAATTTGACCTTGTAAACGTGGTTACCGGTACATTTTTCTAAGGTCTCTGCCTCTAGGGTACTAAAACATTCATAATTCAAAATAGCTTAACACACTTAAATGAAGTATCAATTAATTTAAAGTATTCAATAGGCTCCCTTCATCTTTTGGTCAAAATCTAATTACCGTTATTTCATTTTTTTCTTTCTTCTTTTTAAAAGTAGGTAAGCTTCACATGAATGAGATGAAAACTGAAAACAGGTTTTTGTTTATTTAACCTGGTGGCAATGTACAATTTGTACATATCAATCAGGTTATTTATATTTGTTTGTGTGTGTGTGTGTGTGTGTGTGTGTGTAGCCTCTGTCCATCCCTACATGTACATGATGGCTTTTTCAATGCACAGCTTTAAAGAATTTGCCTACATACAACTATACACACAGACAGGATCACAGTGCATATTATAATTACTGTAGCATTTGAAATTAATTAGCCCCTAAGCCCCCTATCATGTATGGGGTTGTATTTGTCAAGTAAGCAGGCAATTTAGAACTTGCATTCCATCCCTTCCTTGTTGCAGCTAAGCGAGCAGAAAATTATAGACATTAATTACTTAATGATGGCATAATTTATCATCCAGAGATTACAGCCCATGATCAGTAAAGATGTTCGAAAACAGTAATCAATAAAAGGAATTAAAAGGCTTCGACCACAAACACATCATTTTACAATACCATCAGTATTTAACAAAGGCACAACAAATGTTCTCGAAGTATCGTCAAAGAAATGAAAATCCATTTTGGAGGGGGAATGGCTCTGATATGAGCCATCCTGGAGGGAAAAAGAAGGTAAAAAATGAAAAGAATGATTCTGACTTCCATAGGATTTTCTAATTTTCAACAATTATTTCTCCTTTTTAGGCTATCTCATTCTATCCTGTTAAATGGCAGCCCTCATCAAACAATCCTCACAAATAACCCACAATACCTATGTTTATTTAATACAATGACGCAGATATAGTAACCCAGAAAATGATTCCCAACATATTACAGTAATCAAATTTGCAAATGAAATTGAGAATCAGACACTATGGGAATAAAGTCAACTTCTGCAGAAAAGTCTTAGAACCTTAATTGATTAGAAAATGCAATTTGTCCATTTCTTGTAATTTAAGTCTCCTTTCCTAATCATTTATCATGTCTACTTTGCCTCAAGTTTTCACAATAACTGCTCGAGTCTATAGCTTTTGAACTCCTAGGATCTACTGTGAACCAAAATCCCTCTCATCACTTTGAGGTTCTATTTCAACCTATAGGGGGGGGGGAAACCACAGCAATTTCTAAAATATGATGCACTCAAAATCGAAATTCAATATAATATTACAGCACTGCAAAATGATGAACGGGCATGCAGTGTATCACTGCAATCATCTTCTTTGAAAGAAACTAGACTGAATAAACAGTCCAATGCTACTAACCTTTTTGAAGTGAACAAGTGTGTCATGACTCTTTTCACACATCTCTGTGATCAGTACTACAGCTGTAAGTTGCACACCTGCCAAAAGAAGAAAATATTTACATGTAGTTTGAGAGAAACGAGGCACACCTGACTTTACTAAAATCGGATCTAAAATTTCAACGATAAATCATGTAAATGGCATGTATTATCCCACAAACCACTTACGACATGTCCAAGGAAGATGATCGCAATTCAGTTTTGCTAAATATGCTATCGTCAATTTTCTCATACTATAAAGTACAACATTTTAATACTTGTGATTCTTTGCAGTCACAAGGATTGGAAATACCATTATATTTTATATTGATTTTCCAAATGACACTCAAATATCATTGTTTGGGGTTTCAACTATAGAAATAATAGAGAGAACAATTTTTATCATAATTCGATCCTCATTTCTTAGAACTCATTATTTATAAGAAAAATAATCATTTCCAATTTATCTTCAATTGCAATTCAATGCATTAATCTCTAAACATACATGAAAAGGTATTACTGTACCATGGGAGATTTCTCTAGAAGAAAAAACAAGGCACTTTTCAGGGTTAACATAACAAAGACCCCTCCCCCCCCCCCCCCCCCCCCAATATCTCCACAGTTTCTATGGGGTTTCTGAAAGCTATTATCATCAGGTTTAATTTCTTGGATTCAGTGGAGTACGAAGGTCATAATCATATCTCACCATGATTTTTGTCATTTAGTAGAGAGCGAACAGAAGGGATGAACATCTCCATCAGTTCTGGGACCTTGCGAACTATTCGTACCGCACATAGCACAGCCTGCACCACAAAGTAGAGTAATGGTAAAAAGATACAATATGTCAGTATCTGCGCAACCAATGCTGGACTATGAAGGTTGGCTCGTATACTTCTACACAAAGATAGCCCCTGGGAAAATCAACACTTCACTACATATGGCTAGACATTTCAAATATTTGCATACTGTAAAAATTTTGTCAAAGATAAGGTATGTTTCCTGTGACCTTTTCTAAAAAGAGATTTTGAGAGCACTGTAAAATGTTGCGCAAGTCAACAGTTGCAAAATAATAATAATAATAATAATAATAATAATAATAATAATAATAAATAATAAATAATAAATAATAAATAATAAATAATAAATAATAAATAATAAATAATAAATAATAAATAATAAATAATAATAATAATAATAATAATAATAATAATAATAATAATTAAAATAATAATAATAATATAATAATAATAATAATAATAATAATAATAATAATAATAATAATAATAATAATAATAATAATAATAATAATAATAATAATAATAATAATAATAATAATAATAATATAATATAATAATAATAATAATAATAATAATAATAATAATAATAATAATAATAATAATAATAATAATAATAATAATAATAATAATAATAATAATAATAGTGGGTTCTTGTATAGCACACATGTCTGTCAGACTTGACACTCTTGGCGCTCCACAATTATTACCCCGGCTTTAGCATGGCTGCTCTAACGGCACTCTAGCATTTCAAGGAATTAATTTCTGCCGGGTACCCTTTTACCTCACCTGGGTAGAGTGTGGCAAAGGTAGATTAATGTCTTGCCAAAAGACACTAGTGCTGCGCCAGGGATTCGAACCCAGTACCTTGCGGTTCACAGTCCGGGGGTTTATCCACTAGGCCACAACACCTCTACATTAAATGATATTTAATCCACTGAATTGAACTTGTATTTCCCAGCAAATCATACAATAAAAGAGCATTATTCCATTTAAAACAACACATTTCATCCACAACCTTAAAAAAAAAGAATACTAGTCATCTCATATTGTTTAATCAAAATGCACTGAAGGAAAAATAACCTTGTAATATGCAGCTGCACCATGCACACGATCAATTACAATTTAGGCATATGATGATATGAAGGTTTAATCACACTATAAACATTTAAGAGAAAATTACATCACCTTCTTTTTGATGTAAGCATTTGACGTCTTGATCATCTTCTCTACCTCCCCAGCTAAATCTCGACTCATCTCTGGTGAGCAGATACTGCCAAGACAGCTTAGTGACAAACCTACGATGTACTGTGTATTGTGGCCCATATCACTGTCAAGGAGAAAACAGGAGAGTGTGCACTACAGGATTTACAGGGTTTAACATTTGACACGGGGGACAGCAAATGACCCTCCAGAAAATTAACTTACCCCTTGATTTCTAACTATTATTCAATAAAAAAAGATGTAGCAAGACCAGTGTCTCTACATAGAATTTAGTGCAGAGCCCTAATAATACTGGATTGATGTATCAATAAACATATCTTTCCAATAACAGGTTTGCTGCCTTCTTACCTGGCAACTCTTATCAGACAGCGCATTCCCCCCCCCCCCCCCTTAACAATGACACTTTCTAAAAAGGTTCTTTACCAAATAGTCTAGTTATTCAACATGGATAATATTTTATTTTATGGTTGGTTGATTTATAATTTAATAGATTCAATTCAAACTCCTTGAAATAAAACTTCAGACAGAATGAAATGTTAATCAACACTTCAAATCTGATTCTGAGATGAGGACAAAATCACACTTTTACTTACTTTTTCATTGAATTTGTCATGAGTAAATGGACATCATGTCGTTCATCTAGAAGTAACATAGCTCCTAAATAGCCTATCCTCTTGTCTGCATATCTTGGAGATGCTATCAGTTTCAAACATTCCAGCTGCAAATAGGAGGGGATTACATCAGATTTGTAATAACTTTATTCTTCATTTACTTTTTCATTAGACACATACTATGCAGAAGGATGATGATTTTTCTAAAAGATACACGTACAATGTACTTGAAAATGATTTTTTAAAAATAAAACAATTTTTCATTGAAATTAGCAAAAGAACAAATACGAAGTTTTACAGTACGACTATACTGTTTCATAGAAATCTGCTTTAATAATGCACGTTAAGTGTGCTCAGAGAACTCATTATTGTAATTCAACATTCTTGAAAAAATAATTAACTTGATTCAAGTACCTGTTTTTAATCTAAAGAAAGCGTTGGTGAAAAAGAAAATTTTCACTCTCATAGCATAACTCACAATGAAATAATCAAACCCACCAAATATGACTTGCATAGCTTCTAAATGTGATCAACTAGCAACAAATCAAAACCTATTTTTTATTGGTTTGAGTCAACAAGGTTTCATATTTTCTAAATATTCAAGTCTCTCTCTTTAAAACTTGTTCTAATACAAGGTCTATTTTTTCAACAAGCATTTAATAAGAACTGATTTGAGGTGCATCCCTATACTAAATTGTGCAAGTCACGCAACGTCTTGAAACGACTTGTGGGTCATAGTACTCTACTCCAAAACAGGCATATTCCTGCAATGTATACACACTCTTTGAGCATTTGTCCTAAAAAAACTTCCTCTTTGGATGCACATGGTGAAGAGGGGCTCTACAAATGCAAGTACACACGTCCAAAGGTCATTGTGCGATCCCTGTATGTAATGCTGGTGGGTGGGGGTATAGGGTATTAGGTATGTCAACTCATGCACATACAGGAAATTGAATATTTGGGGACAGCATGTTGGTGTAAGATGTCAGTGTCCATGTTCAACGGTACATTGTATCAAATATCATTGTGAACCCTCTTCTGAAGAGATCTTTGCATGTTCATTCATATTTCCTTGTTGATTCCCAGTGTACCTACAGATTCAATTTTGGGGATTTACAAGCTGCTACATGTAATTTCAACTTTATTTTTTCCCCCCATCCACAGAGATAAAACCCTACACAAAATAAAAACATACATAACAAATGTAATAGCATACAGTAATAAAACAATGTTACTTCCAATCACCCTTGTTTACTGGGATCAGAATTATACATTAATCCTCATACACTTTTTCATTGTGCAAAACATGAACTGTGTGTGTAAAACTATTGAGCAACTGGGGAAAAAGCAAATTAGTAACTACAAATAAAAATATCTTGGGCTAGAAGAGGAGGAAAGGGACAGTCATCAATCTTCCATGAAACCACTCCTGACAACAATTTTAATTGTTTAATAATAAAATATCCTCCCACCCTCCCCCCTCAAAAAAATATAAAAAAACAAAACAAAACACAAATTATTACATACATCAGTGACAGAACTTGATACTTCTTGCTCAGAAGTGTTCACACTTTATCTTACCTGACCAAAGTGAGCAGGGTAACCCAGCATGTGTATATAGAGGACCTTGGCTACGTTGCGACACCTGTAAATATTATCCTCATCTCTGAACAGGTCCCTGATCTGGGCAAGTTCTTTCTGGACAAGCGCCCTCTCATCTGCGGCCGTCCTGACCGCCCGAATATTGCGGATCAAGTCCTTCAACCGGATCGGGGCCGGCATCTTGGACAGCTAAAATGAAGAAGTGATCGGTCATCAGAAAGGATCTAAATACTGTTCATGCAGAAATATGTAGGGCATTTGAATTTTCTACTTCTACTTTTTCTAGCAATAACTGAATTAACATTTTGTCTGTAGAGACCCAGAAGGGCGTAAACTCTGTGCTAAAGTACAGGAGTTAACGCCCTTCTGGCAAAAACAGACAATTTCATGTATGTACTGGGCATGAAGCATTATATTGAATCTCAAGCTACTGGAGGATAAATGTGAATAACTGGACATGGAAATATGCGGGCAATACATGTAATCTAATGGTAGAGGTAAAAGGTACAGTATACATGTGAAGTACACTTTAAACAACATGTACATGTACATTATTTGTAACATAACCAAACAGTGGGTTTAGACAATTGTACTTTTCATATACAGTACATGCATGTAATATATGCACATGCAAGTTATACATGTACATATACATCTCCAATAAACCTGTTTATTCAAATTTATGGATGTTTCTTTCCTGGGGACCTAGTAATGAGGTATTCCATTAACCTGTTATTAACGAATGAACTACAATACTTGGAATCCAGTTTGCATACATTACTTGTTGCGATGTCTGACAAGCCTCTGACAAGCTTTCAGGTTGTCAAGAACAACCTTTGTTTTAAAAGTATGCATAAAATTTGAATATACATGTATATATGTGAACAGGTATATTCAAATTTTGAATTATAGCTCAAAATACTTACAAATATAACTTTGCACTGAAGATGACATGCACATGAGCAGAGTATCTGAGCAATAATAAATTACTTCTGAATATCATGTTATTTATTGACTTCTTTTATTTTCTTCTTTTTTTTCCACAAACTCTATACCCAGCTATAAAAATGTGTGTACATGTACATGTACTTGTATGTAATCTAATGTCAAGATCGATCTATCACATACTTGTACGCTGACTGTGCAATGTAAATCAGCTGATAATGTACATGTAGTACATTAACGTACCTCTCTTTTTAAACCCTAGATTGATAATGAGCAGAGTGCAAATCCATCAATACATGGTGTACAGAGTTCAGCCTGCAGACACACACATACATTGTGCCTTTTCCACAGTACATGTAAGCATACCAATGTGTACACACACACCCACACTCCCCTGTAATCAACACTGCACATTAATTTGTAGGTGGTTGATTGGGGTAATCTCTCAGCTTATTTGGTTAATACTATGCAATTCTGTATCCAAACCAGATCAGTGAAAAATTAAATCAACTTCTCATTTGGCATTTTTATGTCGGTTTACATTCACACAGATATCAATATGGCTTGGGCTTTGGTGTATCATGAAGCTACATTGTTGTATCACAATCAAAGTAAAACACAAAACAACTGGGCCTTTCAGTGTCAGCTGAATACACAAGTCTGGTTAAATTTAAAATGTTATGAACTTATAATTATAATTTTATAAACAAGCATTTTAAAAATCTACATGTACTGCATGACATACAAGTATCTGATAATCTCCCATTAAAGTTACCTGCAAAAGCTTATCAGCCTACATGTACAAGTACATTACATTCTGCTTAATACATGTACAATGTAAATATTCAAGAAAAGAAAATCATTGCACTACCGGTAATTTGATTCCCATCAAATACTGAAAAGGTAAATTTGCAAAATCCAATATGTTTCTCATGTGTCTACATAAAAATGCTAAGATTCTACTGGGACTGGGTGCTATAAAAAATGTCCACTTGCTCCACTAAGGATTACATACATACACAGACCATGAACTTGCCCCAGCTATCAAAAAAAAAACTAAATTACATTTTTTGAAAATTCACAATTGTACAATGTACGAAAGTCCATTGTACAGGGCAAAAATTCATAACTTCCTTCCTTTCATCGATCTGCTTCTTTAATTTTCGGCTTCTTTTGAAGCCAACTTGATATCAAGGTGGACTTCCCATTTATATCTCTTCATAGAAGTAATATTTGAAGTCCATATGATGTATTTTGAATATGGTATATAGCAAAATGGAACCTCTAACATACATGTGTACATGTACGTGTGTATGTATGTTAGAGGAAAATGTACAGAGGAAAATATTTCTGGGTAATTTTTATTTTCTACACTTTAAGGGGGGACTATACCCGAGATTCCTTATCTTCATTAAATCTGTCTTAAAATCACTCAGTTATCATGCAACATGGAAACTTTACATGGTATTACAGATATAAAACATGATTTCAAAACTCCTAAAATTTTAAGGTCAAAGTTCACAGTCATCATTTCATGTTCCAATGACTATTGCCTTTTTTTTAAGCATAGCAAATTTAAAACCTTATAAATGCAATTTGCTATTTTCAACCAAATTCTTCCGGATTGTACACATACATGTACATGTAGCATTGGCTCAATTTGGCTGATAGTAAATTGTGATCATATGATAGCTTTTTTCAAGATAACTGATATATCATAACTTACAGTGTATGACATTTCTAGTGATATTTTCTTACCAGTAAAAGTTATGAATTTGGTAGCATATTTTACCAATTTCTCCAAATCAAAAACTCAATTATTAAAAATGGATTATATGGATCACACAACTGCATATACATGTAACTAATATCCATAACAGTCCGTGGGAAGAAAAGGTGAATGGAAATCAATTAATGTTTTAAGAGAAGGTTGGATCT
This sequence comes from Heliocidaris tuberculata, assembly GCA_025618425.1. Classification (NCBI taxonomy): domain Eukaryota; kingdom Metazoa; phylum Echinodermata; class Echinoidea; order Camarodonta; family Echinometridae; genus Heliocidaris; species Heliocidaris tuberculata. The sequence goes on along the minus strand of CM046845.1, from coordinate 7,841,150 downwards.
GGGAAAGGTGTTAAAAAAACAATTTGTGAGCTTTCTTATTCCTTTTATGTCAGTATGGAAGAACATCATACATGAAGTAGAAATGTCCCCTGAAAAGTATTGCTCTTCCAGTGAAAATAAAACAGGGATGAAACATATGTTGACATAGATGTAACCACAAACATAGGAAGAGTAATACTTTACACAAGTTTTTAAAATTATAACTGTTGCTGCAATTTGATTTGCCTCTGAAGGCACCATAACATGAATGTACCCTAAGTGCACCTATCACCCAAGTTTGGTTGCCATTGCAGCAACATGTGCAGAGTTATGTGTCATAAGAGAGTCTTGCAGGTAAACTTTAACATATGACCTCAAATGACCTTTGACCTTATCACGTGACCTCCGACGGCACCATAACATGAAGGTAGCCCAAATGCATCTATGACCCAAGTTAGGTTGTAATCCAAGCAACTGATGTGAAGTTATTTGTCAAAAGAGAGTGTTGCAGGTAAACTTTAACATATGAAAAGAGAGTCTTGCAGGTACTCTTTAATATGACCCGGCACCACAAAACCACCAAAAAGTCACAAAAAATAATTTTTCTGATTTTATCATATTTGGATAGAACAAAGTCTCAGCTTTAAAATGATATATGACTCATTATAATTGAAACTTTCTAACCCTTTTAATTCAGCGAATGAAAGGAGTTTGTAAGAGAGGTTTGCTGGTATTAAATAGGGAGGAAATGAGCTCTAAAGCTGAGGCCTTTTCAAGCATGCGGAGTAAGAAAACAAGAGAGAAAATCAACGGAGAGTGAATCAAAAGGCCATAGCACCCACTATGAATGAATTGTCGGATTAGGTTGATATTTGTTAGGAGTGTTAAACATAGTTTATTCATTCCATTGCCAAGACTTCAAATTGTGAACTTCAGTTGTTCGAAAGTTATTATGATGCAAATGAGAGTGTTCCAATGGAAGATTAAGTGCACCTCGGTGGCCTGACACCTGCACTAGACAATACCTATTCATTCCTTTGGGGTGTCTTTCTTTGTTCCCAGTTACATAATACTGGTTTGTTACCTGTGTAGTCCTTCTGTTATCATACATCGAACTTGTAATTTAGCCTATAATTAACTTGAATAGGACCTACTCTTTTTCTTGTTCACATTGATTAACTCATGCAATTTGTTTTTACATAGAACTTACATACTTTCCTTGCTCACATGAATAAACTTGATCGTTCATCCTTTTTTAGACTCTGTTTCATCATCGAAATGGAACTTAAAACTGCTCTGTAATTTGCTTTCGGGACTATTGGTGAACTGTAATATCAGTATGATGAGATTGCTGAGAGTTTATTCTTTCTATCAATATGAAAAATATTAGGGAAAAGCTAATTTAAGGCCCGTGAGATTGCAGTGATTTTTCGAGGGTGAGCGATACCGATTAAAAAAAAGATCATACGGGAAGGCGAAGAATTAGGAAGAAACCGAAGTGTGCGAAAAAAACTGGTCTAGAAAAATTCATCTTCTACTGTGTTTTAAGCTTCCAGATTTTGATATAAGGTACAGAAAAGAACAATCTTTCAGAAAAACCAAAAATCCCCAAATAAAATTTTCCAACCCAAATTTTCATTTCAGCTGTTTTTGGTGGTTTTGTGGTGCCGGGTCACATATGACCTCAAATGACGTTTGACGTCATCATGTGACCTCCGGCAACACCATAACATGAAGATACCCCTAGTGCTTCTATCACCCAAGTTTGGTTGCCATTGCAGCAACAGTTGCCAAGTTATGGGTCCTAAGAGAGTCTTGCAGGTAAACTTTAACAGTTGTTACGGATGACGGCGGACGGACGCCATTTGGATCCCTTAGTCTCGCCTTCACCTCCAGTGGGCGAGACAAAAATGCAAGGTAAACAATAATTTGGGTACCGGGTCAGGAATATTAACTCCCAACAACTTCAACGTGCACTATACACCAAACACGCGTTCAAAACCTACACACAATGATACAAATGCTACATGTATCTCCGTGGAAGCCTCAAGATTGTTGTGCGGGGAGCCATCGGGGTGGAAAGGTACTAGCGTAGGGGAGTATATTGAAATGATCTAGCGTTCCTTACATATCATGTACAATAAAATTCACCAGAAACCACTGATGGAATACCAAATGATCTCGTACAAACATCTTTTGATACATGGAAAGCAACATGCGACTATATTTACCACATTTCTTTCAAATTTCCATTTTGCTACCAAAACTGTACATGAGCTTTAAAGACAGTTTTAGTGATCCCAAAGGTCTATGATTTTCTAATGAACCATCAATCCAATTGCTTCGATCTTGAGCCAACTGCATTACATGTACTTTATCTCATCCCACTCCACCACAATTTGCAATAAAATCAAGGAAAGCTCTGTCGAGATTTCTCCCTAGTGTTTTCTTTCCCTCATAAGACAACCTCCTTCGACTCTGAGCAGTAAGCTGTCATGTCGCACTATGTATCCTACAATGTATCCAATTCTGTTGTCCTCCCATCACTATTAGCGAGCTTACGATTTAAGGACGGGAGCCTTTGAAGACGGGAAGTCGAGCGAAAAATTGATGTGCGCATGCACGACTCAGAGTATCTCTCCGTCCTGATTGATTTCAGGACGGTTCTCGGGTGAAATAGCGTCCGGTCTAAAGTGGGGACGGGAAGCCAAACACTGCAGTGCGTCGCCGTCCACTTGTTCGTAACTTGATTGAAAAACAAGACGGGGAGAGTGCGAGGACCGTCATAGTCGGTTAACTCTCCCCTGTCCTGTTGCTTTCCCGTCCTGTTGCTCTCCCGTCCTGTTTCGTAAGCTCCCTATTAACTCCTCAAGCACACAATTTAGTTACACTCTCTCTCTCTCTCTCTCTGACTCTTGTTCTATCACTCTCAAGTCCTTTTTACATCTCCTTTTCTTTCATCTACTCTTGTCTTCTGTCTTCTCCTTCATTTTGTTTTGGGAAGGGGGTCGGTTGTCAGGGGGTTAATTGTCCTATGGGGTAAGTTGTCCTAGGGGTAGTTTCTTTGCGCAGTTGTCTGAGGGCAAAGGTCTGTCTGTAACAGTCTGGGGGTAGTTGGCCGACAGGTAGTTGTCAGGTGAGAAGGGATAATGGTACAGGGAATTTGTCCTAGAATCATACCATACATGTCAACATGTATGCGTAGAGTCTGTTTGAATGTCATTCAAGCCGAGGGGGTTATCAGGAGGTTATTGTCCGAAGGGGTTAGTTGTCCTAAAGGGTTGTTTCTGGGGGCTGTTGTCTCAACTTGTCTGGGTTAGTTGCCTGATGGGTGTTTGTTGGGGAGAGGGTAACAGAAAGGGAAATTTGTCCTAGAATCATACCATACATGTACATGTGCAAAGTCAGTTTGAATTTCATTCCTATAACAGTGCCCTACATGTAGATAAAATAGATCAGGGGGTAGGCCTATAGTATCACTTTTAATGAATATTTAAATATTATTCAATTCTATGTATATCAATAAATACTATTTCTATTACTATTTGCTATTATCAAGTCTGTTATTTTTGTACTGTAATAGCGATCTGATCAGTTTTCTGTAAAAGCGCTTAATAAGAAACAACAATTATTAAATACTAACCTTTTCTTCAATAGCTTGCAGAACAGACATTGTGTATGATCAGCTTGGTCACTCTACAGATTTTCAAACACTTCGGTTGAAAGCCTGCACCTATCCTGCAAAAATAAGGACATTAAAAGTATTAACATTGAAAAGTTTTTTCTACAAATTTCTTGCTCACTATGCTCGTTCTCTCTTACATAGTATTATAAAATCAAGCAGATGGAACCTCTAAGCTCATATTCTTTTCTTTTTTTTTTTTAAAGATTTTATGTGATCACGAAAAGGTTCATGATATAGTGATCACGCACTGTCATGTGGCCTTGGTGCCCCCTTTTTTTGAAAGAATTCAAGGCTATGTGCCTTTTTTATAGGTGCCCCAAATCAAAGTGGCCTTGATCAAAGAAAATCCAAATTCGAGGCCTGCAAGGTTTTTTAAAAAGTTTTCCTTTATTTTCTTCATACTTAAAACCGTTAAAGGGAATGCCCACCCTGATATCAAGTTGGTTTTAAAAGATGCCAAAAAATTGAAGGAAAAGATAAATGAAAGTATGAGCAAAATCCAATAAGAAGAAAGTTATGAATTTGTAATCAATCAAACACAAATAGGTAACTCCGTGACTTATCTTGCAAGCTCCTCCCCCAATTGCTCCGTAAAACACAAACATTCATAAAGTTTTCATTTCTTTGCTTTTGCTGAGGGTATAGATTTGTATCAAACAGGTTTTGTGTAAATGCATAAGTGAAATGATTATATCTAGGGTGTATGAACATGTATGATCAAATATTTTTCTTCAGAGAAAATGGAAATCTATATTTTCAGTACAGGGCAAATGGGATAGCAGCTCGCAAGAGTTGCCAATTTGTGTTTGATCGATTACAACTTCAAAATTTCATAACTCTCTCATTTCTTATCAGATTTTGCTCAAACTTTCAATGATCACGTTTCTTTAATTTTCTGCTTCTTTTAAACCTAAGTTGATATCAGGGTGGACTTCCCTTTAACCAATAGAAGATCAGGTAACATGTTTTGAGATAGATTTATATATTCTAGCTGTACACAAATTATTTTTTTAGGTGATTGGTACACTACATGTATAAGGTTTGCTTAAAAGAAACAGTAATTCTGTTTTTAATTTGTGATTTTATCATTAGTTAGAAATTGGTGAAATTCACATCGGTCAGCTTCAAAATAAAGATTCGCGTTCATTTATTACATGTGCATAGCTTAAGGACCTTTAATTTTTTTCGAACAAAATTTGACACAGACATCAACATCGACTTGAAAATGTATTTTATTGACATTTGTCTGTCGTAATTTTCTGAACGATTTAACTTCCACATTTGTAGATATAGATCCAAGATGAATAAAAGAAATGTGTAATTAACCACGGAATTAAATGACTTCATAGCTGTTGAAAACAGAGTGCATACTGCAAAGTTTATTATGCCCCCCCCCCCCAATTGTAGTTCATCAGTAGTGGTGCACAGCCAATACTGGAGACTGTTTCCCATGTGGGAGACTGTCTCTAGTGTCAGAGACTTTTGTCAACATTTTTGGTAGCCTATTTGGGAGACAGGCTCCCATTTAGAAGACCAATTTTCTTTGTTTACATTTGCTGCAGTTTCAGATTTGTGTCTGATTGACTTTTAAAAATTCATAACTTTATTTTCATCGGATTTTGCTCAAAATTTCACGAACCCGTTTCTCTCATTTTCTGCTTTTATTCACATCAACTAAATACCAGGGTGGACTTTCCCTTTAACAGTCTACTTCAAAGATACATTTTTGTTATGATTCACACACAAAACAAATGGACTTCTGACCTCAGGCTCAGTGAGGCAAAAATTTAGCTGTTCATACAATTCAAAACCTCCAACAAGAATTTTTTTATTTGGCTCAACCATTCTGATATAGATCTAATAGGATTGCCAAATTCACACATGTGTAGTCTTGAGTCTATGAAAAGAAATTCTAGCCATACGGGCTTGATGTTTTATGAAATACTGTATACGCCATATATTTCGCGGGGGTTTTATTTTCGCGAATTTCGCGAGTGGGTCGCGAATTTAACAACACGCCAAAATATTGCCAAAATTAGAAGTCGGTTGAATTTGTTGTCTCCTGGTCAGAAATTTACCACTTTGCTTTGCAAAAGTACATCATCACCGCTGTTTGTAGATTTGAGAATTTTCCGACCGCGAATTCAACCACTCGCGAAATAGTCTGGTTAGTCCTATTTGTGAAAATTAACAGTATGACTTCGAACGTCAAGCCATACACGGGAGGCAATCTCCCCTATGGAGAGATAAGTAAACAGAAAAATCAGTGGGAAAGATTCATCCATTTCCATGTATTTTAGACTAAAATCGGCCAATAAAATTTTGTCCACAAAGAAACTCGGTATCGCGCGCACATCGATCTCTATGATCGTGCACACTGAAAATCAGGACTTTTACGTGTGCGCAATAGGGACCGAATTTTTAACGACCGAATGTTTTGGGGGGAGATGTCAGCGCTCGTGGCGATCAGGAAATGTACACAATGACTTGCGATACCCCGTTTCGCCAGAAGTGACAGTAAATTACTGATTTCATTTTTGGAATGATCTTTTCCAACATCAGTGAGTTGAATTTATTGTATTTCATGGATATGTTGGTGTCGGTTTTTGTAAATTAAATGCCGATTTTGAGTGAATGTTGGTGACTTTTGTGCAGTGGTGTTTTGAAAGTGTTGAGGTGTATGACTGCCTAGAGTCTACACACGAAGTATAGTAAAGTCGCTATGCATGGCTAAGCGTTGCACTGCCTTGTACTTTGTTCATCTACAGCGCACAGACTAGACTATCTGAATGATTTTGACTAAGACAAAGTGAACGATGGCCATGGACTAGGGATGTTCTGTCACACAAATGTCAATCATCAATGATAAACAAGATAATATCAATAAATCATGTCACCTGCCTGGTCATGATTGCATTGTAAACATTCATGAAATATGAAATCAATTCACACACCACAAGCAGCAACACTCGCAAGTGCATGTGAACATTAAATATTAAAGAACAAAATTCCTTTAACCTCTACATCTCACTGTTTTAATTAATCGAAAGTAATAAGGTCTAACGTTACATTTGACATGTTCGAGCCGGAAAACACTTTCCACCACACACACCCAGTCAATGCACCAGTCTCAACACGGAACATCTACGGGCGCGGGCGTTCACTACACCCGCTAGTCGCCGCACATACACACAATGCCTTCACATTCACTCTGTCGGGAATTGACGTTGTGATTTCAAATTCAACGTAATGCAGAACGGTTACTCCATATTTATGCATATTATTATCTTGAATCATATCTCAGGTATAAATAGGGATTACTGATATGCTTACCTTTCCACCAGAAAATATAGATTTCTGATTTTTGCCGGTACGGTTTCTCTATTTTTCTGGCATTATTGGTACACCGTCGCGTGTGTATTTTGCCAATATGGTGGACATTGAACCGGATCGCTGTAATTGCGGGTAATGTTCATCCGCTCATCCTAATATTTGAAGAAAATATTTATTTTCTATTCTCTTTCCACTTTTGAATTACAAATGAGGACATAATTATAACATATAAACTAATTTTATTGGAATATCAGTGAAATTAAGAACATTTGAGAACTATTTAATCATGCGGACGTACATATAAAATCTACAAGTGGATAAATTCGTGGCAGGAGTGACGTCACTGTGAGATGTCCGCCCTCATGTACCCTCCCACTTTGCTAGTTGTCTGCTCCTGTATTGAGGTTAATAAAGTGAAGTATTGATATTCGAGATGTGGAGACCCTTTTTGTATATAAATTCTATATTCCAAATTGAAATCACATCCTTTAATCTTGAATTAAGTTTGTACGATTCTCGAAGTTGATCATTTAAAGGAAAATTGGCAAGTTGTTCTGCAAGTTATATGGTGGTTGATCCAGTGTCCGAACACTTTTCAGAAAATCAACGATAGCAAATAAAATATGAAACGAATATCTGTCAAACTATACATAATGAATGCTCAAAGTCCTACAAAAAAAGAAGTTGATGGAATTTTAAAAAGACAACGTAGATTTAATACGATATTCCCATCCGAGTGAACCCCTTCCCAACGACGCGGCGTTTTGGTCCCTTGAAAAAGGTACCGTAATTCCGAACGTGTGAAACCTATGGGAAAAAGACACAACCTTGGTATCAATAGTGTGGTTTTCATACGCGTAATCCCACGCGTATGAAAACCCATTTTAGGCGCTTAACTTTACACGTTCGGTAATACAATCTGTTCGGAGTTACAATACTTGACTATACATGTATTTAGCAAGAGGAGGAAATAGAGAAGCAGATTAGTGACAGATTGAGCGAAATTGGACAAACCATAAGAAGAAAGTTATGAATTTTGGAAATTGTAAGATTGCACATAATTATACAAATTTCAAATTGGCCAAATCAAGGAGTCATCACAGATAAATCGGCCAAATCGGTAATGTCACTGTGGAGGCACTGATCTCTCCGGAGATTTTCTTCCGTATAGAGATCAGTGACGTGGTGACGGGCAACTCCCCCATTTGCTCGACTCCACTCAAAGTGACTAAATGTCAATTTCAAATTGTATTACTCAATAAAGATCTTTTTCTTTTATGAGGACCTATAACAATTTGCTATTTACAATATATTTTGAGTACTAGCTGTCCCGAAGGAAAAGGCGAAATAGGAGGGGATAAAACGACATTTTAGTACAACAAACCGAAGAGTTGAACGCCACCGTGACATAGACTCACCTAATTGCCAATTTGAGATTCACATATATTTGGTGATCTTATTTTTCAAATATCCATAACTTTCTTATTCCTTGTCGGATTTCTTTCAAACTTTCACACTTCTGTTTTTCTTATTTTTCAGTTTGCACACAAATCATCTTTACCCTAGCAAGGTTGGATTGCCCTAATATCAATCATGTTTTACAAAACATTGAATTCTCGACCTCTATATAGTGGCATAAAGGCAACTTGGATCTACTAAAATGTTTGATAAATGCAATTTTCATTACTTTTCTAACTCTCATAAACACTTAAATCTATTATAAACATTAAGCTAATGTACAGACAATATTGTTTTAGATTGTTCGACCTCTGAGATTGGCTATACTTGCTTAAAGGGCAATCCTACCTTGGTAATGAGATGATTTGTTTGAAAGCAGAAAAATAAGAAAAAATGGATGGTGAAAGTTTGAAAGAAATCGGACAAGGAATAAGAAAGTTATGGATGTTTGAAAAATGAGATCACTACATCTATGCGAATCTCAAATTGGCACTTTGGTGATTCAATTGTAGGGTGACATGTTTGTGGACAACTCTCCCATTTGTCGTACACAAAAATATCATTAATTTGCGGTTTTCTTCCAGGCGCTTTTACCCTCGTGGCAGTACTCAAAATATATTGGAGATAGCATATTGTTACAGGTCCTCATGAAAGAAAGAGATCCTACTGAGTAATACATTTTGAAAAAAGGTGACATTTTAGCCATTTTGTGTGTTGGAGTGAATGGGGGAGTTGTCCACAGCTACATCACAGTGATATTACCTATTCGGCCAATTTGGAATTCCCATGATATGTATAGTGATTACAACTTTCAAAAATTCATAACTTTCTTATTGCTTGTCCGATTTCGTTCAAACTTTCACCAATCTGCTTCTCTGATTTTTCCTATTTCTTTCAGAGCAACTTGCTATTAAGGTTGGATTTCCCTTTAAACCAGGGAGATGGGATTTTTTTCGTATGAATTCCTGGAATACATAAATGTTTTGAGTGTAAGTATGAGTGTTAGAGTCATAGAGTGAACTACAAAACATTTTTTTTTAAACACAAGATAACATCACAGCAGCAAAATATTTCATAATTTTGACGTAGACCCTGTTGCACTTCTTTTGTATGTTTGATTCGCGTCAAGCGTCTGTATGTACAGACTAAACATTGATGGCCGAAGCCTATGGCCGAAGCCATAGGCCGAAGCCGAAGCACGTACGCGTACGCATTACGTACCGGGCATATATATATAGATACCGGGCTGGTTCAAGTTTGAAACAAGTGCAAGCCTGGGGAAAGCCCCCTATATAGATCCAGCTCGTATTACGGGCTACGATATTTAAGGATGTTTATACTGTACATGAACTTCACAATCGTCGGTTTTATCTCGTGGAAAGATCTCGGACGTAGGATTTTTCTCCGAACCAGTACGCATCATGCTTGTCTTTTACTTGTAGGCCTATGGCAAAAGTTTTACTCGAATCAGGGAGGAAGTTATTTAATTCCTGACCGAATTATGTCTACTGGTAGTTGACCAACACAGTTGGCGGATTTAGGGGGGGGGGGCAAAACCGACTGATACATCCTTTTAAAACCCAATTCAATCGGCTTATTCAATATATTGGATTGACGTCGACTCATTTAGGAATAATGAGTGACTAAACATATACTTGAAACAAGGGCAATCCAACATGGGGTGGCCTTCATTTCCTGTCAAAGTGTTATTAAGCAACAATTTGAATCCGTTAATTATATACAAGGAAAACACTGTAATTTTCACCAGCTGAAGTTTACACATTCGGAGGAACATTTCTTCGATCTTGTTGTTTGTTTTTTATTTACTTCTCATTTTTTTTCTTCCATCTTCTTATAGTTTCAATAGGGACGGAATATATATACAAAATTCTCGGATTTAATTCAGTTACAGACCGTGATATATTTTTAGTGGTCTTGAAACCTCAAAAGTGCAAGAAGAGTAACTTATTTTCAATTTCGATATACCATGCACGTGCATCACCCTACATTATTACCTATACATTAATCGTATCATCAAATCACGTACCTTCCCGATCCGATGGGGTCGGGCTAACTCGGCACTAGGGCGAACTCGGCACTGCGCGGTGACTATGTTTCAAGAGTTGAAGTCCACGCCACGCACCGTACCCTTTTTTAGCCTTAAATTTCATGTTTTCCATAATTTTACTTCTTGAAATTGTCAACATTACTTCTTTGCTAATCATTTTACACATTGATATCAAATAATTTGAATTTTAGTGTTTTGAAATGTGTAATTAAATGCGAAATTCAGCACAAGTGTTTGCGATCACTTTAACTCTCTGGGCTCACTCCGCGGCGATTTTTCGCCAAGGCCGAGTTCGCCCTAGTGCCGAGTTAGCCCGCATCCTTCCCGATCCATCTCCACCTTCTTTCTCGCGTGACCGGACCTTGAAAGAGACTCTCCCAGTCGTTTGTGCGCATGTGCTAAGTTAAGTTAAGAGTTTGAAGTATATAGACTAGCCCCTACCCTTTATAACTTCCCATCGGAAGAGTACATTTGAGCTCAGTCTTCATAAACCAGTCACGCCAGGCTATCTCTCTTTTCTTCCATCCCTCCCTTCTCACTTACTTTCTTTCTCCATTTCATCAGTTTTTCTCTCCTATCTTTCTCTTCCTCTGTTTTTCTCTTTCTTCCCTCACCTATTTCATCCTCTCCTTATTCTCTATCTCCTCTCATCCACTATCTACATACTCTCTGAGACCCCCCCCCCCTTCTCTCCCTCGATCTTATATTCCCTCCCTCCCTCGATCTTCCCTCACTCCCCCTTTCTTTCTCTCCCTCCATCCTTCCTCCCTCTTTTCCCCTCATTTCTTCACTCCCCTTTGCTTTCTCCCCCCCCTCTCTCTCTCTCTCTCTCTCTCTCTCTCTCTCTCTCACACCCCCCCCCCCAATAATTTCCTCTTAAGTGTAGAATATATGTACCACTCATGACAAACCTTTTTTTTTTTTTCTTATGATATTACGACTATCTGGGAACAATGTAAGCCATGGGATGCAACTGCACAAATGATCTGAATTACATGTATGTATCATACAAACATTTAATATATGACTAACCTTTTGTAGAATGTTAAACATCAATTAATTTCATAATCTAATTTCCATTCACCCAACTACTGTGGCAACCAGGAATATCATCCTCATGGAGTGCCCTGATCTAGTCTACTAACATAAAATATTGACAACCATTTCATTACACTTTCTTCCATATATCAATCTTCATTTGAATATCATATTTGGTCAGGGATGCATACTTGATAATGAGATTAAAAGAAAAATTTTCATTATTTTGTCAAACGCGGAATAATCAACAATTTCGGGACTTCACAGGGAATTTTTCTCTCACAAGATCAATAACTAAATTAAACCCGAGGTGATAGTAAAAGTCAATTTCCTTACTGTTCATAATAGTAACTAAGATATCAAGTGACAATGCCCTTTTCAGTCATCTTAGAGATGTAAATATTGCATAATAAAACAAGTTTTAAAACTGTGTTCTGTTGCATTCTTGACAACAACAACAACAAAAATTGCTGACACTTGAGATACACTAAAAAGTTCCTGTGGCTATCAGAGAGATATTCAGAAGTATAACAGTAACAAATGAGCACAGGGAAAGTAGATGACCATCTTAAGAATATTACATATTATTATTTGTATGAAGGGTTTTCAGGCGACCAGAAAAATTGGCGTATCTCATGGTTTGCGCAAAAGTTCCCGGATGACCGTGCAATTTCAAAACAATATCTCATGGTTTGTGTAAAAGTACCCGGATGACCGTGCAATATATCTCCATATCTCATGGTTTGGGGTGCGCGTGACGCGTAAAAAAAGTGAATACGCGCTTAAATACGCAAAGGTTAAGACAATGGATGTATGCGCGCAGCTCTTGCAAAATGCTTGGATAAGGACAAACATGTTTTTCTACCTGTGTTTTATGTCGAAGTCAATAAAAAAACATAAGGACATGTAATGGTGAAAATTGAGGAACTAGGTATCATACAATTAATAATAATAATATTGAATGGCTTTTCTTTCGTGGGACACAAGGATATATCGTACTCGCTTTGAAAATATTTCACTCGTCGTGCCGACTCGTGAAATATGCTCATAGCTCATACGATATATCCTCGTATCCCACTCAAGGCCATTCAATATTATATAATTATCTACACAAGGGCCCCATTTCATAAAATGTGTTATCAATAACAAGTTACAAATAATTGTTATAAGCTACTCAAATCCTTGTATCTGATTGGCTGAGAGTAAATTTGTCATAGAAATGGGGCAGTTGTTATTTGTAATAAGTTTTATGAAACAGGGCCCAGGTCCTTCCTTTGTCATTCCTAAATCCTAAACATAGGCTGGCTTTAAATCCGATCAAACCATTGCCCCATGCCTTTGCAAGAAGCTCCCTGCTTAAATCTCTGAGAAATAGCACTTCACATGACTACTTCAAAAACAGGGAGTAAATATGTGAATCAGAAAATTAAATACATATATAGATTTTAATGATCTCTGACCTTTCAAAATGCAGATGCTCAACAAAGGATAAATTTTCACCAAATTCATGATGATGCGATCATCAACATTGGAATGACTTTTGAACTAAATATTAAGGAGACAAAAAGCAAAATACTTATTACTGTGACTCACAGAACGATAAATGCAGATTTGAAATGAAATTGACAGTCACAAATTGGCACTTGATCAATACTGAAATCATAATTAATAAATTGAATGACTGAAATATAAAGTAATATATATATATATATATATATATATATATATATATATATATATATATATATATATATATATATAACTAATATTGTCCTACACATACTATTTACCCCTCAAAAAGCTAACCCATAAAAAACTGCCCCATATCTAAACTAACCTCTATCATCTGCACATAGTGCCCAGTGTGTTTACATGTGACAAGAGATAAATCTGGTGCCAAATCAAGTGATTACAAAAGGACTGAACATTGTGTGGTTCATATTGTCTTTCTGGCTCCGACACGTAGTAGATTTCTACTTTTGTGCGTGTTTCAATTTTCATCTGCTCCTTGATATTAGAACAAATAGCCTAATATCATGACTTACTATACATTCCAAATATGATAACGAAATTTTCCACATGAAATTTCTCTAAACTTGCACACACGTGCAATGACTGGTACCATGATATCCAACAAATTTATAGGCTTACACACCTTCAAATGAGAACTTGTAGTCTCTCAATAAAAATAAACACAATTAGAACATATAACGGTTGGAATACTAGTATACAACAGACCAAATATGATGTAAATATTGAAACTACACCTTCTCAGCTATAGATGGCCGGTAAGGCATTCGAAAGAGGAGTATTAAGATTTCTTTCTCAGTTATGTTTAAATTTTAAAATGAATCACTTGCCTTACAAATTCCTCCATGGAGAGAACCATTATTGGAATCCTTGAAGCAAAAAAAAACAGTCTTTTGAAAAAGCAGATTTGTTTTGCCTTGTAAGGTGGACACAGCTGCTTTGTAGTTGATTTAAGACACTGGTGTAAATCGACAGGAACATTTATTGTTGTTGGGGAAGATTTTTTTTCATCATCCCCCACCCAGTATCAATACATAATGTACATGATCTACACCTGTGATTTAGCTTAAATGGTTCTGTACACATGTGTTTTGAATTGTCCATTATTCACAGGCAACACATCTGCACTTTCCAACCCACATACTTGGCCTTCATTAGTGCTTAACTTTAGGCAGATGATGGGAGAAATATCACAAAATCTGACATAATCAAGAATAGTACGACATACAAGCTTGTTCTTTCTGATGGGTATCAACTATCAACCAAATTAAAATTAGCTAAAATCTTATTCAGCAATTCCTGACCTGACCATTCTTTGCAATAATACTTGGAAGAAGGGGAGGTGAGGAAAATGAAAAGGGGTATTTTGTGAACAATATATTAGCACCAATGAACAATTGTATATTCTGTGGTGTAGCTCAAGGGGCACAGGGGCACAAAGAAAAAAAAAGCAGGAAAAAGGGATGGGAAAAAGGGAACATGAAAAGAAGTGACAGGACCTTCTCCCATACAACCCACCTACATGGTGGCCTTGTTAATTCACATTTCATCCATCTAGTCAGATCAATGCTCCCCCCCCCCCCCCCCCCCCCCGGTGATGCCAGTGCCCCCTCAATATCAGGACCCACACTACGCCACTGTATACTGATCAACCACTTTTCCTCTGCTCACTGAGGAATATCTAGGGGTTCTGCGACCAGCATTTACACTAGATCGGAATCATCAGTTCAGAGAAAGAAGGGCATTACTGCTCTGCATGCTTTATTCAGGACAGGAGTTATTCATAGGCTAAATTGATCACATTTTATTCTTCAAATTGACAACATTCATATTCTTATTTTAGTGCTACATGGTTCTAATAAGGTGTAATGTCTTTGAAAACAACAGGCATGGTTAGAAATATGTCAAAAAAGTTTTTACAACTGCCAAGTTAGATGAAAAAAAAATTGATTTTGAACCTGTCCATGTGTTGCCAGTTTAAGGATTTCAAAGCTCATTCTCGTTTCTAAAATTCCTGGCATCAAACGCGATATGGTCATGAAACAAAAGTGGACATTTTTTTTTGCTATGTCTACTCATGCATCTGGTATAACTTATAGAGCTCTGAATCAAAAGTTATTGAGCCAAACCAAAAAATATGGTCAATTGTCGCGAAAGGGTTAGCCTATTGACTACTGTATTCTCCCGTTCCCAAAGTTCCTATAGGCAGTGGGTTATTAAACATTCTTATGATTTAAACAAAAAGATTTCCCACTGGAAAGATAAAAAATGAACATTGACTTCATATTTTCTCGAGATTTCATGACATTTCCCCTCAAACCCAGCATTGGCATTAAATACCTTCCTGATAAAGCTTACATTGATTTTACATCATGAAGTTGAACATCTCTCAATTTCTGCGTTAAGCTCTAGATTCTGCCACTCTTTCGTGATGTCACCCAGATGGATATCGAAATCGACCAGTTTGTCGTAGTTTCTCGACCTCAAGAGTTTCGATGTGACTTTGGGTGTGGCATCACTATTCTCCAACTTCAGGTTACTACATTTGAAAACAGAAGGAAAAGATAACCTTTAACATTTGTGTCACAATCATCTACCAAAATTTGGGAATGGAAATATATGAATATAACCTTGACGAGTTACTGAGTTAATGGACAAATTAATATTTCACATTATTTGGGGGCCTAAGTGAGCCATAAAGGAAAACTTTTAAACTATTTGATAATAAACCTTTTTATCATTTTAAATTCACATGTAAACATTAATTACAAATATATCTGACTGGTGTCAAGTACCCTTTGCTGTTAATGCAAATCTATTCACCTTTGAAATTCTGACAAAGTTTCACTACAAATTGACACAAATTAAGTTAAATTGAAAACAAAACACTCCAAAACATTTATTCAGATGCAAGGAATTAAAAAAGACATTAAAATGATGCTAAACAAGAAGTCAACGACTTTTTCTTACCTTGTTTGAGCTCCGCGATAACCCCATTTGCCATCTTGAAGTGTGTAAAGTCTAAGAGCGCACTTTTCACAACTTGCTGTCAATTTTGTGTTGTCAATCTGTACAAAAAGGACAACAGAGAAGAAACAAAGTTGGTAGAAAAAAAAAAAGATTAATGGAGCAGTCAGCATAAGCAGAGGGTGAATTGAAAAAGGAGAATAAGAAAATATAAGGTCGGGGACACAAAGGTGCATAAAATGTCACATAGGGATGCAAGGCACATTCAAGTGATTTTGTTCAAGGTCATAGATTTGGTGAATCCTGGTGGTTTGAGGTCAAAGCGTTAATCTGTTTTCTTAACGTAGCTTTGAATTTGATATGATGGGACAATATTAGTCGGTATTACAGGGTTATAGATATTTGAACTGAGGTGATGTTTCTTACCATTAAAAGACAAGAATCTGAATAATTATCATTTAATCTGTCTGCTATCCTCACTGCTATTGAATCTGGTCTGAAAGAAAGAAGAAAAAAAAAACGTCACAAAAATAAATGAGCAATTCTAAACCAGTGGGAACAAAATGTCCACAATATGGACAATATCTAATTTTCTCTTACTAATTAAGTGGCTTTTTCCCTTGAAAGTTGAAACTGTATTTTAAAAAAAATATTATGGATAACATTTTGTTAGATATTATTCAATAAAAACAGTTCCTGTTCAACAATACAACATATGGTAAAACTGTATTACAGTAATGTTAACCAAAGGAATATCTGGCATCATGGTGACATTTTTTTTTTAATCGCCAGTGAAATGCACAATGAAACTTTTACCAATCTTTTTCCCAATTTATCTGTTTTCCTTTAGTCATATGCGATTAACCATGTATTTTCCTTCAACCATCAAATCAAATTTGTTGAAATATGTATCTTTCATCTCTAATATGAAAAAAAAATAGTCAAATAATTATATAATCTACTGATTATTTCTCTTTGAGGTGTCAGCTCCATCCATATTACAGTTTCTGTTCTTTTTTCAAGGGGGGACCAATCCCAAAAGAATATACTGCTATGATTTTTTGGTTGTTCTTCCATACCAGAGACTACATTCAGAATATCACCTCCAAATATTACTCCTCTAAAGAGAAATTCCAAGATTTTAATACACTCCAAATGAAGAGTGCCTTGTAAGTGGATGCATCTACTGCAAGCACTTTCAACTTGGGTTCCATGCTGCATAGTGTTTTATGTTATCCTTTATTTTCTTCACACTCCTTAACCATTTATTCATAGAATGCCAGGGAAAGTTTTTAGGGGTTGAGTTTACAAGCCGTAGTGCTGTACACAAATTATCTTTTTAGGTGACTGGTCCCCTTCAAATGTTATTACTTAATATGTAACTTACTCTATATCTTTGAGCAGTTCATTCGCTTGGTAGTAGGCTGCAATCTTGAGGCCTTGTGCTTGACAGTAAGCATCAACCTGAAAAAGGAAATAAAAAAGATTAAGCATTTATAAAAAAAAATTAAAAAGTAGCACTAAAATGTAGGTTTTTTTTCAAGTCCCAATCACTAAATCATAATTTAAGTAGATGAATAATGTCAATTTGTAACTCATTTCTATAATCTTCTTTTACATTTGAGAAATTTATTACACATAAATGTCTGTTTACTATTGATAATTGGAAAAAGAGACAAATCTGTGCGATTAAATTTTCCAATTCAATCTGATTCCCCGGAGTACAGTGGAACCTCTTTATATCAAACTCCTTGGGACAAAGGAAATTACCCTTTTATATCGAAACCTTGTTATATCAGGTCTAGAAAACAATATAATACAAAGTATCGAAGTGGGACCGGCAAAATCACCTTGTTATAACAAAAGTTTGTTAGAACAGTGCTCTTTATAACAAGGTTCCACTGTATAAGCCTTTTGTGCAAGGAGTTTCCATGTAAATATTTTACACAAATGAAAATCAGTTAACCCATTGGATTTGATTTGATTTTGGTATAGCGCATATTTTAGCTAAACTAAACTCTAGCCAAAGTGATATTTGGCTTAGTAATAGTATTCAACAGGTCTAAGCAGCCTTATTTTTTAATTTTAAGGGGCCATTATTTATATTAAAGGGAAAGTCCATCCTTGTATTAAATTAATTTGAATAAAAGGAGAAAAATGAGAGAAACAGATTAGTGAAAATTTGAGCAAAATCCAATAAGAAAGTTATGAATTTTTGAAGTTGTAATCAGTTAAACACAACTGGCAACTCTGTGACGTATCTTGCGAGCTCCTCTCCCATTTACTCAGTACAGAAAAATCTCAAAAAGTTTCATTTTCTTAGTTTTTGATGAAGGAATAGATTTGTTTCATACAGGTTTTTAGGTTAAAAAAAAATAAGCAATGATCACATCTAAGGTGCATGTGAATGAAAATTTTCTTTAAGAGAAAATGGAAATTAAATGATATTTTTGGTACAAGGCAAATGGGAGAGGAGCCTGCAAGATGTGTTTGATTGATTACAACTTCAAAATTTCATAACTTTCTTATTTCTTACTGGATTTTGCTGAAACCTTCACTTACCTGTTTCTTTTTAATAAAATCAACTTGATATCAGGGAGGACTTTCCAGTTAAGGGGCTACCATTTCAATGCAAATGCACATTGGTTATCAATTTAGGTTTCTTGTGATATTGCGATTGCTGTTTAATAAACTGATTCTATCATACTATCTTATGCACGGTTTACTTTACGTCATGCTGCCCAATTTAATTGGAAAATACAGATTTTAAAAAAATTGACCCCCGCCCCCCAAAAAATACCCGAAAAGGCGGGCTTGGTGGTTTATTTCTCACACGTAGTACTCCTAAATCCACCTGGACGTACACCGTAAATGTGCAGGCACTGCCAGGTTTCCTTCCGCACCGGCAGGTACCAGGCAAATTTTTTTTTTGGCACTGATACCATCACATTCGTAGTAGCTCGTGATAAGCAAAAAAATTTGTCATTAGTCCACCGATTTCTTGATCTGTAGTGCGTTTTCGGCGACTATGTTTCCCACAACCAACTTAAGTGCCTCATGCTTTGAAAAAGTGGCACCAATTCTGCATTTTCGAGGCAGACTTTGCCTTATGAGATGGATTTTTTTTTTTGGTGACTGCTGCCTGGGCGGTGAGGGACAATTTCTCTGCGTGTAATGATAAGACACGATAGAGTGACAGTCTCATTCCACAGATGATGGTAATTTTTGACCTTGCATCATCACAGTGAAAATGCTTTTCAGAAAGGAAATGATTTTCATAAAAGGTGCCGTGCACAGACTAAGGAAAATGAATTTATTGATGAATTTATACAACTTTGATTTCGAACATGTGTAGTATACGTGAAAAAGGCGCATCTTCAGTTCCTGTGTCAATCCCGCTATGCACAGCGTAATTGTTGTCATATCTGGTCTGGCGCTCATGACACCACAGTGTTCGAGTCAACAGTGAGATAAAAGGTTAAAATTTAGCTGCTTTTTTAGCATAATAGTGTTTTTTTTTCAATCACTGATGGGGGAGACTAATGAGAAAATGGCAAGCCCCCGAAACAGGGTTTCCCTCGTTTCTTGGGGCGATTTAGGGGTCAATGAGGGCACCGTATGTCGCAGACGGCATTATATACGCATGCGACATATTAGCACAATTGAATTTAGCATGCCACGTCAGAACCACACAGCGTTTCACTGGCTTGTACTCTGTTCATCTACGCGCACATTCCGTGCCGATCGCGCCGTCTTTGTAATGCTAATCGCACAGCGAAAGCTACACGTGAACGATAAGTAAATCCATATCAATGTCGCCATAAGTTGTATTTTTTTTCATATTTCTCATGATCCGATCGTTGAAGTGGTCGGATGAGCTGAAAGAGGAAGATTTTAGCAAACTCCGAAGGTGGTTTGCAAGGTTCACTGTACATGGAAATGGATGAATCTTGCCAACTTATTTTTTTGTTTACTTGTCTCTCCAAAAGGGAGATCGCTTCCTCTGTGTGGCTTGATTTTCAATGTCAATTTTTTATAAAGCATCAAGCCTGTGTGGCTAACTATGACCAAAGTACAGTAATGCTGCTATGCACACTAAGTAATAGTGGTCATACTGACCACTAAGCAGGACGAATGCAAAAATACTAGTCATTTTCTATCGCATGTACTTAAGGTATAGGGGGGAAAAATAAGATAAATATTTCAAATACTTCCTTTCAACTTAAGATCTTTAAAATCTCACTCTTAGTACCTTAAATGGACGTTAGGAAGAATTTCTGATATTTCCAGTAAAATCCAAAGTCAAAATCATGTCCAAAACCTAAGAAATTCCTCGCCCCTTTTTTTTGACAGCACATTGTTTTCACTGCGCTGATGTTCTAGACTAAACTCGGCCAATAAAATTTTGTCCACAAAGAAACTCGGTATCTCTATGATCGCGCACACGGAAAATCGGGACTTTCACGTGTGCACGATAGGGACCAAATTTTTAACAACCAAATTTTTTTGGGGGGGGAGATGTCAGCGCTCGCGGCGATCAGGAAATGTACACAATGACTTGCGATACCCCGTTTCGCCAGAACTGACAGTAAATTACGGATTTCATTTTTGGAATAATCTTTGCGAACAGCAGTGCATTGAATATATTGTATTTCATGGATATGTTGGTGTCGGTTTTTGTAAATTTAACATGTTTAATGCCAATTTTGAGTGAATGTTGGTGACTTTTGTGCAGTGGTGTTTTGAAAGTGTTGAGGTGTATGACTACCTAGAGTCTACACATGAAGTATAATAAAGTCGCTATAAGTGCCGCTATGACTGAGGCCCAGGAATTCTTGTTCTCCTTGCGGGAATTCTCGTGCTCCTTCATTCATTTTTTCATCCTCGTCCACATCCACGTCCTCCTCCTCCTCTAGCTACTCCTCCTCTTCTACTTTATTTTTCCCCCTTTTCTCTTTTTATTTCTTTTCTTCTTCTTTCTCTTTTACGCATTTCACTGTGTCTTTATTTATTTATAATTATAGACCTAGATCTATTAGTTTTTCTTTTTCTTTTTCTTTTTCAATTTCTCTTTTTTTTCCTCTTTGAGTCTTTCTTTTTTATAGATCTACTTAATTTTCTTTTTATTTTACTTTTTTTCTTTATAAAGGACGATTTTTAACATTAAAATGAACAAAAATCTTTTCTTTTAAATCAAATTTCAACGGTAAGTTAAAGTGTCAACACGCAAAACACTAAAATATTCAAACACTCCACACACAAACAACAATATGTGGGACTGCGTTCATACATTACCTGAACAAGAGCCACCTCCAGCATCGGTGCAAGAGCAAGCGAATGATGAAAAAACGGTATGCAATCTACGAATTCTAAATGTCTCCCCTCCTTAAGCTTCTCTTTATCTGCAAGTAAAACTCCATTTACAGCACAGTGGGGATATTTAGAGGCATGGAGAATCATTTTAGCATAAGCTCGCAGTTTTATTTTCACTTCTGCCATGTTGAACAGCTTTAATCTAGCAGAAGTAACTGACCAATTTTTTGTATCATATCAGATAAAAATTTATAATCCTTTATGGTGTCTTTAGAGAGGTAAATATGACAGAAAATGGAACTACTGTTCGAGATCAAGTTGGAGTTGTCCTAATTAGGCCCTACAGTTGCGCAAATCCATTTTGAAATTCGGGGGGGGGGGGGGGGGGTCACCACATGATTTAAATTTTGTACCTGTCCGAAATGTCTGAAATTTTTTTCTGACAACCCCCCCCCCCCTCCAAAAAAAAAGGTTATCACATTTTTGGGGTCTAGTTTTCCTCCAAATTCTCTGACACTGCAAAAAAAAAAAAAAAAAAAAAAAAAAAAAAAAAAAAAAAGGTTATTCAAAAAGGTGGGGGGGGGGGCATGTCCCCCTGTCCCCCTGGATTTGTGGCTGTGCCTAATAATTAAATCTTGGATGGGTTGTAAATAATTTTATCCCAAAACCCACACTGACGAGAATAGCAGTGGCGGATTTTCCCTGGCTATAGTGATGTTTAATGTTTCATTAAACATCACTTTAATGAAAATCATTAAAGTGATGTTGATCCTCATATATAGGCCCCAACGAAAAAAATTAATAAAGCGTCATGATGAATTAGTGATATTATGTAGACCCTGTAAGTTTTCATTACAGGTGGAATACTGAAGAGGAAAATATGCTTAAATACAGTACACGTTTTGCTAATCTCTTTTTTCGGGGGAATCCCGATAGTCCGCGGGGCCGATAGACCGCGGGGCCTATAGACCGCGGGACCGATATACCGCGGGGCCTATAGACCGCGGGGCCGATAGACCGCGGCGTCTCAATGTACACGCCAGTCACCAGTAATTCCGCACATTCGCTCAAATCACTATACACCTCTTGCAATCGAAAGCACTAACAGCAAAACTTAAGAAAAAAAAAAATTAAAAGAGAAATGGGAGGTGGATCGTCACCCCCCCCCCCCCTCCAGGATGCGCTCATTAACTTTTTAATGTTCAATGGATTATGCAATAAGTGACTTCAAGTCTGTGTTTTTATTTGAAATAAAAGAAATTAACGCTAATAAACAGGACGTGCAATTTGAAACTTTTCATTGAAACTCAAAGTTTTATTAAATAACATCTTTGAAAATTAAGAACTAGGACAGTATTATTTAAATAATTAGAAGAAAAGAATATGCTAGTGTTATCGGCAAACTGATGAAAAGTTAATGATCAAAAATATAAGTTCAGTTTTATTTATTTTCATACGGAAGAAAACATAGGGCCTAGTAGGCCTACATAATTATAACACTCCAAGATTGAAAAAACAATAGCCATGATAGCGAAATACAGCATTATGGGCAAGGTGACGTGGAAGCAGACAAAATCAAAGAGGGAAATATGAAAGAAATCTTTTTTAAAAGACTAACTTGTAATTCATATGTTCCCTTTAAATGGCACATACTTAATAGCATAATTTGTTGATAATATCAATATATAAAAAAGGGGAAATAAAATTGAAAAATTGATTAAGATCCCGGGGGGGGATCTTCCATTGAGACCCGTCCAGCATCCTCGAACTTTACCCTCTGAAAAGCACCCTAAACGAGGATTCAGATTTTGTGATTTTGATACCCTAAACAGGGATATTTTTTCATTCTTGATTTTGATACCCTAAACACGGAGAGAAATAATTAACGGCTTGTTTTTACACCCTTAACAGGGCGAGCATATACGACCGAAATTCTCAAATTCTGAATAAATTGTACCCTTTCCGCGGATTGGCTGTGTTAAATTTCATACCCTTTTCCCCCGCATTTGGTCAGAAGTGTGATTTTGATACCCTTTTATATGAAAAGGGTATCATGAGATATGAAAGCAACTTTGATAAGTTTAAAATCTCCCTTAAAAGATATCTGTTTAATACTTAGAGTATGAACTCAGTGTCCAACATTAAATTGTATGCACCTTCTAATTTCTAAGTTATTTCGTTCTTACTTTATAAAGCGCATAGGGACATGCAGTGTTGCTATGTGTAATGCGCTATAAAAGAACCAAGTATTATTATTATTTTTTTTTTTGTAATTATATATTTTTCGTTTTTGACACCCTAAACGCGGATCCGCGCGGATCCGCGCCCGACCCTGAAAAACTACCCTTTTTCCTCGTTTTTAGGTTCGCGGATGCTGTACGGATTTCAATGGAAGATACCCCCCCCCCCCCCGAACTAAGATACATGAATTATTTGAGTCATTATGCTTTTAAGACGTGATGTGAAAATGCGTTGCATTTCAGACACCGCGGTCTATCGGCCCCGCGGTCTATCGGCCCCGCGGTCTATCTACCCCGCTGACTATCGGGCGTAGACCCTTTTTTCATAGTGCAGAAAAGAACATCATGTCACAATCATAAAATAAAAACAGACCATAATTTTTCATAATGATATAATATGGGCATGCATCTCGCTGCTCAACTTGATATGAAAATATTTGCTGCCCGAATATGAGAGGATATATTCGGAGTACATTTCAATGCCCGCCAATTAAACCTGGCTACCAAAATATGCCCGGTTGCCCGGATTTGTCCGCCTTCTACGTGCCCTTATAACGGTCTCGTTTTCCTTGCACTCGGATGAGGATCCGTGCAGTCTAATACAAGCTGGGTAAAATTTGACCCAATAGTGGGTAAAAAGGTCACATGCATATTTGTTGGGTAAAATCTTACTCGATATTGTGTAAATTCTACCCAATATTGAGTAAATTTTACCCAATATTGGGTTAAATTTTTCAGTTACCCAATATTCATTTATCATCATGCTAGAATACGACTGTTTGTGTTACAAACTGCAAACTGCAACATTTTTTACAGCGGGAGGGCTCAACATGCAAAGTAGATCACAAAAAATTTCTTAGGAGCTAGAGGCCTTGAAGTAGTTATCTTTCGAAATTAATTCAAAATGAATAATGAACAGCATGAAATTTATGGTTCAAAGTCCATTTTTTTTTTACAGCAGCGTATGGGGCGCGAAGTGTTCACCGACTTATTCGGTACAAACTTGCCTCATTTTGTGACAAAATTCACTCAAACCTCGTTTTCGTTACAAAATTATTGAACAGCAATTCATTTTGTAACAAAATGAATTTAAAAAGGTAATTTTGTAACAAAAAAATATTCTGTTACAAAATTAACATTACAGAATTATTTTGTCCGATTTCATTTTGTAACGAACATCATTCTGTTACAAAATTAACATGACAAAATTTTCATTTTGTTACAAAAATCGTTCTGTTACAAAATGAACATGTTCAATTATATTTTGTAACGAAAATTATTTTGTCCGTTCTCATTTTGTAACGAAATTGATTTTGTTACAAAATTAACATGAAGAAATTATTTTGTCCATTCTCATTTTGTAACAAAAATCATTCTGTTACAAAATGAACATGACAAAATCATTTTGTTCATTTTTATTTTGTAACCAAAATAATTCTAGATTCAAAGATTCAAGATTCAAGATTCAAAATACATTTATTTCCTTCTCATAATCATAATCAAATACAAATACATTCACAAAAAGAACGTGGTGGAAGGAGGCTAAGGTTCCAAGAAGCACTTGGCTTGTGGTGGGGTCGCCTTTACAGTACCTATTTACATATACGATATTAAACAACAATCATTACATACAACAAAAAAAAATCTAAAAGATAAAAAAGAAAAGAAAAAAAAAATCAAGAAAAATCTGCAATATGTGCTACTGACTATATTGTACAAAGTATATATTCTTTAAAGTACGAGTAAATGTATGGAGTGAAGAGCACGTTTTAGTAGAGTCATTTAAGTTGTTCCAGAGTTTGGGACTAGAAAAACGAATATTTTGTTGAAACGCAATTGTTCTATGTCTAGGAATATAAATGTTTCTCACAGATCTTGTTGGATAATTATGAAGATTACAATTAAAGTCAAACAGATTACAAAACTGATTGGGGAGATATTTGTAAATGCACTTATACATAAAAACGTACTGTTGGTAACTGACAATATCTTCAAATTTTAAAAGTTTCAAATCATGATGGTACACCGCAAACAGTTCTTATTATCTTCTTTTGTAATGTAGTTAGCTTACTTATATTAGACGCATAGGTATTGCCCCACACAAGAGTGCAATACGATAAATATGGGAGGACTAAAGAGCAATACAAGCTTCGAAGAACATTCTGAGGAAACAGAAAATTAAGTCTATGTATAATGCCTATATTTTTGGCAATTTTATTTTCTACTTCATGGATATGCGGTTTCCAAGACAACCGACTATCAATACAAACGCCTAGAAATTTGGTTTTTTTCAACTCTTGCAATTTCCGTACTGTTCACTTTTATATTTACTTCATCTAAACCAGGAATATTATCTTTTTTGCTGAATATAATAAAATTGCATTTCTTGGAGTTGACAGATAGCCGATTGGCTTGTAGCCATTCGCATACTTTACTTAACTCTGTATTGGCTATATTGCATATAGAGTTAATATTTGTGTCAGACATGTCAGAGTACAGTATATTTGTGTCATCTGCATATAAAACAAAAGAGAGTTCTGGAGCAGATTTGTGAATATCGTTTATGTATATTAAGAACAACAGAGGGCCTAAGAGTGATCCCTGAGGAACTCCACATAAGATATTATTAAATTAGGAGATTGAACATTCATATTTTGTACATTGTTGACGATTATTCAGATAATTAGTAAACCAGTCATGTGACACACCACAAATACCATAGTGATAGAGTTTAGATAGAATTTTGTGATTTATAGTATCGAATGCCTTCGATAAATCAATAAAAATACCTATTGTATACTAATTTCTCTCAAAAGCATCTATTATTTTGTTAGTAAGGTCAATTAAAGCCATGGTGGGGGGGGGGGGGGGTGGCAACCAAAAAAAAAAATTTCGCCAGCCCTCCAAATGTCGCTCAGTGGAGGGGGGGGGGGGGGTTATGGGGTCCAGTTCCCCTCCATAATTCTCTGACAAGCAAAAAAAAAAAGGTTTTCTGGTCGAAAAGGGGGGGGGGCACAATCGCAAATAGGGGAGGCACAATGCATTGTTTTCCCTCAAAAGGGGGGGGGGGGCACGGGCCGGGATTGCCCCCCCCCCCATAAATCCGCCACTGATCGAGGTATTTGTGGAAAGTCGTTTGACTATTGGGTATTAATCTGTCCAAAGATGGTCCAATTTCAGTAAAGAAGGTATTAAAAGAATTTGCTATTTCTTTTGCATCGTTTGTAGTACTGCCATTGCATTTCATATTAGCACTTAACTTTTTCTTAACTTTCCTATTCAACAATGTATTGATAAT
Organism: Heliocidaris tuberculata; assembly: GCA_025618425.1. Taxonomy (NCBI): domain Eukaryota; kingdom Metazoa; phylum Echinodermata; class Echinoidea; order Camarodonta; family Echinometridae; genus Heliocidaris; species Heliocidaris tuberculata. The sequence continues at coordinate 7,814,241 of CM046845.1, read as the reverse complement.
AGACCATGTGGACTTGAGGTTAGTTTTATATTGCTGGAATTTTCTTTTGTAATAATTCACTTTGACACGTCTGACCAAAGAATTCAAATGGTTTCTAAAATGCTTATATTTTGATTCATTTGAGCTAGAGGATATATATAAAAAAACTGTTTGTATAACTTGTTTTTATATTTTATTGATTTAAGCAACCCATCAGTCATCCATTGTTTTAATTTGTTTTCCCGTCTTTTCGCACTATAAAAAGGGAAAATTGACATCATATAAGACACGCAGTTTTGATTCAAATAGGTTATAGGCTTCGTTCGGGTCATCACAATCTAAAACGTCATTCCAATCCGTACATTGCAGTATGTAAGATTCGTTCAGAGTTGATTATTCTGTTAACTGACCTTGGTAGGGATTTAGATTGCTTATTGAAAGATAAGGTCAGTGTCGTAATATGGAACACAGGTAGGTGATCTGTTATGTCGCAATACAGTGTACCACTTGTTGACTCAACATCATGGCGGTTAGTTAAAATATTATATCTATAAGTGTGGCACTAGTTCCCGTTATATACGAGTGGGCCTAGTGTTGTGTAGGGATCGGTTGAATGACAGTTTACTTTCTTGAGTATAGAGAGAGTACATTATGAATGCTTGGCACACAGTCATTTACAGTTGAAAGCTGTATAGCATAGCATTTATTCAGATGAAGTATAACATGAATTACAGATGAATATAACAAAGATGAAGCATAGGGCAAGTCTGATGGTGACTATACTCTCATGATGTCTGGAATCTATTCTGAAGTAAATCTTGAAGTCAAGTCTGAATTCTATCTGACTTCTATTCTATTCTATTCTGACTGGAGTCCTGAAGTGAACCCCTTTTATAATGGGTAAACCCCCTATTGGGAGTTGGTCAACCTTGAGTCCTTGACCAAATGACCATATAAAGTAACTTTTACTCAGTATTGGGGAGTGGGCTGTTATCTGGAAGGAGTGATGTTGAGAATAAGAAGACCACAAAGTGACCATTGCGTCATAGGTTTAGTTGGAAGTTGTATGAGTAATACTTTCTGAAGAAAGTGTAAAGTTTGTAAACATTTAAACTTCCTGTTCACCCAGGTCGAAATTCCAATAGAAACCAGTAGAAACCAGTGAGGACATTTTACTGGTGTCTACTGGTTTTAGGATTCTAATGGTTTCCACGGGAATTTGAACAGATTCCAGCAGAATTCCCATAGAATCCATTACATCTCACTGGTGTGAAGACCAGTATAAACCATTAAAATACAGTAGAGTCTACTGGTCAGAAGAACGGTACGAAAATACAGTGTCAAATCGATAGAAACCAATAGAAACCATTATATTCAATTGGATAAGACCAGTAAAAACCATCAAAAACCAGCTGAGACTATACTATATTAAGGGTATAAAATCAGATTCAAACCATAAGAAACCAATAGAAACCAGAGTAGTCTACTGGTTTTAAAAAGGCTGTATGACCAGTAGAAACCATTTATAGAACCAGTAGACTCTACTGGCTTAAAGAAGGGTGTCAAAATTTCAAAGTCAAACCAATAGAAACCATTAGATTCAACTGGATTGAAGACCAGTAAAAACCATCAAAAACCAGCAGAATCTATTAGGTTGATATGAAGGGTATAAAATTAGAGTCAATCCGTAAAAAATCGATAGAAGCCAGAATAGTCTACTGGTTTGTAAAAGAGCTGTATTGCCTGTAGAAACCAGTTAGAACCAGGAGACTCTACTGGTTTAAAGAAGAGTGTCAAAATACAGAGTCAAACCAATAGAAACCATTAGATTCAACTGGACTGAAGACCAGTAAAAACCATCAAAATCCAGCAGAGTCTATGTGGTTGATATTAAGGGTATAAAATCAAAGTAAATCCGTAAGATACCAATAGAATCCAGAGTAGTCTACTGGTTTTTAAAAGGGCTGTATTACCAGCAGAAACCAATTAGAACCAGTAGACTCTACTGGTTTGAAGAAGGGTGTCAAAATTTCAGAGTCAAACCAATAGAAACCATTAGATTCAACTGGATTGAAGACCAGTAAAAACCATCAAAAACCAGCAGAATCTATTTGGTTGATATGAAGGGTATAAAATTAGAGTCAATCCGTAAAAAAATCGATAGAAACCAGAATAGTCTACTGGTTTGTAAAAGAGCTGTATTGCCTGCAGAAACCAGTTAGAACCAGGAGACTCTACTGGTTTAAAGAAGAGTGTCAAAATACAGAGTCAAACCAATATAAACCATTAGATTCAACTGGATTGAAGACCAGTAAAACCCATCAAAATCCAGCAGAGTCTGTGTGGTTGATATTATGGGTATTAAAATCAAAGTAAATCCGTAAGATACCAATAGAACCCAGAGTAGTCTACTGGTTTTAAAAAGGGCTGTTTTACCAGTAGAAACCAATTAGAACCAGTAGACTCTACTGGTTTGAAGAAGGGTGTCAAAATTTCAGAGTCAAACCAATAGAAACCATTAGATTCAACTGGATTGAAGACCAGTAAAAACCATCAAAAACCAGCAGAATCTATTTGGTTGATATGAAGGGTATAAAATTAGAGTCAATCCGTAAAAAATCGATAGAAACCAGAATAGTCTACTGGTTTGTAAAAGAGCTGTATTGCCTGCAGAAACCAGTTAGAACCAGTAGACTCTACTGGTTTAAAGAAGAGTGTCAAAATACAGAGTCAAACCAATATAAACCATTAGATTCAACTGGATTGAAGACCAGTAAAACCCATCAAAATCCAGCAGAGTCTGTGTGGTTGATATTATGGGTATTAAAATCAAAGTAAATCCGTAAGATACCAATAGAACCCAGAGTAGTCTACTGGTTTTAAAAAGGGCTGTTTTACCAGTAGAAACCAATTAGAACCAGTAGACTCTACTGGTTTGAAGAAGGGTGTCAAAATTTCAGAGTCAAACCAATAGAAACCATTAGATTCAACTGGATTGAAGACCAGTAAAAACCATCAAAAACCAGCAGAATCTATTTGGTTGATATGAAGGGTATAAAATTAGAGTCAATCCGTAAAAAAATCGATAGAAACCAGAATAGTCTGGTTTGTAAAAGAGCTGTATTGCCTGCAGAAACCAGTTAGAACCAGTAGACTCTACTGGTTTGAAGAAGGGTGTCAAAATTTCAGAGTCAAACCAATAGAAACCATTAGATTCAACTGGATTGAAGACCAGTAAAAACCATCAAAAACCAGCAGAATCTATTTGGTTGATATGAAGGGTATAAAATTAGAGTCAATCCGTAAAAAAATCGATAGAAACCAGAATAGTCTACTGGTTTGTAAAAGAGCTGTATTGCCTGCAGAAACCAGTTAGAACCAGGAGACTATACTGGTTTAAAGAAGAGTGTCAAAATACAGAGTCAAACCAATAGAAACCATTAGATTCAACTGGATTGAAGACCAGTAAAAACCATTAAAAACCAGCAGAGTCTATGTGGTTGATATGAAGGGTATAAAATCAAAGTAAAACCATAAGAAATCAATAGAAACCAGAATTCTGTACTGGGTTTGAAAAGGGCTTTATTACAAATAGAAACCAATAAGAACCAGGAATCTTTACTGGTTTAAGGAAGGGTTCAAAATACAGAGTCAAACCAATAAAAACAATTCAATTCAACTGGACTGAAGACCAGTAAAAGCCATCAAAAACCAGCAGAGTCTATACAGTATGTATTCAAAATAAATAACAAAGAGTCTAACTGGTTCTAGAAACCCAGTTAAAACTAGTAGAAAATATACTAGTTGAAACCACTGTATCACCAATTGGCGCATTTTCTTAGTGGAAAAGATACCAGTTGAAACTAGTATCTCCGATTGCCACAAACTTTGTGCCAGTTTTCCAACTTGGTCTTTCCATTGTTTTTCCAATGCCATCTGTTAATGGAAACGGCAATTTTTCCCTAATACCCTTGGTCCAGTTCAATACCATGCGCAATTAACTTTTTTTCCCCAGTTGTCTACTGGCTCCAGTTGGAAACCAGTAGAATACCAGTTGAGACCAATAGAAACCAGTTAATTTGCATAATAAATACTGGGTGCTTGTGTATTCATGTTTTCATATCATTTATTTAAATTTGCAGTACATTTCTTCATTGTTGATGATTTAGTGTAGTGCAAAACGTTCACCAAATACAAAGATGGGTCAACAAACGATTACTAAAACAATTCATTCACTGGTATCAATTACAGGTAATTAAACAGTAACTAAGGAAACACTAACCAGGAACTAAAATATGTTCATTCAATACAAGTATATGGACAATGCCCTCACACTTCAAAATATGCAAAGTCTCCAACTTTCCATTGCACATTGGAAGTATTGGAGACACACCAGAGTAACTTTGTTGCTATTGCCACTGGTAGTTATTAGTACAAGATTTTAAAAACTTGCAACTAAAATACCAAGGTCAAATAGTTCAACTGGTTATAGTGGTTTCCACTGGTCTAAGTAATTGGACTTGTAGGAAATTCCTTCTGGTTTCTACTGGAAATTTATTCACTTTCCATATTGAAACCAGTAGGATTTCCTTCTAGTCTTTTACTGGAACATGGGAAGTAGTCACTACTTTCCATATTGAAACCAGTAGAATATCCTTCTGGTTTTTTTACTGGAAGTATTCACTACTTCCGATATTGAAACCAGTAGAATTTCCTTCTGGTTTTTTACTGGAAGTATTCATTACTTTCCATATTGAAACCAGTAGAATTTCTTTCTGGTTTACTACTGGAATCTATTCACTTTACATATTGAAACCAGTAGAATTTCTTTCTGGTTTTCTACTGGAATCTATTCACTACTTCCATATTGAAACCAGTAGAATTTCTTTCTGGTTTTCTACTGGAATCTATTCACTTTACATATTGAAACCAGTAGAATTTTCTTTCTGGTTTTCTACTGGAATCTATTTCCATATTGAAACCAGTAGAATTTCTTTCTGGTTTTCTACTGGAATCTATTCACTTTCCTTATTGAAACCAGTTGAATTTCCTTCTGGTTTTCTACTGGAATCTATTCACTTTACATATTGAAACCAGTAGAATTTTCTTTCTGGTTTCCTACTGGAATCTATTTCCATATTGAAACCAGTAGAATTTCTTTCTGGTTTTCTACTGGAATCTATTCACTTTACATATTGAAACCAGTAGAATTTCTTTCTGGTTTACTACTGGAATCTATTCACTTTACATATTGAAACCAGTAGAATTTCTTTCTGGTTTTCTACTGGAATCTATTCACTTTACATATTGAAACCAGTAGAATTTCTTTCTGGTTTTCTACTGGAATCTATTACATATTGAAACCAGTAGAATTTCTTTCTGGTTTTCTACTGGAATCTATTCACTTTACATATTGAAACCAGTAGAATTTCTTTCTGGTTTTCTACTGGAATCTATTCACTTTACATATTGAAACCAGTAGAATTTCCTTCTGGTTTTCTACTGGAATCTATTCACTTTACATATTGAAACCAGTAGAATTTCTTTCTGGTTTTCTACTGGAATCTATTCACTTTACATATTGAAACCAGTAGAATTTCTTTCTGGTTTTCTACTGGAATCTATTCACTTTACATATTGAAACCAGTAAAAATTCCTTCTGGTTTTCTACTGGAATCTATTCACTTTACATATTGAAACCAGTTGAATATCCTTCTGGTTTTCTACTGGAATCTATTCACTTTACATATTGAAACCAGTAGAATTTCTTTCTGGTTTTCTACTGGAATCTATTCACTTTACATATTGAAACCAGTAGAATTTCTTTCTGGTTTTCTACTGGAATCTATTCACTTTCCATATTAAAACCAGTAGAAAATGGACCAGTAGAAACCAGTATAAGGTTCTACTGGTTTTATCCTAATGGTTTCTACGGGAATTTCGACCTGGGCACTTCCTGTCTAGGTATTGATAAATTATTAATTAATGTAAAATTGGTCTTATTATCACATAACACTAGTAATTAAAGGAAAGAAGGTATTGCTAAATAATGTATTAACAAAATGCTGTGACGAGCTGTTTCTTTCAGACTGAAGAATATCAACGTTAAAATCTCCCATTATAAAGACGGGTTTATTTTCTCTATTCAAAGAGCCCAAGATGTGTTCAAGAGCTTCTGTAAAAGCATCGGGGTTTATATTAGGAGGTTTATGAATTATACCCACAATAACATTCTTACCCGCGTCATTGTCAATTTCGACAAAGAGAGAGTCACATACATCATTGTTTAAGATAACATCTTTTCGCTGGGTGAATGATAATACATCTCTAATATAAAATGAAACACCACCTCCACGTTTGTGTAATCTGTTCTTACACAGATAAATGTGGCAACGTGCTGTGTTCAGTTAACCATCTTTCTGAGAAACCTAAGACATCGAAGGGAAAATTCAAGATATTTATGAAGTCAAAAATATTATCAGCATTTCTTAATAGGCTTCTTGAATTAAAGTGAATAATAGAGAAATTGGAAGCATTTGATACATCTTCATTATTAAAGCGGTCATTAAAACGATTCGTATCAAAATAATGGGATTCTTTTACGTTTTCACTGTCAGTAAAAAAAATCCTATCTGGATCCACATCATCATTTACTAAGACATCCTCATTCCTATTCATTTGATCAATCTGTAATTCAGCCATTTGATCGGCAAGGGTTTGGTAAATGTGAAGTATCAGCGACACTTTCATGGTGGAGAAACTGAATGGTAGGTTTAGCTTTTCAGGGTTACACCATGTTATTCTTTCAAGGAATAAGAGCCCTGAAAAGGGCTAGTGAGCTCCGCTAAGAGCTCTGTGCATGTGGTTCTCGACCATGAAAGTGTCGCTGATACTTCACTAAATACCGGCTCTAAGGGGAGCAGTCATTCAGCGGAAAATCTGGCCCTTGTTCTTTATTCAGAGAAAACAATGGCACCGTCCGGTGCTTTCTCTGTTCAGAGGAATTATAGCGCCACCAGTGACCTGAATGAGAATGCAGCTGTGAATAGAATTCGCGGGCATTTCCGATTGGCGCCAATCAGGCTGTGAATCGGATCCCTCCGTAGGCAATAAATAGCCTCCACTGGGCAGTGTTCTGGTCATTCTCCTGATGACGATCAGAGCATACTGATCGAAAAGTCGAGAACCACAGAGCTCTTAGCGGAGCTCACCAGCCCTTTTCAGGGCTCCTATTCCTTGAAAGAATAACATGGTGTAACCCTGAAAAACTAAACCTACCATTCAAAATAATTCTGTTACAAAATCATCATGACAAAATTTGTTTTGTCCATTTTCATTTTGTAACAAAAGTCATTTTGTTACAAAATTAATTATGACAGAATAATGTGGTTCATTCTCATTTTGTAACAAAACTCATTGTGTTACAAAATTAACATCACAAACTAATTCTGTCCAATCTCATTTTGTAACAAAAATCATTTTGTTACAAAATTAACACGACCAAATTATTTTGTCAATTTTCATTTTGTAACAGAATGATTTTTGTTACATATGAGAAAGGACAAAATAATTTTCGTTACAAAATATAATTGGACATATTCATTTTGTAACAGAATGATTTTTGTAACAAAATGAAAATTCTGTAATGTTAATTTTGTAACAGAATTTTTTTTTGTTACAAAATTACCTTTTTAAATTCATTTTGTTACAAAATGAATTGCTGTTCAATAATTTTGTTACCGATTTTTGAGTGAATTTTGTCACAAAATGAGGCAAGTTTGTACAGAATAAGTCGGTGAACACTTGGCGCCCCATAGCAGCGGGGGGTCAAGCTCAACGTTGGGGGTGAAATCTCTCTCAGACTTCCCCCCCCCCTTCTCTCTCTCTCTCTCTCTCTCCCTCTCCCCCTCTCCTCTTCTCTCTCTCTCACCTCTCTCTCTCTCTCTCTCTCTCTCTCAGTTCTGATATCGGGTACCATAGACTCTACTAGGCCAGGAGCCTGTCCCGAAATAGCCTGTCCCGAAATAGTCACCCCATTGACAAAAAGGTTGTCAGCCTGACCATAACCGCCGGGTTTAGCCCTCAGAACCCCCAAAAGAGACCCCAAAGTCGGGTCGATTTCACCCCATCTCCTCCATGCACTAACTTTGTGAGTAGAAAGTAGCATGACTCGACATTACAAATCACAAAAGACTGACAAAAATTTCCGTCTGGATGGGGTGTCAGACGGCCTCTAAAAATTGGGGTAATTTTTTCCCCTTGAAGCACAGGGACCAAATTTTGTCAGAAGGAAGAGCTAGGCCTATGGATCATTGGATGTACATTCCAAACATAATAAGAACTGACAGAATTATCCACTGGGAAGGGATGTCAGACCTCCTGAAATAAAACCCCAAAGTGCCCTTTGACAACGCTTTGCCCCCCAAAATGCTCTGTATGTAAAGAAAAAACATTCTGACTATAATAAACACGATAAAAACTACTTTCGAAAAATCATCTCAAGGGTAATTTCAAAGGCCTATTGTACTGCCCATAGAAATCAGGTTCGGATTACGTAATATGCCATTGTAATGTTCGCACATTTCTAAAGGTGATAGACAGGGCTATTGAAATTGCCTTCAGTTGATTTTTCGAAAATAGTTTTTATCGTGTTAATAATTCAAGTTTTTCACTCAATTCACTTTAAATTTTCATAACATAATTTTGAGAATAATAATCTTCTTTCTACGGAGCCCGGGAGGGACAAAGTTTTACTATTAAAAAAAAAAAAAAAAAAAAAAAAAAAAACCTTCTTGTTCGGTCGCTACACTTCCCATAATATACAATAACTTTCAAATAAAGAAAATATGTAACCAGGTACATAGGAAGAAAGGAAAAAAATTGTTAAGATTTAGTGATTTTGACTCAAAGTTGAATATTGTCGTAAGACTTAAGAAAAATGGTGGATATTAAGCTTAGACTTTGATTTGCATGTTTCATCAAAAGTGCTCTTAGATGCAAAGCTTCAAAGTACGAAACATACATTTTTCTCGCGGGCAGCTACAATGCGACATATTTTTTTTGGTACAGGGCAATTCCAAGCAAAACAGAACATGAACCCAAAAATTTCAAATCTGTCTGATCATATAAAATTTGGTGTCAAATTAATTGTAAATATCCAATTTTTCACAATCTGATAAAATTTAGAGATTTAGACAGCATGATCTTGAAATCATTAATTGATTGATCATTAATTGATTTATGATAAATTGTAAAAGAAGAGTAAAGGTCATATTAATATGACCTGTTTACTAAAATACACTTGATATACAGAAATTTAAAATAACATAGTAACCAAGAATAGCATTTGTTTCTGTTCTGCATAATTTCTCATACTCCAGTAACCATGGAAACTTAAACTCCAAACCCTGTCATTCCGTAACGCCCAAAACACATAATTTCAACTTATTTCCTAAAAGGACTTTCATTTTGTTATGAAATTTGATAGATAAATCAAGTTACCTAATACCTCCAAAATGTATGTGCTTTTGGTATGAAAAAAATATTTTAAACATGAATTATGATATGATTAATTATGTCATTCCGTAACAAAATAATATTACGGAATGACATTACATTCAGTTTTGTAAAAATTTATTCAACCCTGAAGTCTGAACCTTTACATTAGTTCAGCTTAAAATATCAAACAATTATCAACTGAAGTAGTGATGATGAACTCACTTTTCAGTATGAAGATTATATAAAATTTAATAATTTTGATATTTTGTGTTTTGTGTACAAAAAATGGGGGAAATTGTGTTTTTTGTCTTTCTTTCCTCTATATAGCTTTGGTTTTATTGTATTTTAGACATAACATAATTATTGATCTAGATTATAGTATCAAGTTGAATAAATCATATGATGAAATTTATGAATATTGAAAAACATTAGAATACATAAGAAATCCATAAATGAAAAACATGCAATATAAAGTAGAATGTAATGATTAACTCTATCTGAAGCTTTCAATTTTTAAAGCTTCCCAGAACCCTTTTTAAAATCAATATTACTCATCACAATTTTTCAAAAATCTAATTGTTAACAAATATAAGAATTTTTGAATAAAATTAGCATAAATTATAAAATCTATGAACACTAAGAGAGCTAAGAGAGTGAAGAGCAACTATTCAGCTTTAATCTCATAGAGGTCATGATTTAGTTAAAATGTCATACGATAGTTTTAAAAGCCTTGAAAGTTAAAAACGCATTTCGTCCATTTCTGTGTGTACTGTGCGGATAAGGTCCCCGGTATGCCGTTTTGAGCCCTAATTTCACTTTAAAACAGTAAGACCCAGACAAAAAGTTTCGGCATATGAAATATATGAGAGTAAAGAGCAACTTTTCAGCTTTAACCTCAAATAGGTCATTATTTAGTTAAAATGTCATACGATAGTTTTAAAAGCCCTGAAAATTAAAAACGCATTTCGTCCATTTCCGTTCGTACTGAGCGGATAAGACCTCCCGTATGCCGGTTACAGCCTTGAATTCAATCTAAAACAGTAACATCCAGACAAAAAGTTTCGGCATGTGACATACATGAGAGTAAAGAGCAACTGTTCAGCTTCAGTGTCATATAGATCATTATTTAGTTAAAATGTAATACGATAGTTTTAAAAGCATTCAAAGTTAAAAACGAATTTCGTCCATTTCCGTGTGTACTTTAGGAGTTCTGTGGTCCATACGTACCGTATGTACCGCTGCTGCGCTTGCGTACCTAGAAATATTATCTCGTTTTAATGACATATCATGTCGTTAAAATGAGATAATTATCTCGTTTTAATGACATATCATATTGTTAAAATGAGATAATTATCTCGTTTAAATGACATATATGTCATTAAAATGAGATAATTATCTCGTTTTAACGAGATACTATGTCATTAAAATGAGATAATTATTTCGTTTTAACGAGATATGTGCCTGATCGGTTAGTCACGGACGGACATTTGACAAGTTTTGAAAGTTTGAAGGCCTGTAGAAAATAAGAATTTATAACTGAAGAAAACTATTTTATGTTTTATTGTGAAGGGTATCACTGAAGGAGTTGAGATTTGATAAAATTTGGGGGGGGGGGGGGGGGGGGGGGGGGGGGGGGTTGGCGACCAAAAATAAAATTTTTCGCCAGCCCTCCCAAAAGTCGCTCAGTGGGGGGGGGGGGGGGGGGGTATGGGGTCCAGTACCCCTCCATAATTCTCTGACAAGCAACAACAACAACAACAAAAAAAAAGTTTTCTGGTCCAAAAGGGGGGGGGGGCACAATGCATTGTTTTCCCTCAAAAGGGGGGGGGGCACGGGCCGGGATTGCCCCCCCCCCCAAAAAAAAAAAAAATCCGCCACTGACTGGAACGTCCGCACCCCGGGTCCGCACCAACTTTCTTGTTTATTAAGGGGTCTGTTCATAAAGACTACGCTCATCTATTGATAGTCTATAATGTTCAGATTGAACGGTTTTGAAATTTCATTAACAATAACAAATTAAACGTTATAAATTATGTCTCTTGTATTGATTCAGTGAAGTGATAGCTTTCATATCATCAAAACATATTAGTTAATATTTATAATTTTGCAGACTGATTGTGTCTGTTGTGTCGTTATTATAACGCATGTCATGATTATCATGTCTTTGTACTACCTACTTTGTACACTAGACTAGTAAGTCACCTGACTTTGACGGACTTTGATGCAGAAAATGAGATCATCGTAATTAAAGAATAACGAAGAATACATATACTTATATATGTTGCTGTTCGATCGATCACTTGACTGAGCCGAGGAAGTCTTGCTGTTTAATATTTTGTGAGTAGTTACGTTGGTTTCGAATAACCTCTTATTTATGAAAATTATGGTATGATTTGATAATGAATGTGTGAGAAATCTGAGTAACACTAACAGTAACAGTCAGTAACACTAAAATTACTCTAGATAGTATAGTCAAGGATTGTATTTCCGAACAGATCGTGTATAGATCTAGTCAAGGATTGTAATTCCGAACAGATTGTATTACCGAACGTGTACTGTTAAGCGCCTAAAATGGGTTTTCATACGCGTGGGATTACGCGTATGAAAACCACACTATTGAAACAAAGGTTGTGTCTTTTTCCTATAGTTTTCACACGTTTGGAAATACAGTACCTTTTTCAAGGGACCAAAACGCTGCAACGCTGCGTCGCTGGGAAGGGGTTCACTCGGAAGAGAATATCGTATTAAATCTAAGTTGTCTTTTTAAAATTCCATCCACTTCTTTTTCTGTAGGACTTTGAGCATTCATTATGTTAAAGTTTGACAGATATTCTTTTGATTGTTTATTTGCTATCGTTGATTTTGTGAAAAGTGTTCGGACACTGGATCCACCACCATACTATTACCGAATGTGTACAGTTAAGCGCCTAAAATGGTTTTTCATATTCATGGGACTACGCGTATGAAAACCACACTATTGAAACAAAGGATGTGTCTTTTTCCCATAGGTTTCACACGTTCGGAAATACAGTACCTTTTTCAAGGGACCAAAACGCCGCGTCGTTGGGAAGAGGTTCACTCGAAAGGGAATATCGTATTATTTAAAGGGAAATCCAACCTTAATAGCAAGTTGCTTTGAAAGAAAGAGGAAATATCAGAGAAGCAGATTGGTGAAAGTTTGAATGAAATCGGACAAGCAATAATAAAGTTATGAATTTTTGAAAGTTGTAATCACTATGCATATGGAATTGCAAATTGACCAAATAGGTTATGTCACTGTAATGTAGCTGTGGACAACTCCCCCATTCGCTCTAACACACAAAATGACTAAAATGTCACTTTTTTTCAAAGTGCATCACTCAGTAGGATCTTTTCGTTCATGAGGACCTATAACAATATGCTATCTCCAATATATTTTGAGTACTGCCCAGAGGGTAAAAGCGCCTCGAAGAAAACCGCAAATTAATGATATTTTTGTGTACAACAAATGGGAGAGTTGTCCACAAAAATGTCACAATTGACTCACCAAATTGCCAATTTGAGATTCGCATAGATGTAGTGATCTCATTTTTCAAACATCCATAACTTTCTTAGTCCTTGTCCGATTTCTTTCAAACTTTCACCATCCTGTTTTTCTCATTTTTCTGCTTTCACACAAATCATTTTATTACCAAGGTTGGATTGCCCTTTAAATCTACGTCGTCTTTTTAAAATTCCATCAACTTCTTTTTCTGTAGGACTTAGAGCATTCATTAATCATTATGTAAGTTTGACAGATATTCGCTTGATATTTTATTTGCACACATATGGGCAAGATATCACACACTTGCCTATGGGAGGCAATTGCTCACAGTATGAAGGTACAGAGTGCCAGGTTATCTCCAATAACCTCGCATACAGTGTAAGTGTGAGTGCGTCTTAAAGGGCAATCCAACCTTGGTAATAAAATGATTTGTGTGAAAGCAGAAAAATGAGAAAAACAGGATGGTGAAAGTTTGAAAGAAATCGGACAAGGACTAAGAAAGTTATGGATGTTTGAAAAATGAGATCACTACATCTATGCAAATCTCAAATTGGCAATTTGGTGAGTCAATTGTGACATTTTTGTGGACAACTCTCCCATTTGTCGTACACAAAAATATCATTAATTTGCGGTTTTCTTCGAGGCGCTTTTACCCTCGGGGCAGTACTCAAAATATATTGGAGATAGCATATTGTTATAGGTCCTCATGAACGAAAAGATCCTACTGAGTGATGCACTTTGAAAAAAAGTGACATTTTAGTCATTTTGTGTGTTAGAGCGAATGGGGGAGTTGTCCACAGGTACATCACAGTGACATAACCTATTTGGCCAATTTGAAATTCCATATGCATAGTGATTACAACTTTCAAAAATTCATAACTTTATTATTGCTTGTCCGATTTCATTCAAACTTTCACCAATCTGCTTCTCTGATTTTTCCTCTTTCTTTCCAAGCAACTTGCTATTAAGGTTGGATTTCCCTTTAACCACTCACACTTATGCGAGGTTATTGGAGATAACCTCGCACTCTGTACCTTCATAGAATCATACCTTAACAGGCTTAACAGAATAACCTGAATTTTAAAATACTAAGAAAAAGTAACGTTAACTTTCTAGTATTAAGTTGAAACAATGACTGAATGAGTACTTATTAACAGTAGTCTGAGCTGTATTACATGGGCGTGGGTGCGCCACGACTGATTACATCACGGTAATATATCGACCATCAAATGTTTAATAAACAAACAGACAGGTAAGACTTTGCATGCTTTTAAGGCCCAAAATGTAACATGGTATTTATCCCAATATATTTACTTGACATAGTCTAATATTTATTAATGTGATATTCATCATGGACAGAGAGTGAAGTGACAAAATTTGTTAGAAGACAGAGACAATATAATTATAACTACTGGAACCCGGAGGGCTCTGTATTAAACTTACACCAAAGGAAATTCATTAGTCAGCAGACTTTGCTTGGCTTGTTGATATTGGTAGTCTTGAAAATTTGAAATATAATTGTGCATTTTTCATTACATCTTCCAGGAAGAATTGGAGTATCAGAAACACATTTCAAGATGAGGGGATTAGTCATCATTTTCCTGACTGCAGTGAGCTGGTCCAGTGCCACTCGTCATTTTGAAATGAGAAAGCCTTGCTATGAACCATCTTTTGATAGAGGAATTAAAGAAGTTGTGTAAGACCATTTTATTTCATTCAACTTATTTTCAAGCCTTTTTGTGTGTCTGCATGTGTGTGCCTCTGGTAAAATTCTCTAAATGGATTTTAGAAAATTTTGAAAAAATGCTTTTTGAAATTATTGTTTAGGAGGTGTTTAGTTCTAATTCAGTGATATGACGTAAATTACTGCATGCACGCACGAATTTTGTCTAAGTCTGTAAAAATATTCAGTGCAGGATTTTCTGTGCAAACATTTACCGCTTGAAAGTTTTAGGACTTTTCATTGGTTTTCGAAACATGTACGATTTATGGAAAATGTAAAAGTGAAACTCATTATTCAAAATTTAATTATAGTTTGATGCCATTAGTAAACGGTTTTTAAAGCACCTGTATTGCTTTATAATGTAGTGAATTCATAGCACATAAAAGATCTCACAATATCTAAAATACATGTAGAAGTTTTAATACAGGAAAAATCATATTGAGATTAATGGTAATTCAAAATTGATAACAAGGACATATACATGTTCAAATTTTGTAAATATTGCTACAGTGATGCATTTACTGAAATGCTTTCTTTTGTAAATTTATGAAAGTAAAACACTAAATCACTTTTTCCCAGAGGAAGATGCAAACGCTATTTATTTCTTTTTATTTATCCAATGAATAAAACAGTGAATAGGGCCTGCATTATTCCTGGAGAAAAATATGCCAAGAAATCTTTTCTGAGTTTTTTTTCCTATTCACCCTGTTTTATGGTAGGATTTTTTGTTGTTGATAAAAGATGGGTTTGTCCACATGTAGGCACATAAAGTTAAATGTATTTGACCACTTGCAAAGAGTTTTGGATTTAATTTCTAGGATATAAATTTTTTTGCAGAAAAACAAATCTCTCCGTTAGGGCAGTACCCTCGGCATTTGATTGGCGCAGCGTGAATGGCACCAACTTTGCCAGCACCACCCGCAACCAGCATATCCCCACCTACTGTGGCTCCTGTTGGGCTATGGGTACCACTAGTGCTCTGGCTGGTGAGTTAGAGTAAACTGGCTGACATTGGTCCAGTTGAATCATATTTGGCACGATGTCAAATATTCCTGAAGTACTCAAGGAATATGAAAAGGAGAAAGGTCAAACTTAGAATTATAACGACTGCCATAGTGATGGGGGTTGCCTCTGGTACATTGTTTGTTTCTTTGAGAAAGAAAAATGCAAAGTGTACAGCAAGGTCAATAGTTGATGTTTGCACAACTTTTTTTTTTTTTTTTTTACTCAGAGATATTCAATGCCTGATAGCATAGCCTTACCATATTGTTATATTTTAAAGATATTTTGCAGTAATGATATGGATTTATATTTGGATCCCAACCAAACTTCACCTCTCCCCCCAAAAAAATAAAAAATAAAAAATAAAGATGCAAATTTGTATTGAATACTCACAACAGGGCAAAGAGAGGGAATTCATTATTATTCTGTTGTAATGAATAATAATAAAAGTAAAAGAATTGAAGAAAATAAGATCTGTATGTATGTTAAGCAAACTAATCATCGTGCAATGTATCAGAGTATTTTGCTGCCTTTTTGTAGTTGCTTTCTTCGCATTCTGCTACAAGATTTGGCCATCAAGTCTTACTCTGTCTTTGAAAGTTTTGATGACTCTAGACTAGATTATTTACCATTTTCAAAATTTTGCATAACATCCCTCATACCGGAGCATTATCTATTTTTCCTTTTTCCTTTCTAGATCGCATCAACATCATGCGAGGTGGTGCGTGGCCTTCCGCCTACTTGTCTGTTCAGAACGTCCTAGACTGCGGCAAAGCCGGTACTTGCCATGGGGGCGGTCAACTTGAGGTGTACGCCTATGCCCACGACACAGGCATCCCTGATGAAACATGCAATAATTATCAAGCCAAAGATCAAGGTACAGCCAGGGTTACACTCCGTTAATCCTCAGCTGTAGTGTTTAGGACAGGGTTAGGTTTCTTAAATGTTTTATGAAAAATGGCACCCATCTTTGATGGTAAGATAGAGATGAATGCATTTTTGGGGGGCACATTTTAACCCATTCGAGACAATTGACCACATTTTGTGGTTTGGCTCAATAACTTTTTATTCAGAGCTCTAAAAAATATACCAGATACATGAGTAGAGAGAGCAAAAATTTCTGCACACACTATGTCCATTTTTGTTGCATTACCATATTGCGTTTGATGCCAGGAATTTTGAATAGGAGAATAAGTTTTAAAATCCTTAAATTGGCAACACATTGAGAGATTCAAAATCCTTATTTTTTATCAAAATTGGCAATTTTTTCAACATTTCGACAAAATTCATAACCATGTGTATTATTTTCAAAGACATTACACCTTATTAGAACCATGTAGCACTAAAAGAAAAATATTATTGTTGCCAATTTGAAGAACGAAATGTGATCAATTTATCCCTTGAATAATTCCTGTCCTGAAAGGGTTAAGAGGCTCTTTGCCCATGGTTTTAATGCTGAATCTCTGTCTTGCCACACATCTAAATGAAGGGATTATTTCTATGGACATGATTCTCACTGGACTCTTTTATTTTATTTTTTTCTTCCTAGACTGTGATGCATTCAACACATGTGGCACCTGTACAACATTTGGTCAATGCCATGTTCTGAAGAACTACTCTGTCCACAAGGTGTCAGAGTACGGCAGTGTTGCAGGCCGTGACAAGATGATGGCTGAGATATTTGCCAGAGGACCCATCAGGTAATAATTGCTTAAACTCTTTTGAAGATATTATTTTCAAGAAGTGATGCGATTCGATACGAAACCCATCCAAAAAGGCGACCAAGGAAAAAAGAGTGACATAACAATTTTCCAAATTGGAAATTTGTTGATAATCATCTAGGTATATTTGTCTTTGTGTGTTTCACTCTTTATTTCCACTCTATGTTTTCCTTTATTTGATATGCATGTACTTGGATTTTTACATATGTGTATCACTCCGAACTGATTACTGACGTCTGGGACTCACCTTTGACGTCACCATCCAAGAGACTTGACTCATTTTCGCACCTGTGTCCGATAAGAGTCGGTTTGAAGGGAAGACAGAGCTAATCCTGCTAACAGTGTAGATATTTTGTACATCTCTGTGATGAAAAGTAAAATTAGCCAGTTAGCTACAAGAACCAGTTGGTTCCTGTATTAATCCTATGTGAATTCAAGAATTCAGTCATTAAAGGGTTAAAGTTGGCCACATAAAGAAAATGTTTCAACGTTCTTTCATAATTGCCCACCTATTTCACCACATAATTTCAAAGAAGTGAATTGGAGTATTGAATTTCTGTTGTCTTTTTCTTTGTAATTTTCTCCAGCTGTGGAATCATGGTCACTGCTGGGGTTGATGCCTTCCAAGGAGGGAAGGTTTATGCTGAATACCAAACCTCGATTTCGGTAGGTCAACACATATTGAATTTTTCATATTTCTCTCTGCTCCTGATAAGAATTCATTTCGTGGTTTTCAGCAAACTTACTCAGCGGTGTACTATTCAGTATGAATGCCTTTGCAATGATTTCAATTGATACCAGGCCAGGGGTGATTTTAGAAAACAACAACATTTTTGTGGGTTACATGTTTATTTCTGGAAATGGTGTTTAGTTGGTATATGGTTCCTGTGGTCAATCACCTCCCCCCCCCCCCCAAGCAAAACCTGAGGTGGCATACCTTAAGTAACTTTAAGAACCTTAAGCAAACACATACAAAGTGTGCCCCAAATAAGCCAGTTCGTAATTACAATTTGTGCATGATAAAGGTCATATGTACCGAGTACACTTGATCTTTATACGCACTATGATTTCAGGTGTTAAACAGATGGGGTCATTTCAGAGTCTTTTGTACTATATACTAATTACGAACTGGCTTCTTGTGTTCTTGTGTCTGGTTAAGCCACTGGGTACTACTGTGCTAAGAGCCATCTTCATTAGGCTTTGCAGTGCTTATGAAGAAAACTCTCTACTTTGCTGCCTGCCACTACCTAAGTCCAAATTATGGAACTATGGTAGTTCATAGATTGCCAAACACATTGCAATACTTTTACCATGCAGAGCTGCACGGCCGCTGCACAGGCTCCATAAGATACTCGAACGACCCCCTCCCATATCCCGCCCGACTTAAAGTCGGGAGTGCTTGGAGCGCGCTCTGTGCTGGTGTCGGCCATTGTCATGTGGTTTCTACGGGCCCCAGCATGATGTTATAGAGTTGTTTTTCATTGTGCAGATATTGGTACACAGCTACAGACTGCTTTGAGGGGCGATGTCATCGGTCATAAATCTTGCCCCAATGTAAACTCACAAATGTGCTTTGCCTAGAGACAAAGTCAAGTAGAACAGTCAGGGTTCAAAAAAACAATCATTTAGCAAGAAGCCAGTTCGTAATTAGTTCAAGGTACAAATGACCCTGAAATGACCCCAATTTGTACCCGAACGCGCATTTGTTTTGGTGGATACGCTACTGGTGCATACAAAATGACAGCGTATAAAGATTACTTGTACTCCGTACAAATGACCTTTATCTGCACATGTATAAATTGTAATTACGAACTGGCTTATTAACAATCAACAATCAACAAAAGTCGCTTTTCAACATACTAATATGTAATATAGTATGTAACGTCATCCTGTTTTTGTACTTTTCTCTCCTCTTCATCTTGCTTCATTTCCTTATCTCTCTTGCTCTCTCTCTCTCTTTCTCTCTCTCTTCATTTCGTCATCCTGTTTTTGTACTTTTCTCTCCTCTTCATCTTGCTTCATTTCCTTATCTCTCTTGCTCTCTCTCTCTCTTTCTCTCTCTCTTCATTTCGTCATCCTGTTTTTGTACTTTTCTCTCATCTTCATCTTGCTTCATTTCCTTATCTCTCTTGCTCTCTCTCTTTCTCTCTCTCTTTCTCTCTCTCTTCATCTTGCTTCATTTCCTTATCTCTCTTGCTCTCTCTCTTTCTCTCTCTCTTTCTCTCTCTCTTCATTTCTCTACGCAATCCATGCAGATCAACCACGTAGTGTCCGTAGCCGGCTGGGGAGTGGATGAAAATGGAGTGGAATACTGGATCGTGAGAAACTCTTGGGGTGAGCCCTGGGTGAGTACAAGTGCCTTTTAACCCATTGGAAGTGGGAACTAGGTGGTCCGTGTATTAAGCCTGTGGGAATGAGAAAATCCAGTAGTCAATGGGTTAAACTCTCAGAACAGACCATTTTATTGACCAATGTATTCGACTTTTTCAAACAGTTGATTTGACTATTCAAAAGTTGGAAATTTTTCCAGGGGCATTCCATTCATAGAATTGCTGTTACATGACAGGTGAGTTCATCACTACACGTTCTGGACAGTAACATTCATGGATTTCAATGATTTAGTAAACTGGTCCGACAATGGACAACCGAAATCAACCTCAAATTATCTCCCATGGGGGGGTCACACACCCCCCCCCCCCCCAATGGGTGCAAATCCAGGGGGGACACCTTTTTGAATAACCTTTTTTTTTTTTTTGCTTTTCTTCCTTTTTTCTTTTTCTTTTCTTTTTTTTTTTTTTTTTTTTTTGCTTGTCAGAGAATTAACCTTTTTTAAAAGGTTATTTAAAAAGGTGGGGGGGGGGATCATTCGCCTCCAAATGTCCCCCCCCCCCCCACCTTTTTAAATAACCTTTTTTTTTGGGGGGGGGGGCCTTTCAGAGAATTTTGGAGGCGAATGTCCCCCCCCCCCCTATTTTCAAAATGGATTTTCGCCACTGCAACCCCCCCCCCCCCCCCCCACCCCAGAATAAGAACTACAGTGGAAACTCACTATAACAAGGACATTGAGACTATGAAACTTACCTTGTCATATCAAGAATATCCTTATATCGGTAAAAAAAGAAAAGAACATAAAGACCTGGGACCAGCAAAATTACCTTGTTATCACAGGAATCTTGTTATATCGGAGCTCTTTCTAACGAGTTTCCACTGTACTCCTTTAAGTTGTATTCCTTGAAATGCCTTGTCTCATGTGTTTCATTTATATATATCTTCCCTGTGCAGGCTGATCAGGGGTGGTTCCGTATTGTGACCAGTACTTACAAGGGCGGCCAGGGAAACGACTACAACCTGGGTATCGAGACCCTGTGTGCCTTTGCTGTCCCTATCGTTAATTAATATCGAGGATCACGAGAACCAGCGACCTAGAGCCAACGAGGCTCTCTACTGTCGTGTATCAGTTTCACTGATCAGCAAATTGGCTGGCATGCTGTGTGCACAACTCAGCACATGTAATCACCACATTTTTCTATAATTGCAAAGTTTATGGTTGTACTGCTGTTCATGGAATAGCCATGTTCTAGCTTTAGTAACATAACAATTTATATATTTCATGTCATATGTAAAACAGTGTAAGAAAGCTAATGTCAACATTGTTGAGAAGATTTTGTTAAAAGTTGATTTTTAGCTGTTATAGAATTCCATATTTCACACAAAATGTACTAATGTGCCAAGGACATATTATTATTTACACATCAGAATGCATTAGCTGGGAAATATTTAATAGTTTGGTGCAATTCTGCTGCCTTGCAGATGACAGTTAATTTCATTTTTCATTTGGTGTAGACATACTCAAACATTCTCATATCTATCCTGGGGATTTTTAACTGTATTTTTAGCTTTACCTATCATACAGTCAGTATGCTGTTTTTTAACCATGAGCAGGGTGACTTTTCCATATTAATTAATTTTGAGACCATTCTGGAAATGTTAATTCCCTTGGATCATTGGATCCTGTTTCATATATGCATTTCAGTTTATGTGCCTCGTGTGCTGTGTCTCTGTGTTAACTATGTGTGTTTGAAGAATCATGTTTTACCAAATCTTTCATATTTTGATTTTTATAAGATTTTTACAAATAGATGTTGAATTATTCCAGACTAAATTTTGCTATATGGAAATAGTGATGTATATTTTCAATGTTGATTATGCTATTTTTGTACACACTTTTTAAGGAAAATAATTAGTGTGTGAAACTCTGACTATCACTATACATGTATAGTTGTAATTGTAAATGGCTAAACAGAATTTAAAAAACATAATATGTAGTAGCAATATCTTGTATAAGTTGAATAGAAATGTATACCTTGTTGTCAGAATTCACATTGAGAGCAGAAAGCTTCTTAATTATTTAGCCGCAAACAAACTGTACAAGGAAGGGACTGAAAGAGGCAAAAATTTGATAAAAAGTGAAAGTAATGGTATAAAGAATAGCAAAGTATACAGGGTGAAAAAGAGAAGGAAAAAAAAGATGTACATGTTGTGTGAATGATTGCCAATCAAAAACGGAAATCTGGTTAACAAATATAAGGGAATCACAGACAACGCTGAAATTACATACGGTAGCTGATATGAGCTAGACGCCAAAAACATGCAATGAGTGGTGTATGGTTCTTCGTTCAGAGTAAAGTTTTGTGTACTTCTATCCATTTTTTAATCTGGCAGTGCAATAGTGGAGGCTATATTTTAGGACAGGTGTAGAGGTAGGTATTTTTAGGAGTAGCAGAGGGTTAGCACTTGCAAGGAGGACCACAACTTTTTTTTTTCCTTCTCTCACAATCTCAATTTCTGCAGTAGGGTATGTGGTTATATAGGATAAAAAGGCATTGAGGCTAAATATTATGCAGAAGCACAACTGAAATAAACTGCAGTTTTTAAAGTTACAAACTTTCCACCTCTCGCAACTTTTCGAGAGAGAATTATTTATCATATTGGGCTGAATAAAAGGCACAAACATGTACACTGTGTAACAAAATAATCTCTTCTGATGTTCAGTGTTCCATATTTGTAAAAGCATTTTGTCCTCTGGATTTCTTTCCTGCATTGGTTTAAAAGTAGATCCTTGAATGCTGCAGTATGTGAGCTTGCCTTATACAAAATGGGAGATCTTTTTTGGTCATCACTAGTAGAGATGCATTTATGAATGAAATGACTTTGCACTGATAATCTACACTGAGAACATGTGTTGAAAAAAAGTACATATATATGAATACATAATTTTATACTTTCAAAAATTGATTTTGGTCATTTTTTTTTAGATATCTTTTTCTAGTGTTTCACTTATGCAGTTTTCTTCTTAACAATGTTTTCCCCTTGGATATCATCAGGTATTGCGTATTTCCCTGTCATCTGAAAATTTGAATATTCTTATGATCATGATTGTTCATTCCTTAAAAAGTGGAGGATCCTTTCCAAGTCTTTAAATTAGATTGAATATATATACGAATGTCGAGAACGATTTACATTTACATCATGTCTTCAATTTAGGGTCGATTTTAAGTTTTGTTTCCGTCCATTTTCTTGCCTTTTGAAATAGAATTGTGGGAAGTTGTACTCATGTGATCATATGACAGTCAGTTATTCTTTGAGAAAAAGTACTACTTTGTATTCTATATATTTACCTTCTTGATTTTCTCTCTCCTTTTTTCCATTTTTCCCTTTTTCCCTTCATTTTTCAAGTTTCATTCATTTATTGTGTAATTCCATTATCATGTTACAAATATTTACATGTCAGTTATACGGTAATTGGTACTTAACGTCTGTATTGTGGGATAAATGCATTACATTACAATGCAATCCGATGAATATCTATACATGTAATGTCAAGAACGTAATATGTGTCCAAGATTTCTAAGAACGTAAGAATACTAGTATAGGTTTTCCCGGCCGAATTCGTCAAAACAGCATTCAATTTCATGATCAAGCATTCAAATTCACGCAGTTTTTAGTCCATCCCTTTTCCAGTGTTTCAATTTAACACTTTTTGCGTTCAATTTATTTTTTAAACACTGAAATTAGTAAAACTATCGTTCAAATTAACTGCAATTTGATTCAATTTGGTAATGAATAACCGTCATTCAATTTCGCCAAGTTTGAGTGGAAGAAGAAATTCCTTGCTGAATCGCGGTTTCATTTTCGTCTTCAGGCAATCACTTTCGCACTTACGCCATTCAATTAAAACAACGTAAGTGGTTTCTATCTCTTTTTCATTTTCATTTTTATTCTCTTTTTTTTAATTTCTTTTCTGTCATTATACATTTGACATTCACATTTCTTTTCTTTTTTTTTCAATTTATATGACATTATTCTTTAATCTTCTGTGGTCTACTTCTTTATCTTTGCATACAATGAGTATAAACTGCCTGTCATACATCATGTACATGGTCATGGGTTATATATATATTTTGTTGTGGTCTTCAGGGTCTTTATTTGCATATCTGTGAGGGGGTTTCTTTTCATATTTTTTTTTCTTTTCATCTTTTTTCATCTTTTTAAAGTCATATACTCGTTTTCTTCAAGTTGTTTGACTCTCAACAGTATGTTTCATCCATCAATTTCCTGACCATTCAGACACCTGGGCATGTATGTCTGTGAATGGTTGAACCACTGGGTACACTTGGCAGGGGTAATGGCGTCGACACACCGCTCTGCAACTTCTCCTAGAATGTTGCACCGCCACTGTTGCATGTTGACTCCAGCTCGCTCAGCTGCCATCCTGTCTCCGACCCGACCTTGCCACTCAGGTTGCGCCAGGCATTTCTTCACTTCGCTCTTAAATGAAGAGTGTGCCATCTCAGTCATATTTAAGAATGGCGAGTAGGGAGGAAGGAGCTTCGTTTCCATGAGAGCGTTGGCATCCGCTGGTAGCTCAGCTCTCACGTGCGGCCTAGCGTTGTCATAAATCAAGATGACTGGCTCATCATCTGGAAACATTTCGTTGCATTCTGCGGCTGTAGCAGCGAGGAAATGCTCGAACCTTTCCCTGGTGACAGTCTCGAAAGAGATTTCATGATGAACGAGACCAGCGGCTGCAGAAACTGCAAACGTCACATTACAGTTACGACCTCTTTGCCCGTGTACAACCCTCCTTGCCGGAACGCCTCGTAGTGCCCTTCCTTGAGTACGACGTGTCCAAATGTTGTAGCCACATTCGTCAATGAAGACACAATTGGCGACGATGCCGTGCTCCAGGAACCACTCGGCATAGTCTCTTCGTTGTTGGATCACTCGTGGTGAGTTTCTAGCGTCAGGTACATCCTCTGCGAGCTTTAGCGTGAAGAGCATGCCATCGAGAGTTCTAGCAATCGTCGACAAGGACACGCCTGGCTTTTGAGGAAGACCTTCCCGAAGCTTGTCCTTCATCTGGGTGAGTGTAAGCAAAGGGTTGGTCTCAAGGGCATCCCGAAGAAAGTTCTTCATCTCTTCGTCCATTTTGGAGTTATGTGCCCCTCCTCTTGGAAGCTTGTTAGCTCTGCCAGTTTCTAGATAAGTTCGTACAATAGATCGAGCAGTAGACCTTTTTATCCCGAGATTATCTGCTAGTTCAAGATAATCTTGGTTGTTTCCTTCGAATGCTTCAACCAAGCGACGTCTGTCGACATCAGAGATACGATTGTATCGTACACGAGCTGCCATGATACCTGGTTCTAAGAACTATACCAAACTGAAGAACCTTCTCTGACAACGATTATCGGTGTAATGAGAGCTATCTGCTAAATGCTATCATAATGTTGTTCTTTCTACATTCATGATTTTCATGAAAGCAAAAACATACACTGACTCATTATCATAAGATGAAAGACATTGCACAAATGTCTAGACCTTTTCGGTTTGGGTGCTTTTTTTTTAAATGTTAATGTATATATAACGGGGGGGGGGAGGAGGCTTCAAGCATGCCTAACATAAGCACTGACACCTGAACACACCTGCAGCTCTGAACACCTTGCTCTTTCTTCATTCGTAATTTTCATATAAGCAGAAACATGCATTAACTCATTTCCATAAGATGAAAAACATTGCACAAATTACGAAACTGTATGCCTATTCATGAAATTGTTTGCGCAGATTCTTTCCACGTCCTGTCCTGTGCGAATTTGAATGCTGTTTACATAGATATTTAATTTGAATGATCTTTCTGCACTTTTGTATTCTAACAGTAGTAAATCGCATGCTTAAAAAATCAAATTGAAAGATAATATTTGCTTTTTAAATGCTGATCCACATTGTCAATCAATTTCGCGTGAAATTGAATGAAAATATCGTTGATTCCGATGATAAAATTGCGAAGATGGGCGGGAAAACCTATATTATGTGTAAGATGTTACATTGTCAAGAGTAGTAGAATAAGTTAATTGTTATACATGTACTTTCACAAGTCTATATAGTCTGCACAGTTCATCAATTAAATTTCATCTTATCTAATGCATGTCGTTCTTTTCTCTAGTTTTCTGACTCTGCAACACTTTCACATGGATGCCCTCGTTCTCCCCCTCTCTCCCCTTCTCTCTTTTCTCTCTACCTCTCTCTCCTCTCCCCCCCCCCCCCCCCCCCCCCTCTCTCTCTCTCTCTGTTTCTCTCATTATACAAGCACAAAGTTCAGTGTTATTCGGTTGTACAGAAAAAGGATGAGAGAGATACGGGCGGCGATGTAATTAAGATGAAATGTCTGGGTACGAAAATAATTCGGGGAAAATAGGATTTCAGAAGAATTTTGAAACTCGTTGACAAACTAGTCTTGGGGTACTCTGCAGATTACCGGTTTACTGTCGGCTACGATGCGATGCTCTCATAAATCGCACAAAGGCATGCATTCATATGAATCTCATAAAAAGAAAAGTAATACACTGTATAATGTTCCAAAGAAGCCAAAACAATGGCACCTGGGCCCCGTTGCATAAAACTTACCATTAGCGGTAACTTTGCCATCAATGGTAACTCCCATGGAAACCTTGATTTTGATTGGCTGTTGAGTGATGTTACCATGGTAGTTACCATTGATAGCAGAGTTACCATTAACGGTAAGTTTTATGCAACGGGGCCCAGATCTGCTTCATAACCTCTTGGAAAAACTCTCCATGTACATGATGTACAAACTTTTGAAATAAATTGGCAATTTTCTTTGAATTAAAAGCGGACACAGTTCCGGACCTTCAATGATAAAACCGGCAATAATAATAACAGCTCCATTTGTATTGTGCATATCTATCCCAGGGGATGCTCAGGGCGCATATAGGAACTAACTACTTCATGTATATATTCAGGGCCCCGTTGCATAAAACTTACCGTTAATGGTAACTCAGCTATCAATGGTAACTACCATGGTAACATCACTCAACAGCCAATCAAAATCAAGGTTTCCATGGGAGTTACCATTGATGGCAAAGTTACCGTTAATGGTAAGTTTTATGCAACGGGGCCCTGGTTTTAGCCAAGTTGCTCCAAGGGCGCTGAAAGCATTCACTTCCTACACAGTCATATCCATTTACAGTACCGCGAACCATTTGGTTACACCTGGGTTGAGAGTAGCAAATGTAGATTGATACCTCGAACAAAGGACATTACAGAACCGCGAACCATCTGGTTACCAGTCTTGTGACGCATACACTCAATCACGACATGCATGCACCTCTACATTATACATTACATACTCTATACATCATCACGGAGAGTATGATCCTAAAGAGTATCGAAGATACAGACTATAGTTTCGAAGGAATAATGATTTGATTGTAAGACAAAGTAATTAAGAGTGGAAATCTACCTAAATCATGGAAATACTTCACGGAAATCGCGGAGTTTTCCTCGAGCTGATGCTGATTCCGTTCACAATGCTATAGGTGCTATAAATACAGATTTGCAAATTAATTACTCATTTTGATAATTTCCTTGAAATCTTTATCACGGAACAAAACACGCTTTTACACAAACCGTAAATAAAATTATATTAAAAGAGAACACATCGCAACTACTTCAATGATTCGTTATTCAAAGAATTTAAGTATTATCAGAGAATTCTCTGAGCTAGAAACGCACTAGAAATCAAAATGCTGAACTTGTTATCAATCTGAAAAGTTCCATACATTTTCAACACGATGTTGAATAATAGAAAAAAATGTCAATAGCTCCACTCAACTGTGTGTTTATATACTACTAGCTGCATTCTTGTTATCTGTTTTTTGTGACCACTCTAACTTTATCCAAACGGCCTCGGGATTACCTTTGTGTTTGTGCATTATCCTGCCTTATGGACATATTATACATTGTTTCGCAAATATATTGCTCCAACGTATACGTATACTAAGCAGAAATCAGTCGGAACAACAGCTATATCAACGGTGACTTTGTCTAATTTTCGTGATTTTGTCAAAATTTTCATTTTTGGGGGGGTGTAGTCGATCCGACTGGATTAGAAAACGTTCAACATCCACATTGTGAAGGGAGTTTATTTCTTTCTTATTTTATACCTAGATCCAGTTTGGTAAAGGATTAAGTTTGGAAGTGGTAGACCTACACAAACATGAAATTGATATTGATATTCCTAACTTTGACCGGAGCCCTGGTCCATGGCGACGTTGATGTCGAAACCAGTGCTCATCGACATCGGACGAAGCGGGCAACGTCTTTTTCAGCCGCCGAGATCCAAGGCATCGTCGATCTTCATAATCAGTACAGGAGTACGGTAACACCAGTGGCTTCCAACATGAGATACATGGTAAGTTTCTCTGATCATATTGTATCATTATCGTGAGAGCTCACAAGCTGACAAGCCTTATTTGTCTACTTTAGAGTTCCAGTTACGTTTAAAATAAATTTAGTTGCTTTTCAACTTTGTAAACGGAATATTCAACTCAGAACTGAATATATATATGTTTATATATATTTATATATATACAAAATTAACTCATGGAACCGAGATTTTGTACTACCAGAAACTTTCGCGAGCAAGAAACATTTGCGAATCTCTCGAGTGGTCGAGAATCGTGAAAGTTTCATGCCACGATATTGCTAAGATTTCATTGCAATTCGTGGATTTAAATAGTAATATACCCACGCCCCTCTCTCGGAAGGTACACACACCAGTTTGATTGACCCATATATGTTTATAAACACTTAACAATACTCAGCTAGGTCGATAGTTTGAACTTAATCAAACTTCAATCTAATTTTCTTATATAATTTCAAGTTAAAATCTTTGTCGTATCACAGTAATAAATTATGTTAGCACTAGTAGCAAAGTTGTTGTTGATGATGTTACAATATATACTTCTAATGGCGCTTATCATTTCATTAACGTTTTATAACTTTGTTTTTGTCAATTAAGAGCCCATACTAAGAAACCCGATGATTTTGTAGTTATAATGGAAGAAATAGGAGGTACTCGTTTTTCCGAAGGTTCATAATTCCGAAACACAAATTTCCCATAGCAGGGGTTCATAATTCCGAACATTGGTCTGAAGGTTCGTTATTCCGAAGGTTCTTATTTCCGATAGCGAGATAGGGTTTGTAATTATACCGAAAATGAAAAAGGCTTCATTATTCTGAAAATGCATTGGAGCCCTATACATAACTTTTCGGAATTACCAACCTTCGGAAATATGAACCCTTAGTTCTTTTCATTTTCGGAATTATGAACCCTATTTCATTTTCGGAATTTTACGAACCGGCGGAGTAACGAACCTTCGGAAATAAGAACCTTCGGAAAAAAACGAACCTTCGGAATTATGAACCTTCGGAAAAACGACATGGATATTGCACATCTCAGTTCCGTTATGATAAGGTTAATGTTCGCCTCGGTAAACTTTGTAACAGGTTGTGGTTGAGTGATATGACAATCATGAGCCAACTTTTCTGCTTGTGCGAAGAAACAAAAGAAATAACTGGTTGTTTGTGTAATTGTGTTACAACGAATTCGACTAGCATGCAGTTATGACACACATGACTACTCATATGAAATGGCTAGCCCACACCGTAATACCTCAACCATATCTCCGCACAATAAAACCAAGAGATATTCAAAAATACTTTTAAAATCCAATTATTTCATATTCTTTCGTAGACACCCCCTCATATTCAGTCCTTGATTTCTTTAAACCTATACTTGTAAACAGTACCCTTTTCAAAGTTCCATAACTTTGATTTTTGAAAAGTTAAAAAAGGACCCTAAAAATAAAACCATTGGAAATCTTTTTGCGTGGTCGCATTTATAAACTCCCACAAAGGACCGCTTATTGACCGGAAAGATGCATGAATTTGAACTTTTCAGCTCGACTGAATTCAATTTAATGCACTTCGGTTCTGAATTCAATACACTGTGTGTTGTTTGCCACTATAGCACAGGATAATAACCTTCATATTAACAAGTTATAATTGAATAAACTAGAGTAAGGAGTCATTCCTTCATTCGATGAGATGCATGAATGATAAAATAAATTTTGCATGACTTGATTTATAATATTTCTTTGATGGACTTTCAGCTGGGATGCAAAAATAGTAATAAGTCTGTAGATAAGCGAAATGAACAATTCTGTATAATTGAAGAAGAAAAAAACAACAACAAACAAACAAACATACCTGATGGGGGGGGGGGGGGAGGTTTAAAACAGACCAGAGCAGCAATAGCACAAACACTTCGAAGAAAGAAAGGGATGATTTCTAAATTCAAAATACCAACAATTTATGGCATACGATTTTAACTTACATTAAAACCACGAAAACAGTTTAATATACATATCTGGGCCCCGTCTTAGAAAGAGTTGCGACTGATATCAAATGCAAATTATATGCAATCAATCGCAACTCTTTATAAGACGGGGCCCAGGGGGGCGTTTCATGAAAGGACTTGTCAGATATTTTATCCGACAAATTTGCTCTCAGCCAATCAGATGCAAGGATTTCAGTAGCTTATAACAGTTGTCGGATAAAATATCCAACAACTTCCTTTCATGAAACGCTCCCCAGGTGTCATAGAAACAAAGAAAACCTGAACCAAGCCCTACCAGAAAAACAAACAAACAAATAAACAAACAAACAAACAAACAAACAAAAAGCAGATGACTTTGTATAGATGCAGCTTACGGCGTACTGTTTTACAACTGTATATACATGTATCTGGTAAAGCTTGGATACATAAGTGACCTAACTGTTGAGCAAACCGATATTTCGTATTTTTCCCAACTACGAAATATTTCACCCATTTCTCGGTAGAAATTGATCATTATTAGCTAAGATATTATCCACTTCGTTATAGAATTACCTACAATAGGTATACATACAACTATCCTCACTGACATTGTGAACATTTATCTACCAATAATTATGAAAGTGTATGTTTACACTGTCATTTTTACGAGTCTCATAATTATATGCCTATATGTCAACAATTATAAATTCATGACTTTTGATGTTTTCCGGTATAGTATTTTAAGTGCATTCAATCATTTAACTGAATAGTAACAGGATGATTATTTGTATGGGTATATCTAATTAATGTACTTAAAAGAACTCCACAGAACTCGACAGATATTATATCTTAAACTGTATTTTATTCTGTCAGTGAACAGTGTGTGATATATAGCTTGGAAGGATTTTAAACAGTTGGCAGCAAAGATGTAAGCAAAAAAGTTTTGATTTTGTAGAAATCCATTGATGTATGTAAAATGTGAAGACAGATGAATAATGTAATCAGTAGCATTGCCTTGAAAGAATTGTAAAGAACCAGTCAGCCTGAAATTTAGACCGACAGATTTTAAAGTTACAAAGTCAGTTTGATAATTGATCTACTTCTAGATATGTATCATCTCAAGTCCTGAATAGAGGTGACCCTTTAGGGTCGAAAGCACCCAAAAGATAGGAGCTATGGAGCAGAACGAAATAATGTCCATCAAGAGGTCAGCGAAATTCTTAAAAGAGAGGGAAGAATAGGATGGAATGCAGACAAAGAAATATGGAAATCATTAACTGTTACAGCAGCCGCGTAGGTGATAAAATGACAGATGTGTGACTGGATGGATCAAAAGTTACGAAAGAAAGAAGAAACTAACTACACATCTAATCAGCAGCAGGTGTAGTAGTAGTAGTAGTAGTAGTAGTAGTAGTAGTAGTAGTAGTAGTAGTAGTAGTAGTAGTAGTAGTAGTAGTAGTAGTAGTCGTAGTAGTAGTCGTAATAGTAGTAGTAGTAGTAGTAGTAGTAGTAGTAGTAGTAGTAGTAGTAGTCGTAGTAGTAGTAGTAGTATAGTAGTAGTAGTAGTAGTAGTAGTAGTAGTAGTAGTAGTAGTAGTAGTAGTAGTAGTAGACACTATAGGTAACTTCCCAAACGCTCTTGTAGAATGTACAATCATCTCCACACTCCACTTGTCCAGACATCTTCAAACAACAGAAGAGGCGTTAGGTCAAGTTTAAGTGCTTGCTAAGGTCACTAGGACAGCAAAGATTTTTTTCAAAGAATAAAAATATGTTATGGAATACTGCGACCACTTAGATCCTGGACTGGAGAGGTGGACACACACGACCGGCGCCATTATCAAATAATCAGTATCAGGCGCTATCCCACCCCTGGATAACTACTTTCTCACAACTGCCCTCTGGCAACTAACCCCGGTCAAATACGCCTGACAACTTCCCCCAGATAGATATCTCCTATAGGACAACTGCATCCGGGGAAAATTTCCCCTCGGACAATTCCCTCTGGAGTTGAATTCTTCTTTCTTTCTTTCTATCTTTATTTCTTTCTTTCTATATTCTTTCTTACTTTTTCCCCTTTCTTTGACATAAAAGATTCTGGGTTACATGGACCATGTCATCTTGTTAGTACACTTTGGCAAACTACAATCATCATCATGTACGTATTCTTCTAAAACAAAATGTAGAAATGCATGGAGTCGTTGTTTCCTTCAGTATCTAGGTGAAAGGGCCGGTCATATTCAGTAACGATAACGAGATTTTGCTATTACTGATAAAGGTCCACCCTACAACTGTCCTACTATTGATATACACGAGCATTTTCAAATGTACGTTATTGTTATCGCTATCGTTATCGTTATCGGACAAATATGACCAGCCCTTAAGCCGTTTTTAGTCGTATGATATCGGTACAAACAAAAATAGTATTACAATCATAAGTATTTAAATTAAAATGTGTGCTGGTGTCTATCTTAGTAAACTCCCTCTCCCTCTCCCCCCCCCCCCCTATTTTTACTAAAAAGATGTGTGAAAGTCGCCATGCCGTTGGGTGCTTCGCTAACTTTTATAACTATACTTCTACCATTATCTTGCGGTTGCTGTAAATTCAGTTATTTCGATCACGTTATATTTTTCTTAATTGTTAATCATCCTCACAAGTACAACACATTTGTTGTACAGACCAAAGATGACAACATCCATGCAAGTATATAGTTGGTGTATTTACAAAAGTTCTATTCGACATTATTCAAGTTTGTATTTTTTTTTCAATTCTTAATACATTATTAGTTGATATATTCATACTGTTTCCTTGATGTATAATTACAAAAATATATTGTTATCCTGCGAGCGACCAGGCCCTTCTACCAACCAATGTAGCCGAGATAATTGAATGCAAATGTATTTTATGTTGGTGAATTCATAGAATTGAATCAAATCAAAATTCAAAAATAAGAGGGAAAATATCATACAAAAATGATACTGACAATAACATTAGCTACATTTATATTGCGCACATATCCATACCAGGGAATATTCAAGTCGCCTAAAAATATACCTTGGCTTTAACCCCCCCCCCCCCCCCCAGTTGCCGTAATTGGCTGTAAGGATTAAAGGAACGTGTTTCTATACGGGGTACTAATTTACGACACCTGGGTGGAGAGTGGCAGATGTAGATTAATGTCTTGCAAATGGACATAGTGCCGCGAGGGGATCGAATCGCGAACCAAATGATCCACAGTCGGGCGATGTATGCACTAGACAACGACCCTCTACAATAATTGACAGTTGATTTATTAAGTACGATTACATTTATATAAGTATTATTTATATTTTGATCTGATTTTATCCACAGCGTTGGGACGATACCCTGGCAACTATGGCTCAGATTTGGTCAAACGGGTGCAATTTCGCTCACGGCAACCCCAACATCCAGACTTCGTTCAGTTCCGTCGGGCAGAATATTTGGGCTGGGACCTTTCTCGATGACGGTCGCGGAGCTACGACTAATTGGTATAACGAGGTCGACGACTATGATTTCAACAACGGGTGCACACCAGGGAAAGTGTGTGGTCATTATACACAGGTTAGTGGTGCTAGAGTCTCGGACGAACTGGCTGGTATACCACCATTTTTGAATGTTTTAAAGCAAGCTAAAGGTGCGTTTATAGCTCCATTTCAAGTTTTCAGACCAGAATCAGCTTTTCGCTGGTTCCCCCTCACTTTGAAAGACATTCCGCCGCCCCTGCCTGCTTCATGTAACCCTGGAGAATCGACGTCCCTGTGTGAGTCAATGAAAATGAAACCCATAATCAAGCCCCAATACCGTAAAAACAACGCGAAATCGGAGAATTATAATTGTATGACAGTTGATATTTTTTTAATTTCATGGGTTGCTCATCAAAATGCGATCATGGATGACTGAGAACTGACCATTTTTCAGAAGCAAGTCAGAATCACAATTGCCCACGTTTGGGATGAATGGTGTTCAGGAGTTACTTTCATTATGTGCGAGTGCATTCGGCTGTAATGGAGACCGTTCAAGCAACCTTGGGATTGAACATCCCGTTTTATTAAGAACTTGGGCATAAAGCAAATGTGACATGAATCGGAAAAATGCAGCTGTTCAGCTGTCCCAAGTCGGATTTTATTGCTTAAGGTATCAAATTAAAGAATTCATGATAGACTACAATGTGGGTGTCTTTCATTAGATGTGTATGTACTGATTGCAATGATATTTAGGGTTGAATCTGGGTTTCCTTTTTATTGACTTGCATTGCATTGGCACATGATACAGGTTATCCATTCGGTTAGTCACTCCCTCAGGTTTGGAAGATGTTAATTTTACCTAGATCTACAGTATAATCCCAAATGTTGGCATTATGAAACGCAGAGCCCACTCCACTGACATGTAAAAATGGCCCGATTGACAATATTAGGGCGAGTCCAATGTCTTTGGTTATTCTGTGTCCCATACGTCACCTAGTATCATTACATCTATAAAAAAAAACCAAACAAACATAAGAAACACTGAAAATATTATCTTACTTGATATTTGGTCTCATCCCAGCCATAATACGGCTATCAACTTATTACCATCATCCGGTAAACTAAAATCTTTGATGCAATTAGTCGCATATGACTTTATGAGACAAATAGCTTGGACTAGCTAGCTAAAGATACAAAGGACAGTAGTAACCAAATACGACTTTTTTAATTGAAAGAAATTGTATATAGTTTCAGTATGTAAAATTCTTTCTTTTTCCGTGTTAAGGTGGTGTGGGCTGAATCCTACGCCGTTGGATGTGGGCGCACATTTTGCTCTTATCTTTCCAACTTTGGCCCAAATGCTTACGTGATCACGTGCAACTACGGCCCAGCGTAAGTATTCCACAATTCAGGTGACTTTTCCACCGATTCCTGAAGAAAATATTTTTTCGCGATAAACGATAGACATTTTTCTGCCATTTTCTTTATTTAACTCTAAAAAAAGCCGGGGGCAGAATCCACCCCCCCCCCCCGGACTCGCGCCGTGATATGTTCGAGGACAGCATTCTTTTTTTTTGCGCCGCGAGTTTTCATGATTTTTTAGCCTAGAGTCTTAGGCATCTTTTAATACCAAATATATTCTTTATTATATACTCTGTGTGCCAAGTTGCAGAATTTTTCGTCACTCCATGGCCGAGATACCGGAGGGGGGGGGGGGGGGGTGAGGGTGGAATCTACCACCACCTCCCCCTACCCCCCCCCCCCCTTCCCGGCTGAGAGAGCACCGATATAACCCGGCATTTTGGGGGGTTAAGTTCTAAGTCACTATAAACGCCATGCATATTCTTGATTTTAATTGTTCATTGTTTATTATGTTGTTTGATGTTTTGTTTGTATGTTGTTATTATGGTTGTGATAAAAATATTTTTTAGAAAAAAAAATAGAATAGGCGTCATTGGTGGATACTAGCGCTAAGACAACATACACCTAGGTATTTCCACATAAAGTAATTTCCCAAGAGAAAAACGGAAATAATAAATGTTTATCACGCCATGTCATACCCCTACCCCCCCCCCCCCCCCCCTTTCCCGGCTGAGAGAGCACCGATATAACCCGGCATTTTGGGGGGTTAAGTTCTAAGTCACTATAAACGCCATGCATATTCTTGATTTTAATTGTTCATTGTTTATTATGTTGTTTGATGTTTTGTTTGTATGTTGTTATTATGGTTGTGATAAAAATATTTTTTAGAAAAAAAAATAGAATAGGCGTCATTGGTGGATACTAGCGCTAAGACAACATACACCTAGGTATTTCCACATAAAGTGATTTCCCAAGAGAAAAACGGAAATAATAAATGTTTATCACGCCATGTCATACTTCAGTCAGTGAAATGTAACTAAGTTACATTTCCCTGCTTCAGTAATTCAATCGCATAGGGATCCATCATCTGTAATACGAATGAATAAATCTGGTAAACTAATTTGACCATTGTTTATCACACCAGAGGGAATGTCGTCGGCCAACCGGTGTATCTTGCGGGACCGAGCTGCACTGAATGTTCCTCAGGCAGTGGAGAATGCTACAACAACCTCTGCAGTAAGTCCGACTACGTTTGGAATTTGCATGTCATTTCGCAGTTACAGGAACTGTTTCGTGACTGGACTGACAAAACAAAGAAATACATAAGGAAAGATTGATAACAATGTCGGTAATTGGTATCGTGGACTGTCGGTCACGTGAGCTGTC
This sequence comes from Heliocidaris tuberculata, assembly GCA_025618425.1. Taxonomy (NCBI): domain Eukaryota; kingdom Metazoa; phylum Echinodermata; class Echinoidea; order Camarodonta; family Echinometridae; genus Heliocidaris; species Heliocidaris tuberculata. Next base: position 7,777,826 of record CM046845.1, on the reverse strand, counting down.
AGTCTCGCTGGATTGTCGGTCACGTAGACTGTACGTCTCGTGGACAGACAAAAGACCGACATTATCGGTATCCTGGGCTGTCGGTCTCGTGGGCCGTCGGTCTCCTTACACTCAGAAAAAGGGTCCGCGATACTGTCAAGGCAGTGACAGAATTGATGATGGGGTGAGTTGGGGTTGGAATCACCTCCAGAGCTGAGGTGGAATGTTTGCAACATGGAAACACTTGGACGTTTTAGGATTGTTTTGTTGTCTTTTTCCTGGCTCTTCAAACGGGAGTGGGGATGTCGAATCTACTCGATGTTGGAATGACTGATAGATTACCCAGACTTTATTATATCTTGCTACCCCCTTATCTCTCTCTCTCCCTCTCTCGCTCTCTCATCGGTTAAATTGCATCGTTCAAATATTTTACGTAAAAAAAATGAAAATATTATTATTACAATAGATGTCTCCTTTAAGCTCGAAAAGGCTTCCGATGATGCATTCATATATACATAACATTTCAAATAATTATACTACGTAAATTTACAGTTGTTGTTGTTTTGCATATGAGTAGAATTAAAAGCAAATGAAATCATACCTCCTTTTTTGAACTTCCTCATAATTTCATCACACTCCACTTTGATCATGTCAGAAACTTAACTCTTGTTCTCCTCTTCATCTCTTTCCCACTTTCTTTTTGCAGGACCCTGTTCCGAACACTCCGAACCGTGTGGTAAGATTTGTTTTGGAAAGACTGATACTGTTCCCCCCCCCCTTTTTTTTTTGTGTGTACTTTTACAAAAGCCTACAGGAAGGAGTGTTTTGGTTGTTAAAAAAGATGCTAAAATTACTATCACAGGAAACGTTATTCACTTTCATAAGTTAGCATATTGCATGTACATGTATATATTTATGACAACATCTCGTTATAATGAATAGACAACTTCCCGCCGTTCAATTCTGATGGGAAAACATTTTTGTCCATTCTGTCACAACTCTTAATTGCGACTTTAAAATCTGATCATGTCTGGAGTAAGGCGTTATTCCTTCTGGAAATAGAAATCACATTTAACCTGAGAAATAGTCGTATAATGTCATCATTGGTTTTGAAATGTAAAATCTTTGTTTGAAACTTACATTTTCTGTCCTGTCGTCACAGAATGTAGAGCCGTCTGCCAAAACTGTGGAATAAAGAACAGCGACTGTACTTGTACTTGCAGAGACGGATGGCGGGGAAGTAATTGTGCCAGTAAGTCTGAAGATGGCTTCTTGTTCTTGTCCAGTCTGTTTGATTTGTCTTTATTTCATACAAATGCAAGCAGCATGGTCATTTTACATATCCATGCTTTTTGAAACATCATTAGCATATTGTTGCAACATCGTCATCAATTTGTATTCCTCTTTATTGACATTAGTGAATGAATAGTTCAATTAGACATAATTCAGATATTACGCGTGATTCTTCTACAAAGTTTACGAGTGACCACAAAAAACGTTTGTCCGAGAGTTGTCCGACATAGCAACACATGTAATGTGGGCAGTCTGCAATCTGACCAGGGACTAGTTAAATACAACAAGTCATAACAGGTGCATTTAATCGTTTGCCAGATCTTGTGACAGAAACAATCTAATGAACTTGAATACTTGGGGAGGGGGGGGGATGTGTTGTCACTGACATTGTTTGATTTTTATTCTCTGTCATATTTCATTCATGCACGTGTCTGTAATGTATGACAGAGTTCTTCCTGCACTGACTTTTATGTTCATTTTTAGTCAATATGCTTTAGTCATGCATGTGAATACCACATTCCCCTGAAAATTCCAACTAAAGTCCACGTGCAGACACAAGTCCTTTCTGTGGTAACGAATGGCCATCCTCTTGGTGTGGTCACAGTGAATACTCAGTTGTTGACGAGCATGCCATCTTCTTTTATCTAAAACATTTTTTTTAGTCACTATCATGCTTTATTCATGCATGTGAATACCACATTCCTTTGAAAATTCCAACTAAGGTCCATGTGCAAACACAAGTCCTTTCTGTGGTAACTGATGGCCATTTTCTTTGTGTGGTCAGAGTCAACACCCATTTGTTGACGCAGCATGTCATCTTTTCTTCTCTAAAACATTCTTTTTTTTTTACTTCCGTCACTGTCATGCTTTATTCATGCATGTGAATATCATATTCCTTTGAAAATTCCAACTAAGGTCCATGTGCAGACACAAGTCCTTTCTGTGGTAACGGATGGCCAACCTCTTGGTGTGGTCAGAGTCAATACCCATTTGTTGATGCAGCATGTCATCTTTTTTGTGGCTATTGCAGTAAGTTTGTATTTTTGGTTTTATTGCGGTTTTGATATTACCTAATTAATCATATAAAACATCAAATGAATTCAGAATGTACCTTTGGAATAAAGTCAACATTAATATTGAGGACAAATTAATTGACTTTTGAAGAAAGATGTTTGAAATGAATAGCAACATATTTGTTTAATTCTCTCTCATTCGTACCGATTCTGTCATGTTGTTTTTCGGATTTGAAATCAGTGTTCTGGTTAACAATACCAACACAGTATAAGCGCATATAGGCTGGTATATTGGCGAAAAGAAAACATTATAAAATGTCTTTACCAAATTCATTAACAGTATGACTGACAGTACCGTTTGGGATTGGAATTGTAATATCAGCCGCGCCACAGTCAGCTATTACTGTACATGATCTGGAGGACTCGAGATGGTATAGCATCTTCTTTCTACTTGTAAAACTATTCTGATATTCTGATCCAATATTCTTATATTATTTATCACAGATCCCATTGATCCAACATTCACGTGCTGTAAGTACCATGGAATTCCTGTCTATTGATAAAGCAAAGCAAAGCAAAGCAAAGTATGCATTAATGAAAATTACTGGGGGTGTTGAGTCTAAAAATGTCTTTTCCTCTACATTTATACATTGATTTTTTTTTTTTTAATATAAAGAAGGAGACATCGTCCCCGAACTAAGTATCTTGTCGGTACACCTAATACAGCTGATATAAACGACAAATTTCATCTTGAAAATGAAACGGTCAGATAACAAACGGTACAAAAAGGTAGGTGCCAATACTAAATTAATACATGACAAACTTGTATGAGATAACCTTCAGAAGAATGCTATTCTGATTGGTTGTATAGATCATTTTTCAATGTTATTAAGGGGAAGATTTATAACACAATATTTGCCTAATTTGATCATCATTGTTACAAAACATGCAAAATCTCCTAAACTGTGACTAACTTTAACTTTGATTTATCAACTTTTGTAATCTAATGACTACACGAACAGCACCAACTACAACACATGTCACCACCACGCAACCGCCCACTACCACTACCCAACCTCCCACTACCACACCCACTACCACACAACCGCCTACTACCACAACCCAACCCCCTACCACCACCACCACCACCACCACGCAAGCCCCTACTACCACCACCGCCCCACCCCCTACTACAACCCAACCGGCCCCTACCACAACACAACCACCAATCACAACACAACCACCCGCCACAACACAACCACCCACTACAACACAACCAACCACAGCCCCTACCACTCCAGCAACAACGGAAGAACTATGCACGCTATCTTGTGTGAATGGCGGAACACTAGACGCTGCTAGATGCAGATGCAATTGCAGATTTGCTTACCAAGGCAGCAGGTGCCAGAGTAAGTCTTCATTGAAATGTGAAATTCACATTTTCTTTTTCGTTTGATAATAAAGTAGATATAACGGTGAGAAGGCACTGTAGAAACATAATTCTCTACTTTGCAAGAGGTCCCTCTAAAAAACGTCGAGTCATTTTTTTTTTACCAGATTGCCTGGTCACATTTTTTTTTTATCAGATTCTAGTTATTCTGACGAGGATTCTGTTCATTTTGACTAGGATTCTGTTCACTTCAAACCCAAAGCTGTTAGTTTTGACTGGAATAGTGCAAGTACCCGTGGGAATAGTCATTCTGGTCAAATCTGACTAGATTTTATTTGACTAGATTGTTTTCAGAGTGCACATGTATAATGTAAGAATTAATGTTTATTTTGCTTTGTGGAGAATTTTTATGAGTATTGGATTAAAAAAAAAATGTAATTTAATAATTTAACTCTTGTCGGCAAACTTGAAGATTTGAGGGTTTGCTAATTGTTGCTAAATTTAGTCTAGACCTAACACCTTTTCCTTTTATCAAAAAGTGTTCTGTGCTCATCATTCATTTTCTTTCTACCACGTCTGCCCCACCCTCTCTCTCTCTCTCTTAGTTCCATTGCCGTTCTCTGTCTATTACAAACACATTATAAAATCGATATTTATCTGCGACGTGACATTAAAATTCTGTTAATTTGAGATTCCACATACATGACATAAGCTGGTTTAAGCACATGATTTTTTTGTCTCTCAGATTCAAAAGCCCAGGTCCAGTATGGAGTCGAGCTCACCATTGGTGCTGATATAACTATAGTGAGTGAATTCTTCTACCTCCCGAACATGACTGATCATTAATTTCTCTGTAAATCCAGTGCCTTCAATCGTTTTTAATGTACAGTAAGGCTTGGTTATAGACCTTTGATAATTACTTGAATTTCGCATGGCTTGTGTGGGTTTTTTTTCTTTTATTATTATTATTACGTTGGCCTTTTGGGAAAATGACGTTTGTCTGGACTTATCCAGATTGTTCTGCACTATTCACAAGAACGGATCTTTGTAAATTAAATCTTAGTCATACTCTTAAATTACAAATATTGTATAGTATTCCTCATAATTATTTCCGCAGGAATGCGTTTGGATCCTGATATGGTGCAGGAAAGCCGTTATTTAATCACATTTTTTTTTTTTTTTTTTTTTGGTCAGTGCTTTTGTTATTCTAATGCAAAATAGAATTCAAATTTGAAGTTGCATCTAATTTCCCTGCAGTTTCCACGAATTCGTGAGCTGCTATTTGCAGTAGTCAGTCGGCTGGTCACTGACGCTTGCAATACTCGCGATCTCTACTCCTCGTGCTGTCCAGGAGGTACAAGCAAAAATACGTAAGTTTTTTTTTTTTTTTTTTTTTTTTTTTTTTTACACGATGGTGAAATGTGACTGACATGTGGCGTGAATATGATTACGTGATAGTTCTAAGCAGGTAAAGCCCGACTCACACGAACTGTCATTTGCTGACGGTTAGACCACGTCAGCAGGGGCGGCGCTACAGGGGGGGGGGGGGCGGCCGCCCCCTATCATTTTTCAAGCGAGCAAAAAAAAAAAAAAAAAAAAAGAGGAAGAAGGGGGGAAAGGACAAGGAGAAGGAGAAATGGAGAATAGAAGGCTAGGCCATGCAATTATGACATAACTGTTATAGTCCTATTTGTTATTTCAAGACCCTCGACGTGCGACGTTGCTATACGGGTCATTCCCCCCCCCCCCCCCCCTATTTAAATACCCTGGCGCCGCCCCTGCACGTCAGTGACTGGTATGGTCTTTTGCGCATCATGAAAGAGTGACGTATTGCAAAAATGAACAGTGCAGACTATACTGTTGATAAATTGAGTTATTAAAAGTCTTCAGGCTCAATTAGAGCAGGTAATGACGCAATCGAAATGACGTCTCGTTTGAGCCGGGCTTAACATGCTTAAAGAGAAAGGACTCTACCTTCTTCCTTACTCATCTCAATATGGCAATATAGTCTACTACGATAAACTACAATATGACATAATTGGTATATTATAATATGGCGTTATATGATATGATATAATATGATGATTATAATATATTAAATCTATGATTATGAATATGTTATGTAACGCCTCATCTTTGCCCCACGTCATCCACACCACAGTCACGCTGCGCTATTGTGGAAAAAACAAAACACAGAACCTTTGTATTTCTATATGTTGTCTTTCTAACGATTGTTATTACTAATGTTTATCTTCATAAATTGTTTGTTTAGTTTATCTTTAATTTTTTAAGCGCTTAGAATCAATATGTAAATTTAGCGCTAATAAATATTAGTTATCATCATTATTATTACAAATGACAAAATAGTACCAGGTCGCTTTATTGAAAACCGAGTCCTCTTTCTCTCAATTTTTTGGTTGTTTTTTTTCTTCCTCTCTATCTGTGTGTGTGTCTGTCTGTCTCCCTCTCTCTTTAACCCTCATCTTCATAGCGATATTAGGCTGACTTACGTCGATAGCAACCATGTCTCCGTAGCTGATGGCTACCCTGAGGAACGCCCTCAATATCCCATCCCAGCCTTCGCAGTCATGCTTCTAATCGCGCCCCCAACACCCAGTCAGCTGTGCAGTGGGAGCGTGCTAGCCCTCTCCAAAAGGAGTGTCCAGGCAAGGCCTCCCAAGGGAAGGGCTAAGAGACAGACGGAAACTTCTTCAGGTAGCATGTATATTCATACTTTTGAATGTTTAAGTAGGAGGGGGGGTGACCCTCCTGAAGATTCGCAGCTACTGAGAGTATGACACGACCAATCAAGCAAGCCAGCAATTATGTGAAGTTCTATGAGTCTCCGGACTGTTTTGACCATGATATTATATCAATAAAACGATATTAATCGTTAAATTCATTTTGAATATTTGAAAGAGGTTCAGAGGGGGTCTGGGGTTAGATGACGGCCAATATATTTCTGTCCGATGACCTGTTCTTCTCCAAAAAGAAATAATTTGAAATCTTTTGGGGCCTTTTTTTTCCCTTAATTTCATTTCTCGATACATTTGCTTTCATGTCGACAAGCCATTACGCAAGTTCTCCCGTTAAAGATGTTACGATAGCGCCGGACACCATTTTTTTTCTAAGTACCAACTTATGCTCTAATCGTCGATCTAGCCATGTTAATTGATGTCGATGTGTTTTTAAATATATGTATTACAGGCTACTTGAATCAGGATGCATTTTATGAAACCATCTTGGCCAACCTCAACGCCATCTCGATGGCTGCCAACGTGACGATCTTGGAGGTGACCAAGGGGATGGTAGAGGATTCCAATGCTCTATTCCCTCTCAACTACACCCTCCTCCTGATCTTGGGCATCATTGCCGTCCTAGCCATCGTCGTAGCCTTAATCACCATTTGCTGGGGAAGGTAAAATGACTTCTTTGATTTTACATATACTGTAGCCTACTATATCGCCCTATGCTGATTTAAGATATTCCTCTTTTTTAATCACTGTTCATGGTGAAATCTGCGATGTCGTCAGAATAGTAGTGGCCTACAGGTGTATGTGTATGGAAGCGGGTGTGGGTGGGCGTGTGTGTGTGTGGGTGTGTGTGTGTGTGTGTGTGTTCATTTGGTTTTGGAGGTGCCGTGGTCCAGTGGTTTAAGGCGCTTGACTGGAGATGCGAGGATCGGGCGTTCGATCCCCGGCACGGCACTTATGCCCTTGAGCAAGGCATTTTATCTACATTGCTCTTTTATAGTATATCAAATAAATGAAATGCTAAAGGCATATTGATACCAGCGTGTGCATGTGTGTTATTAAAAAATATATATATATATATATATATATATATATATATATATATATATATATATATAACGTCCCTATTTAGCATTTTCATATAGGTTTGGGAAATTTGTAAATTTTAAAGCTACAATAAACATGCTTTCGAACGGCAAAAATTTATGACTTTTTTTTTTGGGGGGGGGGGGGAAGGGGTAGTTGAAAATATTCAGGCTATAACGTCGGGCAGATTTGATTCAACAATTACGTTGTGAGTTGTCTAGCGACAGCCTTTTTGTCTACATCTTCCCATCTACCAAAATCTCTCCTAATCATTTCTTCTTTGGGAACCCAGTTTCTCATTCTATCACTGTCTCTCCGTGAATCATCTGCAATAATCATTTTTCTCTACAGGAACACCGATTCCCGCAGGAAAAACACTGGAGGTAAACGTAAACCGCGTCACCTTACCGGAGCAGATTTCTAGTTGTGGTTTGAATGGGAATTGTCAATGTGTGAAATAGAGATAATACCAAGCAGTAGACATATGAATTTATATTTATGAATGAAGAAAAATATAGAAATATAGTTAACAATGTGTGTATATATATATATATATATATATATATGGGACCAGAACAACTGTGTTTTTGCAGAGGCATAAGATATTGTGATTTTGATACAATTATGTTGGTTCTAAAACATCGCTATTTCCGAATAGCAAATTATCAACCAAATACGGTAACTCTTAAGTTTCTGTCAAAATGCATTTGCACTACTCGTCCGTACTTCACATCAACTTTCAGATCAAATATCGTGGAAGCATAGCATATTTGCATAATTACTTGCTCAAAACTCCTTTATCACGAACTGCATCGTGGTAAAAATAGAAGCAACGCAGCTCTTAATCTTTTACGCAAATACATTTCAGGAAATGAAAATGAAAAAAAGGTGATTTCGTTCTCCAATGAAGCTATTATAATATGACTCTACATTCTCCAAATACGAGGTTAAAAAAAAAAACAGGCAGCTCACGAAATAATTTTATTGACAGCAGTTGGTGATGATATTTCCCTTCAGCTTTAAAGACCCTAACACAGGTATTATGGACCTAAGTAAGGTCATTTTTTGTTTAGTTAATTTTGATATATTTGATATTTGCACTTGTGAAAACCAATCTTGACGTTTCAAACACGCATCAAATTTCAGATCGTCGTTATTAGGAACTCCATCTTTGCTGAACTGAACTTGACTTAACTGGCTTGACTGAATGTTTCAAACCTATATGTTTCAAACATGCATGTGAAGTTTGAATCGCAAATGTATTAAATATCATGTGTTTTATATTTTTTTGCTTGGCTTTTACTTTTGCCCTAATTTAAAGTTTGGCTTTTTAGGTCCCTGAAGTTGTCAGATTTTGAAGATATTTGTCTTCAATTCCTAATCAGTGCACCTCAATGTAAAGCAATGTTGTTCTAGGAACGTGTGAAACATTATCAGATTACTTATGTATTTTTCATAAAAAGCATCAAATCATTTCTTTGGGCATGTTGGGGAATTTTAGACAGAAATGAACAACACCATGTGCAGACTGAATAATGGGTATCGAGGTGCAAGTTTTTAAAAAAATGAATTCGATTACAAATAATTGCTCTTGTTTCAATCGAGAAACAGTCAACATAGTTCCAACGATAAAGTAAGACTATTGCGAAAATTGCAAAATTGCGAAAATTGCGCCATCGAGCTCCGCTTATGTGACAATCCTTCTTTATGATTCATTTACGTTAACTATACAATGTAATTACTTTACTTGATAATGTTTAATATTTGTTTGTTATGTATCAGTTTGTAAAATATGTTTGAAGAAAAAAAGATCATAAAGAGAAATAAATAAATTAAACCAAAACGAAGTTGGCTCCTTATGTCGTTGAACACGAGACGCCATTCCCATTACGTTATAACCTGGGCTAAGCAAGCCTATAATAAAGGCAGTGTTTGCTCTTTTCATTTTGCATTCACCTTTTCTACGTCAGCAAAATGGCGCCCTCATATAAAAAGGGCATAATTATGCGCGTCAAACGCAGACCTTCAGCTTCAATATAGCCATCTCCTTGAAAAACACACGTTTAAATCCGGGTTATGAAGTTTAATAGCCGTTATGACTCCCTAAAACATTCAATAACGATTCCCATATATCATGTACATGTATATTATTGGTTGGTTGGATGAGCAAAATATTTTTAAAAGATGCACGAAAACTTGTTGAAAGCTACATGCACCGGAGATTACTTAAAGGGAAAGTCTACCCTGGTATTTAATTGATTTGTATACAAACAGAAAAATGAGGGAAACAGAATAGTGAAAGTTTTAGCAAAGTTCGATTAGAAATAAGAAGGTAATAAATTTTGTAAAGTTTTTTTAATCAATCAAACACAAAATGGCAACTCCGTGAAGTAACTTGCGAGCTCCTCTCCCATTTGCTCAGTACAGAAAATTTCATGAATTTTCATTTTCCAAGTTTCTAAAGAAGGAATAGATTTGTTTCATACAGGTTTTGTGTAAAAACATATGATCAATGATTACAACTAAGGTGCATGTATTGTTTGAATATTTTCTTTAGAGAAAATGTAAATTAATGACTTTTGGAGTACAGGGAGAATGGGAGAAGAGCTCACAAGATTGGCAAGTTGTATTTGATTGATTAGAACTTCAGAAATTCATAACTTTCTTATTTATCATCGTATTTTGCTCAAACCTTCACTGATCTGTTTGTTTGGGGGGGGGGGTTCTGCTTCTTTTAAAATCAACTTGATATCAGGTTGGACTTCCCCTTTAATCTTAGAGTCGATCAAGCCCGATTTCTTTGCCTATTACTCGGCTATTTTACATATTCTGTCAGATTCGTTATATGGCAGGTTTCATTAATCACAATTTTGAAATCATTTATAATTTCGTGTGAGTCTTTGAGGAATTACTTTTGCCATTATAGAACTCGATATGACCTTTGTAATACCATCAATCTAAAGAGTTTTACCCTCCATTTACTCCTGTACTTGTCTGTACAGACTTGCGCCGACTTGTTCGAATCAATATTGTTGTCAAGAACGCAACTTTAATTGCGATCTTGACGGATGATCCGTTATTCAAGAGAGCTCTCTTGTATTCTCTAGAAATAACCCTTTAGGTTTTGCATCAAATTTACTCTGTATCATGCATCAACCGGCATTTTGATGCCTCATCTGACACTATTCTTTGATCTACTATAGACCCTTTCATATTTTCCATTCTTTTCATTTATCTCACAATGACAAATATTTGAACAAGGCGTTTCCAGCACAAGTGTCTTTTTCTGGCCTTTCGCCCCCTTTGTGACGTTTCTAATGATTACTCTGCTTATTAGTATGCTATTATAAATGCACCGATTGTCAGAATGAAATGTGAATTTCAAATTAGCTCAGTGTACAAAAATATCGTTTTCAGATGCATATTGAATAAATCTCTTGAAATCTGATATTTGTGGAATTGAACAGTTTTCTTTGTGTATAACAGAGATGGCGTTATTTGACAGTTTAATATCCTGTCAAAGGCTTCTGGAGGCGCCTACACATTGTGGTCAAAAAGACATCATGAGTGCTTGTAATTAGGGCATGTAAAGACAGAGAGGGGAGAGAGGGGGAGAGAAAGGAAAGTGAGAATGGTAGAGAGAGAGAGCGGGGAGGTGGAATGACTGAGAAAGAGAGAGAGAGAGAGAGAGAGAGAGAGAGAACGAAAGAGTAGAAGTGAGAAATCCGCGCAGGATACTGGAGGAAATGAAAGGTGACTATTTCATGAAAGCTAACATAATCGTGAACCAAAAGACGAAAAAAGTTCCCTGAGCTCCTGACCATCAGCTATCATAATGATAACATAATGATATCATCAAAGATCAAGGCTAGAATATATTAGTGCTACGCAGGCGCGCCGGAAGCAGTTTGGGATGGGGGGGGGGGGCAAACATTCAAGGGGGCTCACCTTTCAAGGGCTCATGTCTTCTCACTCCTAAAAAAACACACACGCTTTCCCACCCTCTCACAACAATACAGACGCACGTACACACCTTTCAGAATATTTCGCTATTAAACACGTCTAATACAAAACCTCCACTACGTTAAAGTGAAAAGTTTGAATGCTTTATCTGTCTTCAGTGATCTCCATGCACGAAAAATGAATACAAAGGCTTACAATTACGTAATAAAGCAATCAAGCTTTTAATATACACACGATTTTTACTCCTTTACTACTGATTTTTTTTTTTTTTTATGGGGGGGGGGGGCGAAAATGCATTTTGCCCCCCCCCCCCCACTTTTTCGTTTGGGGGTGACCGCCCCCACTTCCGGCGCCTATGGTGCTACGACATATAATATGCTCCGGCGACATAAATTTTGCTCTCGGCTTTGTTTTGTCAAAGATATAATAATAATTGGATTTATATAGCGCCTTTTCCAAAGGATACAAGGCACTGTCACCTAAAGTCTATTCAAGTAAATTAAGAATTGTATAAGTAAGTTTTTAGATGTTTCTTGAAGATGTCAAGTGATGTGCTATTACGGAGAGATGCGGGGAGTCTGTTCCAAAGTTGTGGAGCAAGTGACTGAAAGGACTTGAAGCCAGCTTGTTTTCGGGATTTTGGAATGACATAGGAAGGAGCAGAAGTAGAACGAAGAGAATATGATGTTCTCTGTTGCTGAAAGAGTGAGGAGATGTATTGAGGAAGTGTGGTTGACAGTGATTTGTAAGTCTGAACCAGTATACGGTATTGTATTCTCTTAGAAACGGGAAGCCAGTGAAGTTCATTGAGTAATGGAGTGACGTGGGACCATTTTGGTTTTTGACATATTAGACGAGCACACTTATTCTGAAGACGTTGAAGTCTGCCCAGGTCCTGTTTACTGATGACCCCAAGCAAACATCCACCATAGTCAAGCCTGGATAGCACAAGTGCTCTAACAACATTATGACAAGTGTCTTTATTTAAGTACCCCCTGATGCGATTGAGGTTGTAAATTTGCCAATTGAGGGTACGACACAAGTTTGTTACATGGTCAGACATTTTCATTTCCTTATCAAAGACAACACCCAGATCCTTGATTGTTGAAGACATTGGGATGTCTAGATCATCAAAAGAAAATGAAAGGTCATTGAACCGATTCAAGTCGGTGGATGATGCAGCAATGAAGAACTCAGTTTTACTGGAATTCAACTTCAATTTATTACTGACAAGCCATGATTGTATGTCTTCTAAGCACTTCGAGATACGGTAGTATGCGCAAGCTGCATCTCCAGGCTTGGTAGGATCAAAAATGGTAAACATCTGGATGTCATCAGCATACACATGGTATTGAACTGAATGCTGGCTGATGATGTTACCAATACACCTAATGTAATATGTAAATAACTGTGGCCCAACAATTGACCCTTGCGGTATCCCAAATTCCAACCTTTTGTCACTGGAGAATGATCCATTGACATGGACTCTACAAGACCTGTTGCTAAGATACGATTTGAACCAGGAAAGGACATTATCTCGTAGACCGAAGTCATCGGCCAGCCTATGAGAGAGAATTGTGTGGTCCACCGTATCAAAGGCGGATGAGAGGTCCAGCATTAATAAGAAAACAGCTTGCCTGTTGTCGATTGCACAAAGTACGTCATTCTGCAGTCGAATGAGTGCAGTCTCAGTACTATGTGCCACGCGATATGCAGACTGCATAGGATCAAGCAAATCATTACGGTTGACAAAGTCGGACACCTGTTTAGAAACAGCCTTTTCGATTAATTTGCCTAAAAATGGTATGTTGGAAACAGGTCTGTAACTACCTAAATCATTTTTGTCCAGAGAGGACTTCTTCAGTACTGGTGTAATGATAGACGATCTAAGTCTCTCTGGGAAAACACCGGTAGACAGTGATAGATTCACGATACGTAACAGTACTGGAAGTAGAACTGGCAAATGTTTCTTAACCAGCCATGTTGGCATGGGATCCAAAGTACAAGATTTGGAAGGACATTTAGAAATCATACACTGCAAGACATTTTCACTCACAAAATCAAACTGAGAAAAAGTTGAGTCAGGTTCACATGTGTTTGAGGATACAGTAGGAACATTACGTTTTGTTGGAACAGTGCTCTCTATATCGCCCCTAATTTTAGATACCTTACTGACAAAGTAATTTGAAAAATCTTCAGCAAGATCAGAAGAGTTTGTACATACAGGAAGAACATTACTACTGACATTAAGCAATTCATTGACAGTCTTATACATGTCCTTGGTATTACATGAAGAAAGTCTGACATGATAATAGTCTTTCTTGGCAGAGACAACCACATCACATACAGTCCGTTGAGCTTCAATATACAGTCTGCGATCAGTATTTGACTTTGTCTTGCGCCAGCGTCTCTCTGCACGCCGTCGGGCACGTCGAGCTTCCATCACTTTATCGGTGTACCAGCTAGGCTTTACTCGAACTGACAGTGTCCTTGTAGTTGCGGGGGCGTGAGCGTCAAGAACTTCACGACAAGCTTCGTTGTACCGAAGCACAAGATCATCGATGTTACTACTGTCACAATCCATAATTGAGTTCATTCTGTTGGATAGATCCTGAGAGAACTGCTCGTGATCTATTGACTTAAACTTCCGGAGAACACGAATGTCACTAGAAGGAGCTGATTTCTTCAGATCAAGATCAAACTTTATCATGGAGTGATCAGAGTGCAGAATCTGATCTACGAAGCATGTCGTAATGAGAGTGTCACTGTCCTTAACGATGATGAGGTCAAGGGTATGTCCAAGACGATGTGTAGGCCCTTGAACAAGCTGCTTGTAGCCAAGCGAGGTCAGCAACGAGTTCATATTTCTCACCTCCGGCTTACTAGGACAGTCCATATGGAAGTTAAGGGTAAGAGTTTCAATTGGATTTCTAGGTTACAGGTTTAGGGCCAGGCTTAAGGTTTAAAGGGGAACTCCACCCTAATATCAACTTGGTTTTAAAAGAAGTAGACAATTAAAGAAACAGATCATTGAAAAAAATCCGATAAGAAATAAGAAAGTTATGAATTGTTGAAGTTGTAATCAATCAAACAAAAATAAGCAACTCCTCTCCCATTTGCCCTGTTCTGAAGAAATCATAAATTTCCATTTTCTCTACAGAAAATATTTTATCATACATGCCCCCTATAATCATTTCATTTATGCTTTTACACAAAACCTGTATGATACAAATCTATTCCCTCATCAAAAAACAAAGAAAATGGAAATTTTATGAATGTTTGTGTTTTTTTACGGAGAAAATGGGAGAGGGGCTTGCAAGATACGTCAAGCAGTTGCCAATTTTGTGTTTGATTGATTACAACTTCGAAAATTCATAACTTTCTTATTTCTTATCGTATTTTGCTCACACCTTCACTGCTCTGTTTCTTTAATATTTCTACTTCTTTTAAAATCAACTTAATAGGCTGGACCTCCCCTTTTATAGGGATAGTCTTTGGTCAAGGTTTAAAGTTAAAATTTTGGTGAGTGTAGGATATTGACGGCGCGCGGCGGGGCATGTGTTGTATCTTGC
Source organism: Heliocidaris tuberculata (assembly GCA_025618425.1). NCBI lineage: Eukaryota > Metazoa > Echinodermata > Echinoidea > Camarodonta > Echinometridae > Heliocidaris > Heliocidaris tuberculata. Next base: position 7,762,777 of record CM046845.1, on the reverse strand, counting down.
ATAATGCTAACAGTAATTGGAACTGCCGCAGAATGTGAGAACTCCCACCCTCTTCCATACACACACACGCGCGCGCGCGCACACGCACCAACACACACTTTTTATCTCGTCTGGACAATGGGGGCGACTGGTAAAGAAAAAAATAATAGAAATTCATCATTTAAGAAATTTGGAGAATACGGAAAGAGATATAGAGACAGATGACCCTAATACTGAGGAAAGAATCTAATTATACATAAAATTGTATACTGAAGATATACCTCAATGAATCGTAATGATGTCGACAATCATTGCCTTAACTTGGCACACATTTTTCTTCTTCCACAAAGCAGACAAACTAATGGCAAATTAAATAGAGTTATATGGATGAAATCGATAATAAAGTGCTTATCCACAAATTATACCTTTTGAAATGTAAACTCTTACCATGCTCTTCGGCATAGCTATATCGAATTCGTCTTTGGAGTGAGCTTTTTTTTTTTTTTTAACGCTTTCTCTTCATGAAGGAAGGACACAAAATTGATTACTCAACACTTTGTAAAAAAAAAAAATACTGGCATGAGCACGCAATGCTTCAACGATATCGCCTCTGTCAATAATCTATTTGCTCTTGATGCAATTATTGGCGAGACACTTGAGCTCAGGGGAGTCGATCCATTTTCAGGAGGGGGGGGGGGGGAGGATGGTACAATACAGATGTATACAATGCATTTGATACAAGGTAGGCTCCGTGAAGCATCCTTAAAGTCGACGCCCAGGTGGAGAGCGATGTAATCTATCGTGACGTATATAATCAAGCTCTCTCTGATCTCTTGAGTTAGTTGGTTATTTGCCACTGGATAAGCAGGTAAGCCTCTACAATTCGCTTTTTTTAATGTTGCTATTTAAAAAAAGTTAAAGGTGTTTTATTAGAGATTCACCTTCTTAAATAAAAGGCTCAAATCCGCGTAAGTTTTGGAACAATACTAGACATTTTTTCCTTCAAAATCCATATTTCCTACGACGATAAACACATGCACGTGCCGCAGAAATCGGATAAAAACAAATATCGACAATGTATGAGGCATTTGCATCATCTAATTACAGGAACATAATAATATACGTAATGTAATCCCAAAGATAGTATTTAGTATTTATCCTTTAATTTCTCTAATTAGGCCTGCAGACTTTCTTGAAGCATTATCATGGAGGACGCAACATGGGACAATGTCACATCTGGTCATACGACAACCGCGACGTCTGCCCATTCGCCTTTTGATGCGTCCGTAATTGCAATTGCTGTCTTTTGCTTTCAACTTTTTCTTTCTGTGATGACCGTTACCATGAATATGTTGATTCTCGGCGCGTTCCACGTCGAGAAAAAGTTGCGTACCTACGCCAATCAGTACATCCTCAACATCACAATCTCCGATCTTCTAGTAGGCATCATAATGTCAATCCGATGTTCTATTGTTCTCCACGAGAAGTGGATTTTCGGGGACGTCCTCTCCATCCTTTTTATCGGTGTCCAGAACACTGCTCTTGGGGTGTCTGTCCTAGGAGTCATTGCGATTTGTTTGGACCGTTATGTGGCAACGTATTACCCTATCCTTCATTTCCAGCGGAAGAGGAAAAAATTTGCTCACATTATTAACGGCATCACCTGGGTAGCGTCCTTATCTTTCTGGATTCCTATTGCAGTGATCTGGGATTTTGTGCAACCATCTGGTTCGACGCCTGTAAAGGACTACTTTGCTCCAAACTACGGTAGATACATTTACTCCACTATTGCAGTCGCATTTCTACGATTGGCTGTTCCATTTATCATAATTGCCTCACTGTATTTTAAGATCTACGGGCGCGTGAAACGCTCCGGGAGTAAAAATCTATCCGAGAGATTTGATTTAAAGCCAATAAATGAAACAGAGGAAAACGCTGTAGCTACAATACCATGTCAACATATCGCAAAGAGCTGTTTGGTAGACTGCCAACATTTTACACTCGAAAACAACAACATTGAATACCTTACAGCTGTTCAGAGGAAAGATATTCATGAAACAGTTCTTCAAGAAGTTTCTTTTACAAGATCATCTAAGGACACCATGAAACAGCAGAACAGTGGCACAATAACGAAGCCCGTTTTTCCACAGAAGATACCAGTCCATGTTATCTCGAGATCACCAAGTCCAAAGAACTTCAGCAGTAGTCGACAAGACCTTTCCTCAAACGACAATCACAAGATTATGCGTACTCTTACTTTCATCACAACTGCTTTTTTCATAACTTGGCTACCCAACAGCATCACCGTCATCTACACCAACGTGGTATCCAACAATATCGTTTTTGCTGAGATTGCTCGCTGGGTGACCTACCTGAACAGCCTGATCAACCCGATCGCCTATGCCATGGCGCAACCGCTGTTCCGCAAGACTATCCTGCGGATTCTGAGATGCCAACGATGACAGCGTTGCTCCGTTCAAACATGACCTGCCCAAAGAAATTCAATCTTCAAATGTTAAAGGTACTCTTGAGTTCTGGTGGTGACATAAAATAGATTCTCATGGAATCAAGCAAGTGTGAATGTTCAAGACTATCATAACTGCAAAAGGATATTGGTATAAAGAAAGTTTAACATGTGAGTAATGAACAAACAAACTTTAAAAATTGAGATAATAGCCTGACCTATATGAGCATAACATTACGTTGTCATAGAGTTGTGCTTTTCACAAAATATGATTCTAGAAACTTTTCATTCGACTATATAATCACTGATCCACAATTCAATTACTTAATCCGAACTTAAATCCGACCTTTGTAACAAAACAAAAGAAAAACAAAACAAAAACAAAAAAAAGCTTGATTTGTAAGAAAGGAGAAAAATAAGAGAAAGGGGGGTATTGTGAAATTTTGAGAGAAATGTGATGAAAATTAAGAAAGTTATGAATGCTTGTAAAATGAGAGCACTACATCTTATGCGAATCTCAAATTAGCAATTGGGTGAATCAATTGTGACGTAATCACGGTCAACTCTCCCATTTTTCGTACCCCAAAATATCATTCAATTCCGGTTTTCATCTCGGCGTCTTTTCCTTCGAGGCAGTACTCAAAATATATTGTAGGTAGCGTGTTGTTAAAGGTCCTTCAAAAACAGTGACCTTAACTATACGGCCAGTTTGATAAAAAAAAAAAAAAACAACTACATGTACGGTATAGTGATTACAGGTTTTTAAAAATCATAACTTTTAAACTTTCACCAATCTGCTCCTCTGATTTTTCTCCTTTTGCAATTTACAGCGTTAAAGATATTCTCTGTTTCAAATTGTAATTCTCCGAAATAACAAAGCCAGACGTGACTTTAGACGTGCCAAGTGTGTTATGATGTTTACCAGCTAAATATTATTATTATATCACATTTATATTATCATGAAGATTGATGCACACCTTGCTCTCGCCCGATTGACTGTTGAGTGGGTGTGATAAAAGGACTATTTCATGTATATGCTCGGTTGGATAAAGGTAAAATCGCTTACAATTTTGTATATAGAGTGACCATGATACGTTATCTCAAATCAATTATCCCTTCATTATCGGGACAGATACAACAATTTCGCAAGAATTTTCGAAGACACATTTTGCACTATTCGCTCAAAGCATAGTCAAGCTGGAATATGTTGTCTTGAGTGAACTAAACAATATAAAGGAAAACAAAGAAAGAAAAATTATAATCTTGTAGACCGTACATGAATGTTTACGACATTTTATTTACGATCTCTGAATACAAGGGATAAAGTGATATTGAACATCCAAAATGTATGTTCAATTGCATTGATTCCTCATAATTGTACATTTACGCTCTGCTTCTTGTATTTCATTTAAAGTTTGTTTTCATTTAGGCTCTCGAGTTTATTGTAAAATAATACATTTTGCTAAATGTATGTATGTATAAGACGAAATGAAACTGCTGAACGCTGTAACATAAATTAAAACTAGTTTGTTCATTAGGAATATTATACAGATATTGACTGTCTAGAGGGGCAATATAACATTTGAGATCCTCGAAGGGAGTTATATTTTTGTCGAGGGACATTATATTTTTCCGAAGCGCGTAGCGCTGAGGAAAAATATAGTATTCCGAGACAAAAATATAACTACCCAAGGGAAATTAAATGTTATGTTGTTCCCGAAGGAGAAAGTCAATATCTGTTATATTATAATGACCTATATAGATACAAAACAAATTCTGCTGACTCACCATTTTGATTCCTGTAGCAGTGTCAGATGTTAAGAAATCCGCAAAATTTTGTCAATAATTTCGTCCAGTTCTTCCTCACCCAGCGAAGCGAATCGGCTCGCTGAAGCAGCCATTTTGACGACCACAAAATTTGTTCCAATTTCATATTTCGCGCTGCTCACGATCGATCGATCACGTACGTTTAATTAATTGAACTGTACGTGTGACGTCATACCTCTGGATATAACGGCGTTATATTCCGAGGTATGACGTATTTTACGTCATGTTGGGAAACATAACACTTCTCATCCTTGTGACGTTGGTCACGTGACGGCATTTTGACAAATCACGCATCAGTATCTATATAGGTCATGTAATATAACAAAATGTTGTCAACGTAACTAAAGGTATGGAGTGAGAAGGATAAGGAGGAGAGAGGAAAAGAAACAAAAAGGCAGTTGAGCAGATTTGTGATATAGCCAAATTCTGATAATTTTGGAGAACAAGTAATATTCGATGTTTCATCATAAATATTATGCTCTGATGACAATCTCTCCGTGTATTATTTCGTCAAAAGAAATGAAAGATACAGGGTCAGATTTTTTTTATGTCGTTATTTTTTTAAGATTGGCTTTAGGGTTAGGGTTAGGAATATTGTTTGGTCTGGAGTTGACTTTAAGAATTCTTTGAATTGTTTATTGGGGGGTACCCTTCCCCTCATTTGGGTTAAGTGATTTGATTGATGGAGTGATGCTGTGATTTGTTTTTGTCTGCCTGAAGGTTTATTGGAATGGTATATAAAATTGTAGCAGTCATACCAATCATCATAATAACAATATCCATATCGGTATTAATAACGAGTTGTAATTATAACGACACAATGTAATAAACGCACTTTGAATGCCTTCAGGAAGGAAGATTTCTGGACGAGAAACAAAGTGTACGTGTTGATCGATTTCATGAAGGAATAGTTGTATTTTGTAAGATTCAAAGTTTTGTATGTTCAGTCTTTATTCACACTCGTAATAAGGGATACACTGTAACAAGGGTTTAAATTATATTCTGTGAGCAAGCCTCTGTAGGGGATTTGTCGCAAATGTTTGTCTCGATACTCCCATAAAGCCCCTTTCACAATTGGTCTGCGACCAGTTTGCGACCGTCTGCAACAATTTTTTCGGGGTGTTGCACGACCGATCGCTTGGTGTCTTGCGAACACTCGCAGTCGTTGCAGGCGGTCGCACGAACCTGAGGCGGTAGTGACTGGTCGCATCTGAACTTTGAACATGCTCAAAATCCAGACGCGACCAGATGCGATCGATTCACTCGCGTTAGGTCGTACGACCAGTCGTGCGATTGTCGTAGGAGTGTTGCACAACGTTGCACGACTTGATGCGAGAGTTCGCACTACTCGATAGTCGCATTGGGTCGGCTGGAGGTCGTGCAACATTCGCACGTGCGCTAGCGACCTATAGAGACAAGTCTTGCGAGTGGGTGCGATTGTGCTAAGACCATGAGACTGTTGCACGACCGATCGCAGCACATATTACAACGTTGTACTACCGTTGCACGGCACTATGAGACTGTATGCGACTATTCCTCGGGGGTATATGTTTTCCCTCTGTCATCAGCTTCCTCCTCCTCCTCCTCGATCTGCTCCTCATCACTTTCCTCCCCCTCTGTCTGGTCTATTGGAGGCTCCGCCTGCTCCCACTCTGCTCCTCCGGCCGCTCAGCTTGCTCTTCGATGATCACTTGATCCTCTGCAGCAGGGCCCTCCTCTAACAACTTCCTCTTCTTTGTAACTTTCTTATTTGGCATCTTGACTATTATGAAGTCCAACTTGAAACTGACTACCGTTGAACTGTTGAGGGGGGTTTTATACCCCACGCCACTCGACGAACACTCGCACGACCATTCTCACCGGTCTCATTCAATCACACGAGCGATCGCATGGTCTCACGTCCACTCGCACGACCATGCGATCGGTCTTGCGACTTTTGTGATTGGCGTCAAGCCACTCGCAATCACTCGTGCAACACTGGCATGTGAACGCACGACCACTCGCACGAGCATATACGAGCAAATGCGACTTACTCGTGCAACGATCTCTTCTAGTCGCTTTTGTTGTACGACAGCTGTTGCATTTGTGAATGCCTTTCTGCGACCTGATGAGATCGATGGCGATTGAAGCCTGTTGTAGCCTGTCGTGCGACCAAATGGTCGCAAACGGTCGCAGATCAATTGTGAAAGGGGCTTAATGTATTACATTTCAACGTCAATGGCAGACGAGTGATATTGAGAAACAGCGATATTGAGGAAAGCGATGTGCAAAATAGTCTACGTTTTATCAGCTGAATTTGACACTTGACAGTACCAATTATTTGTGTGGATAAGGGTGGAAATGGTTGGTATTCTTCTTCTTCTTCTGGTAATCGTCAAAGGGCTATGCAGCCTATCACGACGATCTGTACGAAGACAGAATACCTGATGTGTATCAGTTCACTTTCGCGATGTACCATGTGCAACTTGACATTACACCTACCATGCCTATAATTTCATTTTATTTTTTATTCTTATTTTGCAATCACTGTCAAAAGCTTTCCCCACTAAGTGATAAAAAGAAGATGTACATGTAATTATGGATGCAATGTATGCACAGACATAAACGGACATAATGATTGAGAGACAATTTGAGCTAGCGGTATACATTAATTTCTTATTCTTTATTCGATTAGGAGTTGAATCGGCTCAAACATTTTGTCAAAATTTTTGACATAATGTAATGTGGAACTGTGTGCCTCTCTGTGTTTGTATGTGTATGAGTCTCTCCCTTTCTCTGAAACTCTCTATCTCTCTGCCTCTCTCTCTCTCTCTCTCTAGCGATCCATAATCATATCAATTCAAAATAGCTATTACTTCTTACTTTCGGATTCTTCTGTTAAAGAGGATAAAATTTCAAACTGAGAAGCTTATATCAAACAAATCTATTGAAAACGCAGCAAAATTTTTGTCAAAATTTCTTAATGTTTCGACTTTCCCTCTGGCCTGTATTCTGGATCTGAAAAAGATGTGAAACGTTTAAAAAAAATTCATTGAATATCAGAGTTACGCAATCCTTTCCAAATAGCATAGGCCTACTTTATATTCATTGATAGGCCTGCATGCATAATCAGTATAGTAATATAATGCATTCTTTGAATTCTAACATTTGATCATAAACATGGTATACATTGTCAAAAGTTGAACAGCCTGTTATTTACAACCATGGGTTTTGTTAAAACAATCAAACGTGAAGCAACATTATAAAAAATAATGAATTACATTTCAAGAAGTTACAATGCAACGTTAAAGAGTAATTATGGTGGCGTGACTACATTTCGCGCATGATCTAAGTTCGCGCACAGGGCAATATCTCAAAAACTCGAAAATATTTCGAAAATCTGATAGCACCACTGGATAGGATAAAATTACCTAGGGACAATAGGTGTTCTTTTGAATTGGGTTATGAAGATATGGACAAAAGATCTGCAAATTTTGCTGCTTTTAGCGTCAGTTTCCGAACAAACATGAAGTTACCGACAAGGGTCTTGAAATCCTTAATTTAAGTGAAGATGTCATCAAACTTGTAAGTAAAACGTGATACCAAACGGTTGTATGCTATTTTATGTTGCAAATGATGCAATTATTTTACCTTTGATGGGTTGTTACGTTGAAAAACTTATATGTAAACTCACGTGCGCGAAATTAGGTCTCATGGTTGTTATGCCCTTTCTTTAGTTCCAGCTCGTTGTGATCCAACATCGGATTTTGAGATCACGATATCTCCGAAATTCTTCGTCCATTAATTTTCTTGTTGGAACCATTATTAGTCCAGAATTTTGCTTTTCGCTTGGTATAAATTTATCTGAATTAATTATTGTAGAATATGAGAAATCTTGGACCGAATATCACATTCCTAAAAAGAAATTTAAATGTGCGGGAAATGGTCACCTCATCATATGGCATTTAATTTTGATTCCATTCTTTCGATTTTGTTCATTTCTCTACTTCTTTATTATTTCTTCTATTTGCAAACTGTCCACATTCTAGACCTTCCATTTTCATCCATGAGTAGGCCTAAGTAAGTACAGGATAAATTGAATAATAATGAAATAAAAGTTGATAACACATTGCAATTACTATATACTCCAATTTTCTCTAAAATAACAAACTGCAGGTTTGCACATAAGAAAATACTTTTTTGAAAGAATGGAATTGCACATAACCTCTGACATGATAAGAATAAACCAAAAATTACTTGAATTGAAAATGATAATATCTTAGGGCTGAACAAGTTGGAAAATATTAATCAACGCGTTTCCATGGTAATGTTACTCCTGTCCGATTCAGAATCAAGTTCCATTTGAATTTGCGGTGCAAACTTTCTCCTTTATTGGAAGAAATCCAGCTAATGATCGTCATTTTTCAGGCGCGCATAAAATTATGTGTATTATTCTAAGAACAGGGAAGTGTCCATATTGATGCAGCTGGGCAGAGGGAAACAATGTACAGTAAAATGCATTCTTTACAGAAATAAGTGACGTACTTAGACACGCATCCTTTCCAGTCAAGTGTATTCTCGACTACAAAAAGTATAGACCTATGATATTAGAGTCATGGTTTTTTTGAGGGGGAGGCGGGATATTCAGAGAAATACCATATCATCCCATGCCATTACATGCAGTTCCTAAGCTCACCTCCTTGCCTGTGCGATCGCAGAGCAACACCACAGAGACAGGAGCGGCAGGCTAGGGAGCAGGGGCCACAGCGTTCCGTCACTTTCCGAGCACGCCCACACACACAAATGCCGCCGCCCTTGACCTAGATCAAAGTCCCAACAAGCCGTTGATGATGAAACGTCTGGTAAATACTTTCTTTCGTCTCTTTGTCTTTTGTACTTACGTTTTCAATATTGTATTATCGAATATTGGAAAATTACACCTAACCCTCCCCTGTGCCAGTTCACACGAATCCATCGAGGCCACATTACAACTAACTTTCCTACTAACTTTTCTCGCAACACACAAAATGTGCCGCCACTTCTGACCTACACCATAGTCAATACAGCTTCTGTCGATTATGAAACATCTGTTCAGTGCTTTCATTTAGCCGCTCTTCTTCTGTTCCTGTTTTTATTATCATAATGGAAAGTTTTACTTTAAACCACTTTCGTAAATACGAGCCTTAGAGTACAAAGTCGAAAACTTCACGAACTTGAACGCTCATCTTCGGCACCTAACCATCCGAATGATAGTTGTCCGGAACAAGGGCTGTGCCATGGCATATGCTACAGGATTCAACAGACTGTTACTGAATGTCAACCACCGAGTAACTTCATTCAGTACAAAATTACTTGTCACAACGTTATTGTAGATTAAACTGACGGCATTCGGTAACCAAGTCACAAAGAAAGCGACTATGATAAAGGTCAAAGTCAACATGACCTTGTTGTTTTCAGAAGCTGGTACTTGACGAGGTTTGCTGCGATTTTTGTCCGTTGGAAATTTCGCAATTTCGAGAGGTGATATTCTTTGATTTGTAATCTGCTGAGTGAGTTTCTGTCGTGACGACGATGCAACATAATCTATGTGACACACACTGCTAGAGGTTTGGATTTGGGTTTGTTCATTTAGACCAGTGGCATTGATAAAAACACCATGGGTTTGAGTACTGTGTGAATTAATTTGAGACGCACGGTTATTTCCTTCAGGATTATCTTGACGTTCAGTACAAAAAATCGCAGAGGTTGTTTCACGCTGATTTGCAGCCACCGCTCCAGTTTCCGGTCCAACCTTGGCCCTGGAGTTGAATCTCTTTGACAAATTTCTGCTCCCGGTGGTTTTTACTCGAAGACAAATCTTTATGTAAAGAGTTAATATCAGAACGAAGGGTATTGCCATTCGGAAGAGAGTGACACCAACAATCGAATACACGTGGTTACCATAATTTGGGTGGAAGACTATACTATGTGCGTTCGATTCTTCTCCTTCTTGTACCAAGTCCCAGATTGTTGCGATAGGTATCCAGAAACATATGGACACCATCCAAGCGATGCAATTGACGAAGTATGCTATCCTCTTACTCTTTCGTTTAAAATGTTGTATCGGGTACCTGGTCGCCACGTAGCGGTCAATGCAAATCGCAATAACACCAAGGACAGATACACCAAGGAGGGTGTTCTGGATTCCAACGAACACATAAAAGAGGACTTCACTAAATATCCAGGTGCCGTAGAGAGCAAAGGTACTGCGGATTGCCATGATGAATCCAACAAAAAAGTCAGAGATGGTGATGTTTAAGATGTATTGGTTGGAATAGGTTTGTAACTTTTTCTCGATATGGAAAGCTGCCAGGATAAAGGCATTCATTCCAACTGTAACGACTGACAGTAACAGCTCTATGCAGAAAACAATTTTTGGGTGTACTGAAGGGATGAAGGTTGATTGGTGAGACTCTGGCGCCAGCATCGGGTCAAACGTAGTCGTCAAAACAGACGTCGGGTCCTCCATCATAGTAGTCTCCAAGGGAAAACTGAAATGTAAATGATAAAACAATAAAGGCTCTCGAGAATATTCATGAAAATTTGATCAAACTACCATCCATTTTTTCTCCCCGCTCATTTTAGTGTGTGCAGGTTTTATTATCATTATAATTATATATACTTTGGTTTAACCATGTTGACTAATTTTTAAACCCAATACTGTGATTTTATCAAAATTTCTGCAATCATGTTTAAGCAATTAGAAAAAAAATCACACGAATTACATCACATCAAAGCAAATACTTCGGGATAGATAACTGTACAGTGGTATTGCCGAGCAGGAAATTAAAAACCCTCTTACAAGATGCGCCGACAAAGCCGAGCTACCGGACTTGAATGATCATTCTATGCCTACATATAAAATACTATTCACTAATCATTCATTTCTAGATATCAGAGAAACAGCAAAGAAACAGCACATTATAATGTCTATAAATTGGAGAAGAAACGTACCAGGATGAATAAATTAAATGATGGCGTCGATGTCAGAGCTACAACTGACGATTCGCGGGCGAACACCACTCAGGAGTGAATGAATACACGAGTAACATGATGCCCTCTTGTAAATCGTGCATCCGGCCTTTGGTAATATCAGCTATCTTCTCTCGTCTCTACCGTACGATAGAGAACGTGCTCGTTTGCAAAGAAGTCCAAATGATAGAAACCCACCCTAGTGCGATTGGCAACAGTTATTAAAAGCAAACAGCACTCAGCCAATCGAGAAAATGTAATTTTATCGTGTTCAAACATCGAAGTTTTTTGATGATCAAGAATGTGAAAATGCGTTCAAGTGATATGGAGATCCTGAACGTAATAGTCACTATAGACAAATTCACTTTATTGGAGCGTCCATTTATTTATTATCGTCATGAATTTTCAGAAGCAAATGAATAAATTTTTAATATAAAGAAATCATCTTGTCTCTAGAGAAAAATAGTTCCAAAACCAATATCGTACCCTAAATGACTTTTCACGTGATTTCATTTTTCATATGGATATTTGTTAGCCTTAATAAAATCCATGTTTGAAACATAAGGTCGCTTGAGGCAGACATTTTTCCAAGCTTAATTTGGACTCGAAACTTCTCAAACTTCTTCATCCTACTAGGAAGACTGGTGCCCCTCCATCGACATCGCCTGCCCCCTCAATGCCTTTTTACCTTTCTACCCAAACATAGAACCCTCCAAAACAAAATGATCCTCGGGTTCAGTATTTATTTAAATGACAGTGATCTGGTGATATATAGACAGTAGCGTAACGAGGGTCAGGCGGTTGATGTAGCACTGGTGTCATGGGACCGGGGACCAATTTTACTATGAGGATGAAATGAGCACCGTCAGAGAGAGAGCAAGGCCATCGAGTGAGTTGTAGGCGTGGCATTAGAGCAGTAGCATCTCCTTTTTTATGTTACCTTCCCCTTTCCATTCCTCTCTCTCTCTCTTTCTCTCTCTCTCTCTCTTCTCTACTTTTTATTTCACCTTTCATCATTTTATTTTATTTCATTTTATTTATTTGTTTAATTCTTTTCTTTCTTTCTTTTTAAACTTTTTTTTTTCGCGGGAAGGGCGGGGGGGGGGGGGGTATGTACGTGCCTCCGTATTTACGCAACTGATTGTAGACATACATCGTCATCGAACAATTCCGAAATTTAAAACAAATATGCTCCCGTCAAATATGGACTCTCGTGATTTTACCTTGTTCTCATGTCACATTTTGATCGATTTATTATTTACTGCCGCCTACTATTAGCGACGTTTCTAGAAATTGATCAACAGGGAGAAAGTGTATTTGAGCATGGGGGAAGGGGGTCTTGAAGTATACCTCTCCTGCCCAATGTTAAATATCGAATTTCGAAAGTTCATCAGCAAGATAAGGCATACAAACATGTAGATGTTGGCCTACTGGTATTAAAAGAATGTTTTCAAATTTTGTATGGGGTGTACACCTGCTCCGTCACTGATTATTCACTATTTAGTAAATGATGGACCATTTTTTTTTTTTTTTAATATTGAATGATTTTTGGAAAAAAAAATTCATTTACTCCTGTAAGTTTAAAGTCTATCAAACATCTATAAAACTAAATATTTTTAAAACAAAAATGCCTATCATAATTACGAACCAAAAAACTTTTTTTCTGTAGCCTTACTGATTTTATTGAAAATCTTTTAGATTTGTATATACATGTAGAATATTGGAATTACAACATAAGAAATGGATTTTCAGAACTATTGAGCATTGTGTTAATTGGTATCTATCTATGCATATTTGAAGATCTTAATTCCAACAGGAGCTAAATCCACTTTTGAAAGATAAATATGTGCATCTCAGACATGGGAATCAAGTGCACCATATCGCATTAAAAGGTTTTGGTTTTTTTTTGGAAGGTGAAAAAAATTTGTTACAAATTTACGTTTCATTTCAAAGGAGCTAAATCAAAAAAAAGTTTCATTCCAAAAGGAGCTAAATCCACTATGGTAATCTAGGATTTGTTCATTTAACCACATTACCGAAAGCTATGTTATAAAATTTTTAAGCACATGTTGCGGCCAGCAGTCTACATCATCTGTGCAAAATTCTGATATAATTAACAGAGTTTTAATATTTGTATGAATATTTTTAGATTCAGCTCATTTTGTAATGAAACTTCGAAAAATCCTCATCTTTAGAAAAGATAAGAAAGATAAGAAGTCTACATCATCTGTGCAAAATTCTGATATAATTAACAGAGTTTTAATATTTTTATGAATATTTTTAGATTCAGCTCATTTTGGAATGAAACTTCGAAAAATCCTCATCTTTAGAAAAGATAAGAAATTTAAAAAAACAACTTTTTGTAATTCTCAAGAAATAAACATCAGAAAAGATGTAAAATGTACTCTGCTAGCGATATTAATGTGTTTCGTGTTGAATTTTAATTGTCAAACGTGTTCAAGTGTGCAGTAATAGACATTCGATTAAGGTTTCATTCGAAAAGGAACTAAATCCATGGAAATTAAGGTTATCAAAAATTCTTTAAAACTGAAATAAATTGCTAGAGTTTTAAAAACATGTTTAAATTAATCTAAGACAATAGCCCTATCATATATATCAAAATAAAGTAATAATGGACAAGGGAAAGTGGTAAATTAAAAAACCTTAATTTACTATTTAATAAAACGCTAAATGTGGATTTAATTCCTTTTGGAATGAAACTCTTCATTTATTGATGCAAATTATTTGAAATGTGCATGAAGACCTGAAACAATATGCTTCGATATAAACTCAACCACATCTTTCAACTTATTTGTATAAAACAGTGAAATACATTTTAAGTTCATTGGATTCAATAATTATGATAGAATAATTACTGTAAGTGGCCATCAATTATAATCATTTGGTAAAATTTGCATTTACATTAAACTTACATTAAAAACAGTAATTGGCAAATGTAACCTCCTAATGCACACACTAAAAATTTCAACAAACACTAGCTATAGCTAGCTATAAAAAAAATACATGTCATGTCAAAGCTATATGAGTGTACTAAATACCATTCCAATATCTGCAAAGGATATAAATATGTGAAATAAATGATAGCCCTCAGCCACAATCACTTCCAAAGACCCTTAATCATTGCCACCGTGACTCTGAAATAATTATTCTCTATCTTACATGGATTCTTAGTTGTCATGGTAATATGATAATTACTATTACTATTACTATTTCCAAGGCCCTTTATTCTATAATTATCAATGGCATAGCTAAGCGTGAAATTCTAACTAAACTCTACTATTAATCATTATAATTAACCATTTATCAGTAAAATGAAATCATTTATTATATATTTCATTTACATGTTCATATAGGCCTATTATAATTACCTTTATAATTTTCATATTACAGTTTAAAACATACTAGCCATCCCTCCTCATTTACTCGAATGATAAAATTTTTTGACATTTTATAAATGAATAATTTTCTAAAACAAACGCGGCTGCTGATTCAGAAATAAATGTATGTTACTCTTTCATTATCTGAATCAAAATTAAGGAAATGTAAAGAAATATGTTTTCAGAGAAACAAGAACACAGTAAAAATTATAATATTGTTAATTTAAAGGGGAAGTCCACCCTGATTACAAGTTGTTTTTAAAAGAAACAGAAAAAATAAAGAAACGAAGCAGTGAAGGCTTAAGCAAAATATGATAAGAAATAAGGGGGTAACCTCGCTAGTCATAAGGACCGCTATTCATAAGGACCACTTATTCATAAGGACCGATATCCATAACGCGTGACTAAATGAATAGCGGTTTTGTACGAATAGCGGTCCTTCTGAATAGCGAGTAAACCGTAGACAAATTTCTTCGCTATTCATAAGAACATCCATTCATACGGACCACTATTCATAACTACTCATAAGGACCGCTCTTCATAGCGCGTGTGAAATGAATAGCGGTTTTCTATGAATAGCGGTTCTTATGAATAGCGAGCGAACCCGGAAATAAGAAGGTTAAGAATTTTCGAAGTTGTAATAAAGTAATAAATTAAACACAAATTGGCAACTCCGTTACGTATCTTGCGAACTCGTCTCCCACTTTGCATTTACCCCAGAAATCATTAATTTCCATTCCCTCTCAAGAAAATATTCAGTCATACATGCACCTTAGATATAATTATTGTTCATATGTTTTTACACAAAACCTATATGTAACAAATCTTTTCCTTCGTCAAAAACTAAGAAAATGAAATTGTATGATTTTTTTGGTACGGAGCAAATGGGAGAGGAGCTCGCAATATACGTCACAGCAGTGGCGGATTGGGGGGCATTTCTGGCCCATTCCCGCCCCCCCCCCCCCCTCTTTTGAAAGAAAAGTGTACATTTTGCCCCCCTTTATTCAATTTGCTTTTGGATGATTGCAACTTCAAAAATTCATAAGTTTCTCATTTCTTATCGGATTTTGCCCAAAGTTTCACTTATCTGTTTCTCTCATTGTTCTTCTTTTATTAAAATCAACTTAATACCAAGGTGGACTTCCTCTTTAACCCGTGGTTAAATGAGGATGTCAAAAGTGGACGGGAAATGAATTATGGACAAGGGAAATAATGCCATTTGACAAATAGGCTCGGGATTAGTTTAATTATAGGGGGTGTGGTGCGAAGAGGAGGTAGAAGATTACACATCATGTATATGGGGTAGTGGTACCTTCATCGGCGGCATCTTAAAATTCTTAATATGGTCTTACGAAACAATGGTTGGGCCATAGCATAGGCCAATGGGTTCATCAGACTATTCAAGTATGTCATCCAACGAGTAGCTTCGATTATGACGTGATTAACGGGCATCACTTTGATGAAGATCAAATTCAGGCTCACTGGAAGCCAGGTCACAAAGAAAGCCACTATTATGAACGTCAAGGTACGCATGGCTTTACGATTATCAGATGGATATAAGTGACCAGGTTTGCGAGGTACGTTCGTACGTGTAAAAGGCTCTGAGATGTTGCAAGTTGGCTTTTTCCCATTTTGAAAAGGTACGCGGTCGCACATTACTTGTGTGACACCTATTCCAACACCGTCATCGTCAACAGTAGTATCTTTCATGTAGTCTGGCTGGTTGGATAACTTCACTGGAGCACTACCATCAACATTGACATCAGTCAGAACCGCTGTTATGACGTTAGTCTCCGGTCCAATCCAGTTAAATTGCCTTGACAAATCCCCTTTTCCAGACGACTTTATCTGCAAATAAATTCTCAAATATAGTGTTGCAATAATCACAAAAGGAATTGCTGAACGGACAAGTCCGACCACACTGCTGGCGTAGATGTTAGTGCTGTATCGAGGCATAATAACGCCAAACATGGTTTCCGATTTTGTAGGCTGAACCAAGTCCCAAATCGTAGCTATGGGTATCCAGAAAACTGTGGATACTACCCACGTGATGCCACTGACGATGTGCGCAATGCTTTTCTTCCTCCTTTGAAAGTGCTCAAGTGGGTAGGTTGTTGCCACGTAACGGTCTACACAAATAGCAATAACAGCGAGGACAGAAACACCTAGGACCGAGTTCTGGACCCCGAGGAACACCCGGAAGAGGACTTCACCAAATATCCATTCTTCGCATAGTACAATAGTACTACGAATAACCATTATGAAGCCGACCAATAGGTCAGATATGGTGATGTTTAAAATGTATTGGTTGGGATAAGTACGCAATCTTTTCTCGATGTGGAACGCTTTGAGAATTAAGAGGTTCATCCCTATCGTCAAGACTGACAGAAATAAAAGAAGGCAGAAAATAATCATTGCCATAATGGACGGTTCGCATATCGCGGGACTAAATGACATATAGGAAACTAATGTAGAAGATTCCATGATGATATTGAAGAATACAATCCTGTTAAAAGAAACGATCAAGAAGGTAATTTCATCAAATGAATATATTGTCAATCTTGATGTCTTCCAAAGGTATTAGGAAATTATATTTGCCAGACATGATTATTGAATTATAAGCAATACATAGAGTGGCGGAACTGCAGGTGGACGGGGCTACATGCCACCTCCCCCTTCGACTGGCAAAATGAAAGGAAGGAAAAGAAAGAGAGAAAGAGAAGAGAGGGGTAGGAGAGAAGAAACCCACATAAAAAGATAATAATACGACCCCTCTCACACCCTTCTTTCAATTTATGGCCTTGATGATTCCTCATAGGCCAGGAGCCTGTCCCGAAATAGTCACCCCACTTTACATATGAGATTTGACCCCTTAAAATTTCTAAGACCATCCATGTCATTCACAAAAAGCTTGTCAGCTCGAACGAAGCCGCCGGGTTGCGCCCCCAGAGCCCCCAAAAGGGGCCAAAAAGTCGGGTCGATTTAAACCCATCTAACATGTGCGCCAAACTTTGCCACAAGAAAGGTGTATGACTATACATTACCAAACCACCAAAACTGACAAAATTTTCCGTCGGGATGGGTTGTCAGACCGCCCCTAAAAATTGGGGCAAATTTTTTCCCTTAAGGCCCATGGACCAAACTTTGTCAGAAGGAAGAGTTGTGGGTGTACATTACAAAAATATAAAAACTTACAAAAATTTCCATTGGGAAGGGGGTGTAACACGCCCCTGAAAAAAACACCAAAATGCCCCATAACCCAGCTTTGCTGCCCAAAATGCTCTGGATGTAGAGACAAAACATTTTTTGGCATTACAACCTTAATAACTCCAAAGTGTCTCATTCAATTCAGCTAAAATTTACATAGTACAATCTTGAGTATTGTAACTTTCTTGGTTAATCTTATCATACATTTTACTCCTAAAATTGTTTTTAACAGTATATTTTGTAATTAAGCCCAATTAAAAATATGAAGTAACCGACAAATCAAAATCCATTTGAGAAATAATTAATTTCAATGAATTAATTTCCCAACATACATGTACATACATAGGAAACTTCCTTAGGGAATCCCCATTAAGTAGAGAAAATGCCCCCACTGAGGATTCCCATTAATTCTCATTTGCCATTCGATTTTTTTAATATCAAATGGAAAAGTTTTTGGTTTTGTTTTGTTGAAAAAGACAGAGAATGCGTCTTTTATGGCTGAAAAGGCTATCTTTTTGGGCAATGTAACTATCGTTACCTTTAAATGGTAATGTTTAATTTATTTTGAGTTTTACAAATAGTTACTGAAGCTCTTCCATTGCTAGGGATGCGAAACTTCTCTTACTATTCAAAGCACTGATCATAAAATGAACTGCCAGTGTTGGAGAGGAATATACTTGTAAGATTCAGCTTTACAGCAGTCAAAGTGTGACTATACTAAATTATGTTATTGTGATTTTTACAAAATGTTCTCTCAGAAAAAATGTGTTACATTGTGTGATTAATGTAATAAGAAAGAAATAAGAAACATGTTTCACTGATAGAAATTCAAATTTCAAAAGAAAAACTTTACATGCATCTACACACTTAAACCAAAATTAAGTTACTGCTGATCACATGTATCTTTGATTATATTCTTCTTTTTTTCAATTCAGTTCATTCAAGTCCATTTAAAGAGTAAATTATAAAAAAAACACATCACATATATAAAATATATATTGAAACATTAAACCAACAAACAAAAAAGAGAGCGGAAAGAAAAGTAGAATGTAAAAGACAAGAATAAGAAGCGTACAATTGGTATTTACTGCACATAAAAATAATAATGGACATGAACTGCATGGGAAACTGCAAAAGAACCAAGTAAAGGTTCTGTCGAGGCAGTCCCTAGTAAAATAACTAAGTCTGTAAAAATAATGATAAAAAGTGGTGGGATGAATTAATCATATAGCAGAGTAAGTGAATAAGAATTCCTTAAGTTTTTATTTAAAAGAATTTAAAAATGAAACATTTTTTTATAAAATGAGGAAGCGAATTCCAAATAAAAGGTCCTTTGTATCTAAAAGAAAAAGAAGATGGTGTGTTTTTACATTCTTCAATATAATAATTTTCAGGATTTCTAACGTTATAATCACACATGACTGTTTTACATTTAATCATCATGGCAAGATGGAAATTTGTTGTATTTATGTTTAAAGGGCAATCCAACCTTGGTAATGAGATGATTTGTGTGAAAGCAGAAAAATAAGAAAAACTGGATGGTGAAAGTTTGAAAGAAATCGGACAAGGAATAAGAAAGTTATGGATGTTTGAAAAATGAGATCACTACATCTATGCGAATCTCAAATTGGCAATTTGGTGATTCAATTGTGACACGTTTGTGGACAACTCTCCCATTTGCCGTACACAAAAATATCATTAATTTTCGGTTTTCTTCGAGGCGCTTTTACCCTCGGGGCAGTACTCAAAATATATTGGAGATAGCATATTGTTATAGGTCCTCACGAAAGAAAGAGATCCTACTGAGTAATACATTTTGAAAAAAGTGACATTTTAGTCATTTTGTGTGTTGGAGTGAATGGGGGAGTTGTCCACAGCTACATCACAGTGACATTACCTATTTGGCCAATTTGAAATTCCCATATGTATAGTGATTACAACTTTCAGAAATTCATAACTTTCTAATTGCTTGTCCGATTTCGTTCAAACTTTCACCAATCTGCTTCTCTGATTTTTCCTCTTTCTTTCAAAGCAACTTGCTATTAAGGTTGGATTTCCCTTTAAAAACAATTAATGCACTACAGTATTGATTCAATTGATAGATAGTGAGTAATTTAAGTTTTTTTTAATGTGGTTGTGAGGGAGCAGCATAGCCAGATATTGAACATATTTTTACAATTTTTTCAATTTCAATTAAAGGAGCCTAGAGCTAGAAGGATATGTGTTGGCCCAGACAACATTGCAATACTACATTAAATAAGATAAAATCATTGAGTTGTAGTAAAATGAAAATATGTTCTGGCAAGAAGTGGCGCAGTATGTTGATGACACCAATATTCCTTGACATTTTGTTTAATATGGCTAGTATATATATTCATTCCATGATGATAAATGTTGATCTAGATCTACAACAACTCCTTAAAAAATTTGTGGATTGCACACGTTTTATGATTACATTATTCATTCTTATAGACCTACTTAGATTGCTTAATAAGATATCTGTAAAGTGAACTTTGCTTATATAGTGAAAATAGATCTATATAAAACTAGACTAGAACTGTTAAGGGAGAACTTATTATAAGTTTCTGATGGAAGTACTTGATTTGAAGGATTAAAACTGCCAACAACAAATCTTTTATGTATTATAATAGAAGTGATTTAAATCAATTATTTTTTTTTTTTAATCATGTTGATTTAAATCAGGATTTAAATCCGCCAACCCTGTTTCTTGGGGTGCAGTTTGGTGTCAAATGATAATTTCAATAATAATTTATTAAATTGTGAAAATTGTACTGCTTGCTCAAAAGTAGTCAAATGATATTGTCAGGATTATGTAAACACACACATTGTTCATCTGTGCCTGTTTGGCAAGGCATAATAGAGTGCTTGCAAAGTATTTGTGTAATTAACACATGAATGGTAGATTTCAGCATGGCAGCCACCATGGCCACTTAGCCCAGATACTTAACAAGCTCCTCTATCATGTCTTGTCAAACAGGTGCAGATGGACAATGGGTGTGTTTACATAATCCTGACAATATAATTTGACTACTTTTGAGAAAGCAATACAATTTTCACAATTTAATAAATTATTATTGAAATGATTATTTGACACCAAATTTCACCCAAAGAAAGTTACAATACTCAAAATTGTCCTAGGTAAATTTGAAATGAATTGAATGAGACACTTTGGAGTTATTAAGGTTGTAAATCCTAAAAATTGTTTTCTCTACATCCAGAGCATTTTGGGCAGTAAAGCTGGGTTTAGGGGCACTTTGGGGGGGGGTTCAGGGGCGTGTTACACCCCCTTCCCGATGGAAATTTTTGTAAGTTTTTATATTTTTGTAAGGTACACCCATAACTCTTCCTTCTGACAAAATTTGGTCCATGGGCCTTAAGGGGAAAAATTTGCCCCAATTTTTAGGGGCGGTCTGACAACCCATCCCGACGGAATATTTTGTCAGTTTTGGTGTTTTGGTAATGTATAGTCATACACCTTCCTTCTGGCAAAGTTTGGCGCATATGTTAGATGGGTTGAAATCGACCCGACTTTGGGGCCCCTTTTGGGGGTTCTGGGGGCCAAACCCGGCGGCTTCGTTCGAGCTGACAAGCTTTTTGTAAAAGACATGGATATAAGTAACTTTAAGGGGTCAAATCTCATATGTAAAATGGGTTGACTATTTCGGGACAGGCTCCCAGACTATCATGACACCCATCGCACTTAAGCGGGTGGCCCCACGACTTAATCATTAAATTATTAGTAATACGCACACACAATTTAAAAAAAAAATGTTCACATTATCTCTGTGATAAGAACCAGCGATGTATATAACTAAGTATTTAAAAAAGAAAATACGAATATAATGATAAAGAGCTCACCACTTTCATGCAATGACGGTATAGTAGCCTATACGATGAAAATATAGTCAGTCAATGGATGCTAAACACAGATCCCTACATGACAAAATGTTACCGAGTCATTCTAACAGAGTTGTCTTTCTGATTCCTCCATGAAAATAGGTTTCGTGCTGCAAAACCCCTTCAGCCATTTACTCCCCCAGCTCTATTCACTTTCGTTTGATTATTAACTAACTTGATTGATAGGACTTCTTATTGCAGTTTATCACTGTCTCTCATGTTTTCAAAAGGACGGAACGAAAGAACGCCTATTATTCAAAGAAGCTACCGGTTTGATGGAAGTTTACTGATCAGATGGAAGTGTTTGGAACCTCCTCTGTTGACTGTTTCAATAAGTGAAGGTAATTAAAGGTTGGCTGTTGTTGCTGGAAATAGAATTATACTTTCTTCGATTATGATGATGATGGTTGTAATACATGTAATAAATCTTAATTATACTTCCAGTTGATAATTCCAACAGATATGATGATGATGGTTGTAATAAATTTTGACTACACTTCCAATAGTACACCTTTTAATCAAAGGATGTCTTGTCGTACAGAAGATAATCATAATTAACGTCATGACAATGTCACTTTCTAAATTCTCAGTAACAACAGATTCGTTTGAACTTCTTCCAGAAAAGTAAAATACATCAAGTTCTCACAAAAATATTTCTAAATAAAAGGCTTCATATTTTAGGCATGAACAAAAACTATTTTTTTCCACAAGAAGTATAGCTTACGTGACTTACTTGAAAGCTAAGTTGTATAACACATATTGGTATATTGATGTAGCTGTGGGGAGGGGGGCATGAGGGATACGTGTCCCTAAATCGTAAACGAAAAAGAGAGATAAAAAAGAGAAGGGTAAAGCAGAGAAGAAGAGATAATAAGAAAGATGGAGGTGGAAGTGGAGCTGTAAAGAAGATGATAGGACCTCTCCTACATTCTCCTCCTAATCAGTGACCATGTAAAATAGCATTGAACCCACCTAATGAGACCGATGCCGACCCCCCCCCCCCTCCATGATGAAAGTGGCCCGCTTAAAGGCCAGACCCAATCTACGCCACTGTATCCGTATATTAGCAATGTTATCCACCAAGAAATATTTAAAGTCAAGTGTATGAGAAGTGTTATCATTCTTTCTCATGAAACGGAACGCATAAGATGTTTCCATTAGGGATCCCCCCCCCCTATGAATTCAACATAGTATATCCATTCAGGGGCGGATCCAGGAATTCGTATAAGGGGGGGCACACAAATGCAGGATTGCCAACTTTGGGAAACTGCTTGGAGGGAGACCCATATTTTTTTGGTCTCTCGCCAGCTCTCCAAAAGTCGCTCAGTGGGGGGGGGGGGGGTTATGGGGTCCAGTTCCCCTCCATAATTCTCTGACAAGCAAAAAAAAAAAAAAAAAAAAAAAAAAAAAAAGGTTTTCTGCTCGAAAAGGGGGGGCACAATCGAAAATAGGGGGGGCACATTGCAT
Source organism: Heliocidaris tuberculata (assembly GCA_025618425.1). Taxonomy (NCBI): domain Eukaryota; kingdom Metazoa; phylum Echinodermata; class Echinoidea; order Camarodonta; family Echinometridae; genus Heliocidaris; species Heliocidaris tuberculata. Next base: position 7,739,527 of record CM046845.1, on the reverse strand, counting down.
TGTTTTCCCTCAAAAGGGGGGCACGGGCCGGGATTGCCCCCCCCCCCTGGATCCGCCACTGTATCCATTAACATAATTAAGTAATGAAGCATCATAAGGACGATAGTCCATCGTTCCCAAATAAATGTTGAGACGTACGTTTCTCATAAATATGATTTCACTGAAAATATTGTTTGTTCTTACAATAACTTTGCTATGTCTGAAAAATGTTTTAAAACGTTGAATAAAGGACGAATAATTCAGAAAATGACGTTTGTCATGACAAAAATACAAATTATTATTTTTGAACTAGATGTGCCTTTAAGAACACTTTTAAACTTCAAGGATAGTAGTATGCTAAATATAGGTTTTCATAACATGGATACAATTTCGTGTCGCTTGTAGATGACCATTTCCTGAACTGTTTAACGTATCTTGTTCTTCGTAAATTTGTTGGGAGGCTGAAGCATAATTTCTTAGGGTGGGGGGGGGGATAAAAAGAGAGGATTCAAAACGCAGCAAACATCGCCAGGCCTATATGACTGAATGTTTCCCCTACTTGTCATCTAAAATTCTCGATTAATAAATGTCTGCGACTTATTTGTAGAAGGTAGGCTACAGCTCAGACATACTTAGAGTAGCAAACTTGCAATAATTCTTTAACGAAATTAACAAAAAAATGAATTCTCCTAACATGTAAATCAAATACCCTCGAAAAAAAAATCAGAAAGAATATAGGTTTTCCCGTCCAATTTCGTAAAATTAGCACCCAAATTTACATCACGTTCATTTAGTTTCGTGCGTATAACATCATTCAATAGTTTTGTATAGGGACGAGACAGAAGTCGATTACAAGTGCTATCATTGTGAATTTTAACATGTTCTTTTGATGACATAGCTTCACTTGTAACAAACAGTAACTTTCAACATCAAATACAGCTCATAATCATATATTAATAACCAACCATGTTGCATCGCTGAGTCATATAAATCGATGGACTTTGATATTCTGAACTGCTGAAGGTTCATTGTTCTAATGTCATGAACATTCGGAATAACGAACCTCCGAAGGAACGAGCTGTAACTATAAAATTGGATATCTCTAAGGCTTAGACCTCGCTGATATAGCCCAGTTTAACAAAGGTGGACGAGAACGGAGATCCACAGCGTCCCTTCCAAATATATTTGTCTCCTATAAAAACCCAAGCGTCGGTCTCGTGATTTTTTTCATTTATTTATTTTTATTATTATTATTGTTTCTTTTTTTTTCTTTTTTTCTTTTTTTTTTTTTTTGTTGGGGGGGGGGGGGGGGGTGTTGACAAGTTGTGACAAGACATGTGAGACCAAAACTTCAGTCTCGCGAACCTTTCGTTAAGATGACAGGTCGCCCGTCACCGTCAGTTTCGTGAACCTTCCGTGAAATTTTAAGAGGGCATGCGAGAAGCAAACTCCGGTCTCATGATTCTTCCCACTAGTCGTCAGAACATCCACAAGACCAAACCCTATAGTCTCGTTGGCCTCCGTCTTGTGGACCTTTGGTCCTGTGGCCTTAAGGTCTCATGGACCGCGGTCATGGACTGGGACGCACTGTCCTCATTCATCCCACGCCCGGAAGGACTGCAGCTTCTAACATTTATATATGACCCAACCCTGTTTGCAGTTGCGTGGCGTTGGTTTACTCATTGAAGGGCACTGGTGTCGTATGACGACTGCCAGCCCATGCATCTTACCCGTGATTATCTATAGGAAGAAGAAAAAAAAATAGTTCCCATAAATGATCAGAACTAAAACTATAAGTTATATTTTGGACTTGCAATGAGTCGGTCTACTATAGCTGAAACCGCTTTCCAGATTCTCCCTTTTGACAACAAGTTTTACATGTTTAACGGTGACATCTCCCAATCCGCAGGATAGTCTTACGAAACAATGGTTGTGCAATGGCACATGCGATGGGGTTTAGAAGGCTGTTACTGAAGGTCATCCAGCGAGCAATTTCAGTAAACACGAAATTTGTGGATTCTATATTAATAAAGATCATATTTAAGCTACCTGGTAGCCAGGCCACAAAGAAAGCCACTATTGTGAAGGTCAAAGTGCGCATAATCCTGCGGTTATCCGATGAAGACAAGTGACCTGGTTTGCCACAACTCCTTCTAGCTTTTGAAGGCACTGAGATCCCCTGAGTTGGTAACTTGGGGGTTAAAACTGATCGCATGCATTCTCCCTCTGAAATTGTTCCAGTAACATCTTTTCTAGGATTGTCAACTGTATCAACGTCCATGTTATCTGCTTGGTTGGGTAGTAGCGTTAGCCAGTTTCTTTGATGGACTATGACATCAGCGTTCGATTGTACGACACATGCTCCGCTGACAGTTGCTCCGCAGTAAATCTTGTCCTGACTGGCGTAATCAGTATTGAAATCACTTGGAGCAATCTTATCATTTTCAGGTTTGACACATTGGCGTCCTACCAAACATATCTCAGCAGAATTCTTACCTGGAACTGAAGTCACAGCACCAACTTCTTCTTCAGCTGATTTAAATCTCTTGGTCAGGTTCTTGCTTCCGGTTGACTTAATCAGGAAATAGATCCTCAAATATACAGTAGTAATAATAACGAAAGGAATAATTAATCTGGTAACGGTGACGGCACTACTTGAGTAAATGTTTTTGCTGTAGTTAGAGAGAAAAATACCAGCCTCTAAATCAGAATTTGCTGGTCGAACCAGATCCCAAATTACTGCAACAGGTAACCAGAAAGCTAAGCATACTACCCAGGTGATGCCATTGACAAGGTGTGCGATTCTCTTACCCTTTCGTTTGAAGTGCTCGAGTGGGTATCTTGTCGCTATATAACGGTCCACGCAAATTGCAATTATAGCGAGGACAGACACACCCAAAACTATGTTCTGAATCCCACGAAACACAAGAAACAGGACTTCACCAAATATCCACTTGTCGTAGAGTACAACTGTAGAACGGATCGCCATGATGAATCCAACGAGAAGGTCAGAGATAGCCATGTTCAAGATGTATTGGTTGGAATAGGTACGTAACTTTTTTTCGATGTGGAAAGCTGTTATAATCGAGGCGTTCATTAGAATGGTCATGGCTGACAGTAAAAGTTCTATGCAGAAAACAAGTGTTGACCTCACAGAAGGGTTAAAGTTTGACAGGTAATAATCTGACGTAATCATTGTGTCAAAAGTGTAGGAGAGAGACGTTGAGTTTGCCATGATCAATTTTCTCAAGGGAACCCTGCAGTCGGATCAGTAAAGTAACAAAGGCTGAAAAATTGATTATTAAAGTTCAGAAGTTCGTTCATAAAACAAATGCAACGGAAATATTCCACGTTTTACTTTGTCCCATTTTCAGCAGGTATTTCTACACATAAACATTCTTTAGCTGCAGCTTCAATAGAAAATGAAAGAATTGCTTTTTTCTTGACAGCATTTTAAAACAAACCTTTCCATTAATCTCTTGCGTGTGGAGTGCACGGCTGAGTACTTACAGTAGATATGGTAAACGTTGATACAGAAACAACTATTTTCAGGAATTTCTCTTGTTTTAAGCTATGAAATCCTTTAAAAAATGAACTTAATAATATTTTAAAAATTATGAGCAATTGAGGTAATTATCTAAGGCAAAGTGCGATAACAAATAAGAGTCTTTCTCGTTTGTAAGTTCAATTATTGACTGTACTTAAATCATTTTTTTTTTTTACCTACAGTTAGATTTTTTAAAAAATGAAATTTTGACGATTTTAAGATCTATGCAATCTCACATATATTTTGTTACTTATTAGCTCCAGACAAAAAAGTCTGTTTATCAAACAGCATGACCAAAATATGTTGACAAAAGTTTACAAGTAACTCAACGGAAGAATGCATTTTGATGTTTACAGAGATTAATTGAAATTATACAGAAAGCTAAATTGACTGTCAATTCGTAATGGCTTACCGGAATCAAGCAATGATGATCCTGGTGTCGGATCTACAAAATGACGATTATTTGGACTGAAACAGCCAATATATTACTTGACGCCATAGTTGCAAATAACAAATCTTGGCTCCGTGTTGGTTAGAGTATTTATTTATTGAGACGGGTCACATAATAGCAGACGTGTGTGCTATAATAGTGTAAACGAATCAAAACGTTAGTTTACCTTTGCCCGGCAACAGTTATTAAAGGAAAATGAAACCCTGGGGAAAAGTCAATTTTAATGAAAAGAGAGGATAGAGAGAAGCAATTCGCAAAAAGGTTCCATCAAAATCGGTTACGAAATGAGAAAGTTATGAAAGTTTGAAAAGTCTCAATTTACCTTCTATGGCGATCTTCAAAGTGGCAATGTTGCTTCAAAGTGACAGGTTTAGTAGCACAACTCTCCATATGTTTTGTACACAAAACTTCATATTTTTCCCATTATCTCCCAAGGTGCAGCTTGTCTCCTTCTTATCTCAAGATATATCATGGGAAAATGTATTTGACACAATATATGTTGAGTTCACAAAAAGACAAGCTGCACCTTGGGAGATAATGGGGAAAATATGAAATTTTGTGTACAAAACATATGAAGAGTTGTACTACTAAACCTGCCATTTTGAAGCAACATTGCCAATTTGAGGATCGCCATAGAAAGTAAATTGAGACTTTTCAAACTTTCATAACTTTTTCATTTCCTAACCGATTTTGATGGAACTTTTTTTTAATTGCTTCTCTATATCCTCTCTTTTCATTAAAATGGATATTTCCCCAAGGTTTCATTCTCCTTTAAAAGTAAACAGATGCTCAGTCAGGCAATGCATAATTCTGCCATTTTTAACAATGGCATTTCTTGTATGATTCAAGAAAAAAAATCTAAATGGTATGAAAATCTCTAGGGTTGAAAAGAATTTAGAGTCTAATAAATTTATACCTATGTGCGTGAAAATACAAGAGGGTGGTGCCGGTTTGTGTATGTTTGTGTATTTATCTTTAGCTTTTATCAAATTTAAAGTAATTAGATTTGGGGATGTTGTTCCTTCTAAGGTTCTCTCTCTCTCTCTATCTCTATCTCCCTCTCTTTCTACGTCTTTTTCTCTCTGTCTCTCTCTCTCTGTCTCTTTGCTTCGCTCCCTATTCACTCCCCCCCCCCCCCTTTCTCTCCCGTTCCCTTTTGATTCCATATTCATGGTATATATAACATTGTAAACAAAACTTTACAACAGTGATATGCCGCGTTTTATCTTTAAATAGGCAACATCACCGTCGCGACGCGTCGGTGACGTGACAGGCTTTATAGCCTACAGTGACACTATCGACCTTGTGCTTTTCACCGGCATGACCGGGGAATCTATGGTGGACATTCTTGTGCAATCCATTGCAGATTTTGACCCTTCCTCGGGAACTACCGCCTTCTTGCAGGTTTCCGCTAATACGATTTGATTTTGTTTGATATTATATGCTTAGTGGGCAAACGAAGTAAAGACAGAATTCAATTTCGTACAGTTTATGTCCTACGATTGTCTACGATTTGAAACTGATTTGCAAACAATTATGTTGAAATAAAAACACCGCAAGACGTAAAATTTACTATATATATATATATATATATATATATATATATATATATAAATATATATATATATATATATTATATATATATATAATTATTATTATTATTATTATTATTATTATTTTATATGTCTATATATATATATATACCCTAACCCTAACCCTAAAAATATTGCCATATTTAGGTCGAGGTAATAGTATATAAATACAATATACCCTTAAAATGACAATAGTTGTCATTTTAGCGGTATCTGTACGGTAACCGTATTTGTCTAATTCAGCAGGAGATTAGGTTAGGAGACTATATATATATATATATATATATATATATATATATATATATATATAAAGTCATACTTTAAATTCTAACTAAATTTATTCGTTCACGAATTCTCGACCACTGGCTTCAGGTCTTTCTCAAGTGAGACGGCAGGTCGACAGTTTCTAATGATATCAACATTTTTTTAGTACCACTTGAAATAAGAATTGGAATTTTTATCTAATAATGCAAATGTGCCTATGATTTTCGTATACTTAATAATGTGTCTAATATTGAAATCCTAATAATTGTTCCCTGCCTTTCCTTGATCAATCATTTTTACCAAAGTGCATAATGTCCAGACCGTGATATCGGAAAGACTAGTTCATATTTTCCAAAGAATATGCCAAATGTAGTTTACGGTGAATATGTGATTTGACTTGACCCAATGAAGCTAAATCTTACAAGACATCACGTTGATGAGAAAAACTAGGAGTATAATCGCCACAGAGGGCGCTGTGTGCGTGGCCGATCCAGTCGGTCGATTCTCCGCATCATAGACGACGATTCGAGCCTCGGTGCTCGCTGTGATTGGTGAAAACTCATTGAGGTATGCGACGGCTACATCAACGTCCAAGTTCCCTAATGAGTCCAATAAGACAAGGGTGATAAATGGAAGAACATGATACATATTTGATTAATCATTATTTTATAAGGAAGAATCTTAAGTAAATGTAATTCACAAACTATGAGTTGAGAGGGACTGTCTTTCAAGAAGTAAAAGAGACCTAAATATGCAATCCAAGTGTTCTTCTTCTTCTGTCGTATGACATGTTGCAACTTAAAAATGAAAGAAGATCTGACAGACGGGTAAGTGCACCATCTGTCATTAGACAGCTAGATGGATAAACCTCTCTTTTCAAAGTTTGTTTGTGGGCAAGTCTAATGTCTGTATTGTATTAAGGAATTGTGAACATAAACTGACATAGAAAACATCATTATACTTAATATATTGTCTGATCCAGGCTGCAGGAGGGCTCTCAGCTTCATATAGCCATCAGCTATACTAAAATCTTATAAGTGGTTAATAACGTATGGGACAAGAGTGCTTGGACTGATTAGATCATAATGCATGCCACTCTTCATAAGGGTAACATTGAATTTCTAGGGAGTCTGTTACCTGTTTCCCGACTGATGGTGCGTTCTAGGATGATCGTATATCCTTCCTGACCACCTGCTATGTAGCTGTTCATCGCGACCTCGTACACGGTCTCGACGTCGAAAGGTTCGTATTCGTCATCGCAAGAGTCACATGGAAATTTTACACTCAACACTCGATCACCGTTTTCCCGTGTCAAGTCATACTTGATTACAATTCCTAAATGTAAGCATCAGTAACGACTCATTAATGCCTCCAGTTTGATCAAATGATAATGCGTCGGAGGGCCTTTTAATGATATCATAAACGTTCCTAAACAAACAATAACTCTCCCTAATATTGTAGTGCCACGGGCGGTTTTTAATCAACACAAGCCTTTTACTGAATCATAAAAGCTTGATTTTATTGTTCACCCTAATGCCATAAAACATATTTTCTTTATCTTGAAAAACAACAAACTGGGGGGGGGGGGGAAGAAGGATTGAAAGTTTCTTATGAAATCTGTCTTGTGATCATACGTATACGGGTCAGGGGGCTGACGTCTCTCGGCCAAAGATTAACCTCCCCTTTTCTAAAATATGCAAAGCAAAAATAACTTTTGACACTTTATTCCAGTGACATGGTAATTTCATCATGAAAATACACTATAAGATGATTGCAAACATTCCACCTCGCTGCCCGAATATGAGGTGCCGTCTGGCCGACTTTTGAAATTTCAGAATTTTTTAAGGGCGGTAGCCTTCGCCCTCGCCGATGTACTGTATATAAATAAATACGGTATTATATACTATACTAAGCTGTACTATACTTTACAATAGCCTAATATAAAAAATTAAAATGCTCTTTGGAATCGGATCGTAATACCTGACACATGCAAAAAGGCACTTCTTGCAGAGGAGTCATCAACGGATTGCTCAAGAATGTCCACGATAGATTGTCCAGTGAGATGCACAAGGTCGATCGTGTCACCGTAAGGTACAGTGCGTGTCAGGTCACTGAGGGTGACGTTGCCTGTTTAGAGATGATACACTGATTATCCTCATTGTAACAACAGGCGGATTTAGAGGGCACAACCGGACCTCCTCCCCCCCCCCCCTTGAAACCTAAGTGGCATACCTTAAATATACAATAATAACATAAGGTACCTCCACCCCCTTTTCACATTTTCGACTTCGACTTCCTCCCCCCCCCCCATTTTGTTTTCCTTTGTTTTCATTTTTTTTAATTGTACCCCCAGCTGTGCAAAATCCTGCAGCCGCCTCTAATTGTAACTAATGATGAAATTACAATTGGACTGATTAATACCGTTGAACAGTATATTAGACACAGAAAAAGGACACGGTCATGAATTTCCTGCAACAAGCGAATGATCCTGATCAGCAATAATATGTCAACAAATAAATAAAAGCCATTTGTATCTTTAAACTTATCATACATTACATTTTCCATTCTAAGAAAGGTACATTTGAAGGTACTCTCTAACATCATTTATAAAATTATTTCCCCGAACGTTTCCAAGCATTTCCTTAACCCTAAAAAGACTGGGCTATATATTTTGGAGGTATTGAAGACCTTGATATCTCGGCTGCGACATGACAGATCGCCGCAAAATTTTGCACAGACCTCGAGAATTACGTAAAGAATACAAACCCATCGTTTCAAAGTAAATCTTTCATTTTTTTTTTACTTAATATGATAATTTATGCAAATTATATGCGTAAATACACATTTTTGAGTGATATCAAGGAATGAAAGACCCTGGAGATAGAATTTCTATGCAAGAAGCTCTTTATAAAAATTAAAAACATTGTTATGAAAGAAAAAAAATTGAAAGTGATTTCAATTCTTATGTATTCTATTGTTCTACGAATTTCTTATGTATTTTTTTGTTTTTCAACTTTTTTATTTTTATTTGTTTAAGTTTGCTGTTTCAAGGTGTTATCTGCCACCACTATTCAGTTAAAATAGATGATTATAACAGCTTAAATACGAAATTATAGGTGATAATGGAGGAATAGGAGGAAATGCTGTTTCCCATTCGTTTTTTACACAAAACTCAGAAATTCTCTGTTTTAGGGCTGACAAAAGTTCGCGTGACTCGGTAACGGTACGACCAATTTTCGTAAACTTGGTGTCAAAAAATGCGCAAGACTTGAAAAAAAAGCCAGAAAGTGGCGTGGCGTGAAATGCAGCGGTTTGAATTTCGCGGGGAAAATTGTCTGGGGGCCATCATACCCCCCCCCCCGTCCTTTTAGGGTTAAGATTCAAGGGTAAGTCACGCACATAATTATTTCCACTGCGAAATGATAGACAGTACTTTAAAGACAGAAATCCAACAAAGATTCTTGAGGAGGTGCCTTTGTAATTAATTCCACTGCTAAGATTATCTGGCTATTTTTGGGGAGCAAATGTTTTTTCTTTTGATGCGATATTCCCAAGAGCAATGGTTGATGGACAAGTTCGGCTCAGTTATGATGGGAGGAGGGGGGGGGGCTTCGCTAGATTGGTTGTGGGGTGCGACACCCCATTCAACATTCTCCTGGTAAATCTACTATAGGTGTTAAATAAAACAGTGGACACTTTTGATCATTAATAACTCAAAAAAGTTATACGTTTTATGAGACTGACATTTTTACATTGTAAAGTTGAAGGATGTACAGTTTATTTGGATTAAGTTATATGACTTTTCTCTGAATACTTTTTTAAAATATTGCTCTGAATATCTAATTAGATTTTTCACTTCTTAAAAAATCAAGGCCACAAAATCTGTATGTATCAGTAACTATTACTCTTGAAAAGTTGGGAAAAGGGAATTTTAGTCACTCTTTTCACCCTCTGATGTCAGCAAATTTTGAAAATTTGAGGGGAGAGGTGTCAGACCAAGTAGCTAACAATCTTCCAACAAACAAACAAAAAATGATCACCAACCTTCGCCGTGTGCCAACAAGCTATACCCATCTTGTTGCTTCTCGCAACAATTTCCAACTGCCAGCTAAGAAGTGTTGCAACATTTACTAGCAAACCTGTTTTCATTTTTTCTCCCACGCACGCCCCCCCCCTACCCCCACCACATTAAATGTCCTAGCGATGCCCCTACGCTCGTACCTTGTTCTATAGATGAAGCAATGCTCCCTGCCGAGGTCATGGCGATGTCAACATCCCATCTCATTCCATGAGAGAACTTCATCGAGTCCGTCAGCATGTTAGCCATGGTGCATTCACCGACACCGCATACGCTGTAGCGTCCCACCAGCTCGATCTCGGTGGACCCGACCACTGACTTCGAGGTAGCGTCGACAAGGACTTTCCATGTCTCAACTTCTGCTTGCATATCAGGGTCTAACATGAAAAATGATCCAACGGTTTACGGTACATGAACTTTCTTTCATAATGATAAAATGAAAAGATATTAATTATTTATATGGAACTTTAATGGTAACTTCTCTGAGCGCTTCGTTAAGATATTACCATCCCAGGTTTCGGGGTTTTACAATTACTTCACCTCTTCTTTGCAATTCTATGACAAAATGCCGCAGCTTCATACTGTGGAATTCTTGCTGTCTGCGAAATGTGTAATGTGAAAATGTAATGTGAAATTTTCCAGGGGTGTTTTACAGAATTATAGGCCCACATGGGCAGGGGCGGCGGGAGGGTATTTTGATAGGAGGGGCAAGACGACCTAAAGATGACGTCATTTTTTTTCTCCATTAAATAACAGGGGTAATATAGAGTTATATGTTTAAGACCTCTCTTTTTAATACTCCTCTTTCTTCTTTCTTCCCTTTTCTTCTCTTTTCTTCTTTTTTTTTCTTTTTTCACTACTTGAAAAATCATAGGGGGGCGGTCGCCCCCTTTGCCCCCCTGTAGCGCCGCGCCTGCACATGGGTTTTAAGGCGATACAGTCGTATAGAGTTTTTTTTTTTCTTTCTTTCTTTTACATACATATATCCTTCCTCTCATAAAGGGTAACCACAGTAATAATATGAATTACCTTTCGCGACGTTTTTGTCCAGTGCGATGGGATTTCCTGCGTAAGACGTCATTACACCGTCATCATCGAAAGTGACTTCGAGATACCCAAGATACTTCCCAAAAAGGTACGCGCTGACGATGGGGACGTCGAGACTCTCGTTGTAAGAGGGGTGGATGACTGTGGGGTAGTCGCCTTTCTTAGCTCCTTGATTGTAAGGCGGATCACCTAGCAATAAAATATGCCATAATAGATTTCATAACTACATGTACTGCTATAATGGAATGGAAAGTTCATTTCTTTATGAAAATGTTTTGAACCACTTTATAACTACATGCTTTGAGCAAAAATGGCAATATTTCAATGAACGGGAATAAAACTTTTCAGTGTTATAAAACTTTTCAGTGTTATAAATATCGGTGATGATATTCATGAAAGCCGAAGGAAAAAATGCACTAAATTATTTTAATTTCATAATCGACATGACTTCGATCACAATGCTTTCCAATATTTTTTTCTGCTGTCCGAATAGCAAGTATAATGATATTGTCAAAGTTGTAACACTATTCTGACATTGAGTTTTTACCGCGAAAAATTTTAGATTAAAAATGCCAAGTAATTCCGTGACCAACCATGCCAACTTTACTGCCTACTGTAGGGGGAATTACCATGTAGAACCTTGAAGCCCGTAGTTTTCTTACGTTTTCTGTCGTTTTCCGTTGACGAATCTTAATTAACATACCTGTGTACAAAAAGGTATTTGGATGACCTCCTATGACAAGGTCGACTCCTCGCACAGATCTTGCGATCTCTTGGTCTACCTCGAAACTGGAGTCGCTAAGAGCAATGATCTTATTGACACCGAGATCGTGTACGAGAGCATCGACTTCCGCTTGGACAGACTCGACAACAGGTAGGAATATGAGGTTTCCTGAAAATTTCAAGAAAATCAAGCGGAAATATGTTTTGTAAGGTTTATGTCAACATCCACTAGGTTTCTAAAGTCAATTTCTTAATTCATCATGTGTACTAACGATCTCCATAAGATATTTACTCATATAAAGGATTCAAAGAACAGTCATATCAATGATTTTCATGAGATAAAATATTATTATCAAAATCTTATTGGCTGCTACAGTAATGGCTGATATAAAGTTGGATTTACAATCTCATTCTCTTTTTCTGGAGCGTCCTCAACTCCATGTTCACTTCGAGTTATTGTCTTTGATTCTCATTTTCGGGAACAATGTCATTAATGGATTCCTTAATGATGAATTGATATGATAAAGCTACATTTTACTAAAATGAAACTTTAAATTAATGAAAAAGTTTGCGCTTTAATATGGACAACGTTTGTATTTTAACATCTTACGGTGCTCGTACCTGTCGTTGCTAATTCGGGGGTTTCTGGTTTGGTTACCCCGACCACGCCCACTTTCTCACCCCCTATGGTAAGAACATGACTTCTGGAGACCAGAGGCTGCATAGTTGATTCGTTGGTTGTATTTATATTAGTGCTCACGGCTGGGAATTCGATTTGCTCTAGAAATGGAACTAATCCCGGGACACCTCTCAAAAACTCACTTTTTGCTAGTCCCTGGAAAGTGAGGATCAAAATGATTTCGAAGTGAAAACTGATTTCCCTGTAACACATTTTGTGTCATTTTTTGTTGTTCATTTGCTTCAATACAACTCCTTCAACATTTGACAGTACTATTTTATTATGTTTGGGTGTCGGTGTGTTTGGGTGTGGGTGTGTGTACGTGTACGTGTATGTGTGTAAGATTGAAAACCATGGCCGAGTGTGGCCGCTTCCTGGCTTGATCTGCCTCGACGTTTGCTTAGAACGTGCACAGCCTCGATGTTGTGGAGAGAATACCAAGCCCAGGTTACCATGTTACCATGTTAAAATCCTGTGTTCACTTTCTAACACGTCCACTGCAGCTGCCCCGACATGGCACTGGCGGCGGTGGGTTGAGCCCTTTGGTCCTGGGAACCCTCCTTCTCCAGCTACCAGAAACTGTCAAATCATCTTAGGGATTTAATTAATTCATTAATTAGGTCATTCTTTGTGAGGCTGGGAATAACTGGTGTAACTATGACGACACCAAAGCGCCAAGTCAATGCCCCTACTTTACCCAGCAGCCTCTAAGACAATCATCCGGGAGACCACAAGGTAGGATACTATATCATATATATATATATACAGCAAAACAAAAACAAAAACAAAACAAAGCTAATTTGCAGAACATATTCCCTTTTTTCATTTTGGTAGCGACGAAAAAAGGGGATGTGCCTGGACGATGAAGAGGCGTGATTTCTTTGTATTGAGTACCATTAGATGAATTAAACTGAAGTACTGTAATTAAGATTGAAATGTTGTAGACACACAACTTACCATAGCATCGTAGCCTAATAAATTCATAAAGTGTGCCGTTGCATTGCCCTTGTACACATAGAACCAGTCCGTTCCCTGGAACTGGTCCCCTGTATCCAGGATGATGATGTTTTCATTGCCGGGGTCCCTCTCACGGATCTCCTTCAAAACCGCGGCCCGTCTTGCTACCCCTCCGAAGCACCTCTCTTCCGCCTGGAGTTCTGGGGTGCATGGCAGCCCTGATTCGCTTATTTCCTCGATTCGGTCTAAGCAGTCGTTGGTGTGCAATACTGTCAGGTTGAAATTTCCGGTGCTGAAATTGACCATTGAGATCCAGGTTAACAACAGAACAAAACTATTCCTAAAGATTTTAGACATTGCAAATGATCTCCGTATACCTGTTTTAGTAATTATTTCTTGACCTCTTGTCACAATAATAACTGGAATTTTCAGCGCGCCTCGCTATTCGAAGAGAATAACCAACGACTTTAACAGTTTAAACCAAATATAGTCACGGATTAAGAGTTCCAGTGTGTACCACATTCAATATCGAGGTACTTTAAGTTGTTTTCCCCATTGATATATATCTATATCTATCTAAGATGTCTATGTAGCTGCGTAGACCTAAGGAAAAAAGTTTCAACGACCCCCCCCCCCCCCCCAAAAAAAAAAAAAAAAAAAAAAGCTAACATTTCCACACGCTTTAGGTCAGGTCCTGTGCTACTTCCGAGTTAACTTTTAGTAATCGACCAATATCTATTCGTTTCTATCATGTCTTTAGTTGACAGGTTTTTTTTTTAAATGTATGCGTAAGACCGTGTTTTAACTGGGATGGTCTATATTCAAATACAAAGGTCCAGTTCCAGTCACGGTATTTTTACAATTTGTGTCTTGTGTGGGTTTCGAAGGGTATAAAGAACTGAATACAAATATGTGGAATGGCCTTGTGTAAACAAAGATGACACGCAATCCGTATAACAAAAGCGTGACCAAATAAGATAAGTTTTAATGAGATAGAAAGATCGCACGAGGTTTCCGTATAATCCAAATGACCAGGGATGATGATGAACAATTTGAAATTACATAAAGACTCTGGAGCCATGCCCGACGTTTTGAAATACTGGCGTGGGTATACACATAATAAATCTATAAATCTATAAAGGTGCGTTAAGTAGATACTGCCCAAATGTTTCTACTGTTAAAACAAAGTCCACTGCATACAAGGAAAAAAATGTATGTTCACACCCTTCCCCTTTGAAATTTTGAACATTAAAAGGCTCATTACGATGCACTAATATTGATTTAAGAGATAATTGGTGAATGGTACACTGCATACACAAGGGAAAGGTTGTGGTAGGAGGATATCCCCTATCACCCTGAGATTTTTTGTTATTGAAGATTCAAAATCCCTTAATGAGGATTAAAAAACTTCTTAATTTAGAAAGATATTACATCATGTTACATAGGTGAAACACTGCATACATCGAGAATAGATGTGGAGGAGCATCCCCCCCCCCATTAGATTTTAGATTTCAGATTTAGATTTTATTTCATTTTATTTTCATTTTGTAAAGTCTATACCAATTGAATATAACAATAACTACTGTGCAAGTAACAATATAAAAAAAATAATTGACAACGAAACTAAGTGCAGAAACATTATCGATTACAAGCAAAATAAATAGCATTAACGCTTGAGTTGTAAGAAAAAAATAACAACAGTGAAGACTACATCAGAGTTTTTATATGAAGACGAGAATGAAAACAGAGACCAGCAAGAGGAAAGACTATGATTTGTAATCTAGATAGGCTTATTTTTTGCCCAAATGTAATGATGGATAAGACCCTAGATTCAGCCTCAAAGTATCCTAAGATTTTGACATGTAAAATTGTGTTGTTTACATTATATAGAAAGGTCCTCGAATTTTACATATTACAGAAAAATCAAAGAACAGAAAAGGTCCTCAAATTTACAAAAAAGAAATTTGAGGGATATCGGTGTTAAAGTGATTAAGAAAGAAACTAATGTTGGATACTTCCTTGTCGAATATCTGAAGTGGTAGAGAACCATTCGGAGTAAAACTATGGTAATTTCTGTCTGTCACTCGCAGATCCTTTATTTATCATAATGTTACTATTTTTCGCAAATTTTCTTAGAACGATTCCTGACCCACAAACGTTTCACACAAAAGAGATAAGCCATTAGTGGTGTTGGGATAATTACATCAGGTAAATTTTGGCGAATTCGCAGAGTAACAGATTTTGTCATTAAAGCACATGCCGTTAAAATCTACCCCGGGTGCGGGGATGGTATCAAGTTCAGAGAGCCATCCCTGAGGAAAGAAGACAGTGTCGCACAGTGTGTTCACAGTGTGAAACACAGTGTGAAATCATCTCCACACTGTTAAATTCGAGCGTTTTAACATTGTGAAACACGTCTTCACCTTTGTGAGCGAGTAAATTCACACTGTGAAATCGAACATCACTATGTGAACACTCTGTGGTAAACCACAGTGTGGAGGTGTCCGTAATGTGAAATCATCTTCACACTGTTAAATTCGAGCGTTTTAACAATTTGAATCACACCTTCACAAAGTCGACTATGTGAACACACTGTAGGACACTGTGTTCTTTCCGGCAGGGATGCATGAGAGAGATTTACCATTTGGGTGATTTGGGTAATATGTTGATTTAGGTAACAAAATTCTCATGGTGAAATTGGGTCAAGTACACAGGTTTCAGTTTGTTACGTGCCCACATTTAATTAGGTCACAGCTTGACTTCATTTACATCAAATACTTTATTATGCGATTTTACAAAGAAGTTTCATATTTCTTTGCTTAACGAACCGTGCATCTGGTATGTCGAGACCTGCAAAAGAAATAAATGATTTTTTTTTTTTAATGTAGAAAAATGCAACCTTGAATGTCGAAAATATTCCGAGCCCTGTGATGACATGAAAAAAGACCTACCTTTTTCACAAAATTCGAGCAAACTTAGGTCAGGGTAAAAGGTGATGAAATTAATAATTATCTCACTAATGCGCCCAAATTTTAAGTTGAAAGGAGCCAAGGAAGCAATCAGTGTGTCAGTGCTCTATAGTTTTAATTCCGAAACTAAAGGTCACGAAGGTGGCAACTGTCATTTTGTCATTTCATGTTCTTATTCCACCATACGATACGACTAAAGTCCGATGTTCTCGAGTCTCCCCACCCCCCCCCTATAAATAGTTCTAAGTACCATTATCTTCGCATTTTTTTACAATGTATTTATTTCATGAGTGTGTGTGTGGGTGTGTGTGTGTGTGTGTGTGTGTGTTGTGTTATTGGGTTTTTACAGAGTGTATCAATAAGATATGATTATTTACGTGTGGGGACCGACATTTAACGTCACCATCCGAAAGACGTGACTCACTGACTCGGTTTCGAACCTGGGTCCGATCAGAGTCAGTTTGTAGGCGAAGACAGAGAAATTGCAGCGGAAGTTACGCAAGACCAATTCCTGTTTCATTTCATAAGAGTCGCTAAGGCGGTTGTATTTCATAGTTTCTTACAATTCGTAGTAGTTATCTAAATTTGTGTTGGTTATTTCCTTAGAATAATGCTACGCACTACTATTCTATCTTTTCTTCTTACAAAGTATCTATTTCATGAGGATTGCCAAAGCTGTTTTATATTTGATATTTTCTTTCATTTGTATTGTTATTGCCCCATAATGTGTATTTATAGGCTTTACAATTGGGGTACAAACTACTATTCTCTTATTTCTTTTCACGATGTATCTCTTCCGCAAGAGTAACCAATTCTGTTTGTATCTGATATTACCTTACAATTTGTATTTTGTAAATTGTGTCATCATTTCGGGTCATCACACTACTGTTTCCTAGAGTGTAGTACATGTAAGAGCGGTTACATGTCGTTTTTCAGAAGGTTCATAATTCCGAAAATGAAATAGGGTTCATAATTCCGAAAATGAAAAAGGGTTCATAATTCCACAGGTTCGTAATTCCGAAAAGTTACGTAGGGCTCTATTGCATTTTTCGGAATTATGAACCCTTTTTCATTTTCGGAATTATGAACCTTCGGAGTAATGCATCAGATGTTCGGAATTATGAACCCCTATTTCATTTTCGGAACTATGAACCCCCATGTATGGGAGATTTGTGTTTCGGAATTACGAACCTTCGTAAGACCTATTGCCATGTCCCTCATGAGTGCAAGTGTCATGCAGCAGTGTGGAGTTGATATTTTCTTGCAATAACTGTACTTTGATTTAATAGTTTTATATTTTGTTTGTATTTGATATATCCATATATTTTTTTTTTTTAATTTCCTTATAATTTGTACTGAACAAGATCGCAAAGACTTTCGAAAAATCGACTCAAAAGCCATTTCAATACCCTAGTATATATCCCATAGAAATCATGCTCGGATTATGTAATACGTCATTGTAATTTTCGCACATTTCAATAGGTGATGGACAAGGCTATAGAAATTGTTGATTTTTCGAAATACTTTGCGATCTTGTTAGTGTATGTCACGATTGTGCTACACGCTATTTTTCTCTCATTCCATTCTCGATATATCATGTATACAGCTCGCAAGAGTTGCAAATTCTGTGTTTTATTTCATAACAATATTGTGCCATTATTCCATTATCTATTCTATACTTTTCACAAAGTATACATTTCACGAGAAATAAAAATACTACTTCCGCTTCTTTCCCTACAACTATATGTGATTATTATAACTTACACATGTTGCTGACACCCTCGCTAGTTCCAGATGCTATGATAGTAAGGTAACTTAGCGAAATTCAGTGGCACGAAAATACGCATCCGGAATGCAAACGGCAAAACTGTGTGTAATAGTAGGAATTGAAAGTTGTAACTGACATAATGTAATGACAGTTTTGGTAATATTAAGCCCAGTCTAGGAGGTAGAGGTATTTTACCCGCTCTAAGTCGCAATGATATGTTTCTACCTCATTGCAATAACATTACGATTTTTCAACGATATGAATTTGGCGTTCCGGAAGCGTCTTTTCATGCCACTATATTTCGCTAAGCTACCTGATACTGTCTTATTTAACCGGGGTAACTTCATCAATACTGCTCTCTTTCTGATGGGCCAGCATTGATAGATACCCATTTGATACTCCTGGGTCGAATGGGACAAATGCGGGTAAAAGACCTTGCTCAAGGACCGCCGACATTTATGAGAGTCAAGAGCCGTCACCGCTATACCGCAGTGCTTCCCCACAATGTGGCACAATTATTGGTTAGAACATGGACCTACTACAGGTCCATGCTTATACCATAACATTATGAGCTAAAATACAGTCACACAAATTATTCAGATCTAAAGAGTGAGTTGGAGGTAAGAAAAACTTGCATCAACATGGATAGGAAAAGCTACATTAAAACTAAGAATCACACTTGATTGCAAGAGCATGGCAGCTCTTCGATACATCGATGAATAATGCATGTAGAACAATAAATTAATTGGCATTTGAATATGGTTTGATTTCCAATAATAAATTCCTACGTTTTGGGCAGGGGGTTCTAACCAATAATAAGCCATGTGCCACATTGTGTGGAAGCATTGTGGTATAGCAGTGAAGGCTCTGGACTCACAATTTTGTCCCATTCGACCAGGAGTATTAAATGGGTATCTGGCACTGGTGGTCCATCAGAAAGAGAGCAGTATTGATATATAGCTACCACTGCTAAGTAAGACAGTATTACTTTCACAGCATCTGGAACGTAGCGAGGGTCTGAGCTACATGTGTAAGTTGTGTAAGTTGTAATAATCATATATATTCGTAGGGAAATAAGCGTAAGTAGCATAGGCAATTCTCGTGAACTTTTGTTTACACTGTGAAAACGATAGATGAGACAATAGAATAGTGGAGCATTGTTGTTATGAAAATAAAAATGAGTTGGCAACTCTTGTGAGCTGTATTCATGATATCTCTTGAATGGAACGAGAGAATAATAGCAAGCACAATCGTAATAAAGTTACAGTAAAAAATTTTAAAGAAATAAAAGAAATTGTATGGTAATATAATACTATTGCAACACAGCTATACAAATTAAGGAAATACAAGTACAAACAGCATTTCCTACTCTGGAGGAACAGATACATCGTGAAAAGAAATGAGAGAATAGTAGGGTGTAGCTGCTCCTTTGTAAAGAAATTATAAATACAGGTTGTGAGGCAATAACAATACAAATTGAAAGGAAATATAAAATATGAACAGCTGTGACAGTTGTTGTGAAACAGATACTTTGCGAACAGAAGTAAAATGATAATAGTGCGTCGCACTATTCTAAGGAAATACAAATTAAGATAAACAAAACTAATAGCAAGAGGCTATGAAATACAACCGCTTTAGCGACTCTAATGAAACAGATAAATTGTGAAAAGAGAAAACGGTGCTTCAAACTATTTCAAAGGATAGAAAGACGCGAGATTATCGTACTTAGTCCCATCTAATGGTGGGATGGGAACACGAAATGACAAAATGACAAAAATATTTTATTGTGGCATGAGAACCCAAAATTAACAAAATGACAGTTGCCACCTTCATGACCTTCAGTTTCGGAATTTAAACTATGTATCCTTGCTCCCTTGCCCCCTTTCATTTTAAAATTCTTGCGCATCAGTGAGATAACTATTTTCATTACCGAACTCCATAGTGCATTTCATCTATTTACCCTGACCTGAATTTGCTCGGATTTTGTAGAAAAAAAGAAAAGAAAAAAAGGGTCATTTGAAAGGTCACGTCATCTCAGGCCCCTGAATATTTTCCGCATTGAAGGTTTTTTTTTTTTCTTTTTAAATCAGTCCTAGGTCTCAACCTACCAGATGCACGGTTTGTTGAGCAAAGAAATATGAAACTTCTTTGTAAAATTGCATAATAAAGTATTTGATATAAACGAAGTCAAGCTGTGACCAAATTATTACATGAGCGCGTAGCCAAATGAAACCTGTGCACTTGACCTAATTTTACCATGAGAATTTTGTTACCAATAACTCAACATATAACCCAAGTCACCCAAGTGGTAAATCTCACTCATGAATGTCTCACTGCATAATAATATCCTTGCAACAGATATAGATTTTATCAGCATCAACATAATTATCTTATCCTTCATTGTTTGTTACTCAGTGATTTCGCTCGAAATTACCTAATGAGGCTGATGGAATGATCCCAGCACCACTAATAGCTTATAATTATCTTTTGTAATTTTGAAGATTCGTGGTCAGGATATGTTACAAATAAAATTTGCGAAAAAATAGTAACGTCATGAAAAGGTTTGTAAGTGTAAGGTAACATTTATGACTTGTCAATTTGTCTACATGATCACTTCTCCCTCTTATTTACATTTTCTCTCTATTCATCCTTCCACCTGTTATCTAGAGGACTTTGCTCCACTTACCTACATTCCTTTCATCTCTATTCACTCTCAATCTTTTGTTCTGTCCTATGCCTATTGAACCTTGCCTACCATACCATCTACTATGACTCACTGACCATCCAACCCTGACTTACTTATCACATGACCCATTCTATCTTTTCTCATTGGTATATACTTCTTGCAGACTTCTGATTGGTTATTTTTGTTTATGTACTTGTCAGCCATTTTGAATTTATATTAAAATACATCAGTGCACCTCAAGTCTTCTAGCCGACAAGACCTATTTTGTAGTGTCTGCTACAACTGTTGGCAGCGGTGTTCCTTCTGCACTCAACTGTTATTGCAACCTGCATGTAGAATTTCTACAGTTTTGTTAAGAGTGGTGAGTTATAAGTGAAAATCTCCCTCCATCTTTAACTGTGAAAGTGAATGTTTGATAGCACGAATTCACCCTTCTTCATACTCATGTACTGTGTACTCTTCCTCCATCTTTACTTGAGACTGAGAAAGTGAGTGTTTTGTGAATTCGCCCTCCTTCATGAATTGCTGAGGATTGAGCTTAAAGTGTCTTGAGCTTTGTTTTCATCCTCCATCGTTAATTTGTGAATAAAGACATTTACCCTATCAGTGAGTGAGAAGTTTTCACCTTCATGCAGAGCCTGTATTTTTAGTAACTCGCCACAGTCGACAGCCAGATTATATAGTTAATCTACATGTACAGCTATAGCATCTTGTGAAGACTTTCTGAATTTCAAACTTGCACCCTACATCATTTTGAGAAGCAATATAAATAGTTGCAGAAGACACCCTCATCTCCAGTTTTGCCGCTCATAACATGCACTCCACCTACCAAGCTTTATGAAAAGTTTGTCAACCTACTTCACATCCATTATTAGCCAACATGACATCTTATCGTATTGAGCTGCCTGAAGTGTTCACTGGAGAAGATGGCAAAGACTTTCATCAATGGATCAGACGATTTGAAGTGGCTGCAGAAGCATTTTCAGAAAGCTCTACGAATCTACACGCCCTCCTTCCAGCAAGACTCGCAGGATCAGCTTTTACCGTCTGGGAAAGCATGACTGCCACTGAGAAGAAAGATTTTACAGTGGTGAAGGGGAAACTCTCCCAAGTCTTTGGTCGCACGCAATTCATTGACACTTTCAAGTCATGCATCACTGCCCGCACTCGCCGATTAGGTGAACCACTAGAAGTGTTTGCTGCTGCCATTGCATCGATGGTGGAAGAAGCATTCCCCAACTACGACAACCAAGCCAAAGCAGGAGAGAAATTCCGACGATTTATCGCAGGAGTAGAAAAAAATCTCCAAATCAAAATCCATGAACTCGGAGGCTCCAACTTTGAAGAGGCCTTGAAGATCGCACTACGAGTTGAAAGAGCGAGTCAAACGCATCAAGACTTTAGTGTACAAGTGGCGGCAATGGAACCCCAAACCAAGGACACCATGCCACAATCGTCAGAAATGCAGCTAGTCCTACAGAGACTGAATGAATTGGAGCAGAAATTTGAAAGGATGTGTTTGAAACTAGAAACTGAATCTAAGACCAAAGTTCATCCCAGACCAAGCACCAGATCTCCACAACGTCATAGCAGCCCAGAACCAAGAGTCAATGACAGGTATAGACACCACAGATCCCCATCACCAACCCCTCGTGCTTACCACTCCTTGGAACCAAAGTATAGACACAGGTCTCCAAGTCCACACGCCAGGGACCATTTTCCACACAATCCAGACAAGCATCGTCGACACAGGTCTCCAAGTCCCCACTACTCACGACACAGATCTCCTAGCCCACGATGGAACATTCAGGGAAATGTTCTAGAACCACAACCTTCCCACTACCAAGCCTATTCAGGAACTTCACCTTCCAGGAAACCGTATCAGTCGTCGGGCTACAATCGGACATCAAGGCGGGATCAACATTTTCGCCCATCCATGACAGGTTACCAAGCTACCAGCAATCCTAGCAGTCAAGCTCCCTATCGTCAAGTAGTACGTTTCGACGATCAACCGCCGGAAAACTTCTACTAGTTGATGAGGCGGGCCATTCGTCAACTACACCCACCAAGGCCCAAAACCAAATACATGTAGACTCCATTTCTCCAGAGAAATCACCCTACATCCCTATTGTTATTGACAGTGTTTATGCACTAGCCCTCGTGGATAGTGGATCATACATATCACTCTTGAGTGCTGATTTTCTATCATCTATCCCGGCATCACAAAGGAGTCCACTTGAGAAGTTTACAATCATGGCATCCTCCGTCACTGGTAACTCACTAGACAACATTGGAACGGTGGTAACGTCAATACACTTAGGAAACAAGGCTACGCAACACAAATTCTTCGTTGCAAGGAACATTACACACTCCATCATCCTAGGATGGGATTTCATCGACAAGCAGAAGGCAACTATTTCCCCAACATCATTTAACATGCCTGGCTCCACCATTCCATTCCTGGACCGACAACAAATCCAAGCCCCGCTGAAGTGTAAAGTTTCTCTGGTGGGACATTCTCATATTCCTCCCATGTGTGAAGCTCATGTCCAAGGAAGATTGTCTTCTCCACAGTTCGACATCGTACCAAGTGACTACGATGGCTATTTTGATCCAATGACACAAGATCACATCGCTGTCATCGGTGCCAGATCCTTATTCAAGCCTCAAGATGGTCTCATTCTTGTTCGCCTCATAAACCCCTCCAATGAAGCAGTGGATCTACCTGCAGAAACTTGTCTTGGACATTTCTTCTCAATGACTGGGAACAGCGAGGAAGAATACGAGATTGTCAGTGTAGCTGCCAACACAGAAACACAAGCATCAGACAAGTCTCTAACTGCTGGTCTTCTCCCTTCTTCTGAACTCACAAAACAAGAGTATGAGAAAGCCGAGCAACTAATCCAAGCTTACCAAGACATTTTCAGTGCAACGCCTCATGATATTGGTCAGACTGATTTTGTCGAGCACCACATCAACACATCTACTGACATTCCAGTACGACAAAGAGCTTACAGAACCTCCCCAGCAATGAGAGTGGAAATTCAGAAGCAAGTCGACGATCTTCTAGAAAGGGGCATCATTGAAGAGAGCTACAGCCCTTGGGCAAGTCCGATTGTCATGGTGAAAAAGAAAGACAACACCTTCCGATTTTGCGTGGACTACAGGAAACTGAACGCAGTAACCGTCAGGGATTCTCACCCTATTCCACGACAAGATGACTCAATTGATTCCCTTTCTTCATCAACATATTTCAGTGTCATGGACTTGTCCAGTGGATACTGGCAGGTTAACCTTCATCCCCAAGACAAGGAGAAGACTGCTTTCACTACAGGCACAGGACTATACCAATTTACCGTCATGCCGTTTGGACTTGTAAACGCTCCTATGACATTTCAACGTATGATGGAAGTCGTTCTCCATGGCCTTCACTGGTCTAGATGCCTGGTATACCTTGATGACTGTATAGTCATGGGCAAAGACTTCGACGATCATCTCGAAAACCTCCAAGAAGTATTCCAACGCTTCCAAGACGCTGGACTTAAACTCAAACCCTCAAAGTGCAGCTTGTTCAGGAAAGAAGTTACCTACCTTGGTTATGTTATCAACACCAATGGAGTAAGACCAGACCCAAACAATGTTGAGAAGGTCAAGTCCTGGCCTCAGCCAAGAACTCCAACGCATGTACGATCCTTCTTAGGCCTGGCATCGTTCTACCGACGGTTCATACCCAGCTTTTCCAGGGTTGCATCTCCTCTAACGACCCTAACTCACAAAGGTCAACAGTTCATCTGGACAGCAGAGTGTGAGTCCGCCTTCCAACACCTGAAAGAGGCATTGACCAACCCACCTCTACTCGCCTACCCAGATTTCGACAAGGAGTTCATCCTGTCAACAGACGCATCCCTTGCTGCAATCGGTGCAATCCTCTCACAGATCCAGAATGGCAAGGAAAGGGTTATCTCCTACTTCAGCCAGACTCTCAACTCTACCCAGAAGAAATGGTCTACATATGATAGAGAATTCTGTGCCATCATATCTGCAGTTCGCCATTTTCGTCACTTTCTCCGATATCAGCATTTCACCATTGTGACTGACCACAAACCTCTCCTATCTCTCCAGAAGTTTCCAATCCAAGATGATGCATCTGGAAGGAGAACACGATGGGTAGTAGAACTCAATTCATACAGATTCAGCATAACCCACAAGAATGGGCAATCACTCAGGAATGCAGATGCACTATCTAGAAGACCTGAAGAGAACCAAGTCACCTCAACATCCAAGAGTCAAACACAGGAGTCCATCATCACCCATGCTAAATGTAATGCAGTTGAAACTCGTTCACAGAAGTCATCACGAGCATCAAGTAAACCTGCAGTCAGTGACTCTTCCACACAATTGGAATCACAACCTCACCAGCCCTATCATGGTATAATTCTTGACAGTGATGTAGATGTCCAACATGAGCAGCAACGCGATGACGACATCAGAACAGTAATCGAGTATATCAGCAATGGTGAACGACTAGGCAAACGACAGATCCGTAAGCACAACCCTCGGATCAAACGCTTTCTATGGGATTACTCAAAACTCGTCCTCTACTATGGCATCCTGTACAGGAAGAAGAAAGACAAGTTAGGCAACCCCATACTTCAGCTCGTGGTACCAAGCTCACTTGTCCCAAGAGTACTCAAGGAATTACATGGTGATCCATCATCCGGACATTTCAGTGCACACCGAACTCTACAGAGAGCCGAATCAATGTGCTACTGGCCTTTTATGAATAAGGAGATTACCAATTTCTGCAACACATGCACAGCCTGTGAGTCGTTCCGTCTACCCAATCCTCGACACCAAGCCCCGTTACAGCCAATTTCTACTTCACGCCCTCTGGAGATAGTCTTCGCTGATATTGCTGAACTTCCTATCACAAGACAAGGCTTCCGCTACATGTTAGTCGTGACCGACCATTTCAGCAAATATGTAAACATTTATCCAATGAAGGATCAAACAGCTCCAACCATCGCCAAGCACCTGTTCGAGGAGTATGTGAAAGAGCATGGTGTACCAGAGACCTTGCACACTGACCAAGGCAGACAATTCGAATCAAGATTGGTTCAAGAGTTATGCACCAAAATGGGCATCAAGAAATCTCGCTCAACTGCGTATCACCCCCAGGGAGCTGGCATCGTGGAACGATGCAATCGCACCATCAAAGATCAACTAGCGAAGTATATATCTGACCAGGGAGGAGAATGGAATACTCACATCAACCAACTTCAGCTAGCATACAATACAAGCACCCATTCTACAACAGGACTGACACCCTACCTTATAATGCATGGCAGAGAAGCCCGCATCCCAGCTAGCATCACATGTTCAGCTCCTCCTCCTTCATCTGGAAGCTCTGTACTTGAATATGTCGCCAACCTGTCACACCGACTGAAGAAAGCATGGGAGTACACCAGACAGAAAACTCAACAACAGCAACAACAACAAAAACAACATTACGACACAAGAACCTGTACAGCCAAGTACGACACAGGCGACCTAGTCTGGTTACATGACCCAACTACCAGCAGGAGCAAACTTGAACCTAACTGGAAAGGTCCGTTCACTGTCACTTCCTCGTCAAACGATGGACTAAATTATGACATTGTAGATACCCATGATGAGAGGATCAAGCGACGTGTTCATCACAATCGCCTGAAACGATATCGAGCTACAGCCTCCTTGGAGACACCATTACCCCTGTCCCCACCCTCTACATCTGAATCGCTGCAAGGATGGACGAGAAAACCTCCAACACCTCTAAGACCACGTCCACCAACACCCCAATCAACAGAAGGGACTAGGAGTAAGAACCACTCACATCAGCCAGATCGTAACTCAGCCTTCATCATGTGGTCACCTAGACCACCAAGCAACTTCCTCCATCACGAACAGTCAGACCATGACCAACAGCCAAGGCCAGGTTTGTCTGTTCGGCAACAAACACCCAACCACTTCCTTCATCACGAGCAATCAAACCATGACCAACAGCCAAGGCCAGGTTTGTCTGTTCGGCAACAAACTCCAAACCAATCCCCTGGTTCCCGGCAGCCGACCAACTCTGACCACCAGCCACGGTCAGACGAATTGGTCCCACACCTGCAGCAGTCAACCAGTCATTCCTATGGGTCATCGCCTGCTGACCAAACCCAACTCAGGCCGTCATCACCTTACCAACCACATCTTGGGCCATCATCACCTGCTGACAAAACCCAACTCGGGCCAACATTGCCAGCTGACCAACCCCACATCAGGCCGTCATCAGCTTACCAACCACAACTTGGGCCACCATCACCACCGCTGGCTGACCAAACACATTCAGGGCCATCATCGCCAGTTGACCAACCACAACTCGGGCCATCATCGCCATCTGGCCAACCGTCATCGCCAGTTGACCAACCACAACTCAGGCCATCATCGCCGCCTGGCCAATCTCAATCCAGGCCACAACACCTCAGGCCATCAACAACAGACCAAATCCAACTCAGACCACACTATCAACTCCGGTCACCATCATCAGCTCAGCATCGCCAACTCAGGTCATCGTCACCAGCTGACCCTCCAGACAATCAACCCTCGTCGAGAGCAGAGCAACCTCTACGTACCACGTCTACCACGTCTACCAGGACCAGTGGCCAACAACAACAACAGTACGAACAAGTAAATGACAATGAACAAGTAAATGACAATGAACAATTACCGAGAACTGAAGTACGCCAAAATAGTCAAGAATATCACTCTAGATATGGCCGCCGGATAAAATTACCATCCAAACTTCAAGATTACAAACTGTAAAATTATAGAGAAGTATCCTTTATAATGTCGAAGACAATTTGTTATTTTGAATTAAGCTGTCTGCAGTATTTGACTGTATTTTCAACAACAACAAAAAAAAAAAAAGGAAATAGTTTAAAGATATTCCATTCTCTAAAGAAAATCTGCAAAAAGATGATTTTCCCAAAAGTTAAGGAAATGGAAATTAAAAGTATACTTGATTACTAAATTTGAACAATTCAAGTTAATAATTAGGTTATTCAGCAAACTTGTACTTGAAATGATTCTGACTTAAATTTAGCACATGTGTTATATGATAGCTTTAAAGATTTCTTTTTCTGTACGAAATTTCAAAGTATTGAAAGTGTATCAATTTGTCATTTGTTGCATCTATATTGTGAAGAAGAAGAAGAAAAAAAAAAAAAAGATACCAGTTTGCCAGTACTCAGTTTGATTTATGGCTATACAAAAAGAACATGTCAAACATTTTATGGAGATTTGCTTTGATCATCCATAGTTATTCATATAGTTTTTCCAAAAAGGACATATATGTCAAATCAAAATACTTGTATTTGGAAAGTAATATTTTTCTTCGCAAAATCGATTGATTATGTACATGTATAGCTACTAGAATGTTTTGTCAAGACATGCAGAAACTTTGTTTTGTAGAATTTTTGATTTTGAGAGATGATTTTCCAAGATTTGTTATCAGGAAGCAAATTCTTCATTATTTTACTATTCAGTGTAGCAACATAAAAGTATTTCTTTGTTTACTATAATATTTCGATATGGAATGCTTTGGTACAAACATTTTGATATTCATTTTTTTTTCAATAGAAGATTGCCAAATTGCATTAGAAGAATATGCATATTGATTTTCTGTCGTAAACCAATGACTTGTTTTGGTAGATTGACTACCAAGAAGAAAAAAAAAAAATGAAAATTTTCTAATTTTTTAGCTCACGAGCTACCTGAAGTGTTGTAAATGTAAAAATGATTGCTTTAAAACATTTAAGTTCTAAGATATAATAGTACAGTATATTCGAATTAGAGATGGATCATATTTTATTTCCATAAGTCATTATTCTATGATATTTTTTGCCGTTTAAAGCAATTTGATTACAGATTTTCGATCATTTCCCTGTGTTTCATAGGACAATGTTGAAAAAAAAAAAAAAAATAACTTAATACAAATTTTTCACATTTACCAGAAATTTATATTGCTTCATTAACTACATGTAATGAAGTACTGATCTTGTTAATTTGTTAGTTGTTATAAAGAAAAGTAAACAGAAAAACTTGTCTGTAAACTTGAACTTTTTATGTATTTTTTAAAAAAGTTAAACATGTGCATTTATCTTATAATTATGATGAATTTAGAACTCCCTATGGAATTGAGATGTGTTAGGACCTCACACGCATCGATGAATTAATTTACTTTATACCAATTTACATGTATATGTCGTATTAGTCAGATGAATTCATTGAAAGAAAATTATTTCAGTTAGATGTGAATTTCAAATTTGATATTTACGTATATGGAATGCCAATTGCATTTGAACTTGAAGTCGTTTAATTCCATAATTTATTTCTAATTTATGCTTTGGTGTACCGTATAGTAAAGTATTTTAAATGTTTTGCTGGTAGATATATTTCAAATACAATTGTACATTTTAAGGCAAATATTATGGTTTAATTAATGAAAAAAAAAAAAAAATTCCTTAGAGTTAGGAAAGGAAATTTGTAGAAAAAAAAGGATATTTATACAATGTTTCTTGATATAATTTATGTAATTTACTTGAGGAACTGTGAAGAATTTATTTCCCCTCAAAACTTCGTAATTTTCCAGTCAAGTATAAGAATATATTGAACATAAATTTACAGATTGTTGCTCTTATTTAAAAATGAGGACATTTTTCTGATAGGATGGAATATTATGTAAGGTAACATTTATGACTTGTCAATTTGTCTACATGATCACTTCTCCCTCTTATTTACATTTTCTCTCTATTCATCCTTCCACCTGTTATCTAGAGGACTTTGCTCCACTTACCTACATTCCTTTCATCTCTATTCACTCTCAATCTTTTGTTCTGTCCTATGCCTATTGAACCTTGCCTACCATACCATCTACTATGACTCACTGACCATCCAACCCTGACTTACTTATCACATGACCCATTCTATCTTTTCTCATTGGTATATACTTCTTGCAGACTTCTGATTGGTTATTTTTGTTTATGTACTTGTCAGCCATTTTGAATTTATATTAAAATACATCAGTGCACCTCAAGTCTTCTAGCCGACAAGACCTATTTTGTAGTGTCTGCTACAGTAAGTAACTCACTGGCTTCGCTAAACATTACCTGATGTAACTATTGCAGCACCACAAGTAGCTTATATTTTATGTAATTTTGAAATGCTTGTGGGTCAGGACTCATGACAAAGTAAATTTTCGAAAATCATAACGTTATGATAAATATTGCACTTACGAATGACAGACACGAATTACCATGATAGCTCAGTCTGAATGGTTCTCCATCACTTCCGATATTCGACAAGGAAGTATCCAATATATTACTTTTTTTCTTAATCATAATGCAGACTTAAACTGAAATGTCCATCCCCAAAATTTGTTTTCCCAGAATAGATTCCTAGGTTTTGGCGTGGCAGTAGGTCCATGGTCTGGATTATTTATAGTAATGAAGAACGAAATACCAGTACTTGTCTCTCATGGCGACTTTTACTTTGTTTGTCACAGTGCATTCGTGCCCCGTAACACATGGCCGATCCAGGGGGGGGGGCACAAATCTATAAAAAATCTCTTACAAGCAAAACAAAAATATATTTATAATTTCTTTTAAGCAGAATACTAATTCCAACCCAGCTCTTTATGATATAAAATCTCATCTTTTCATATGAGGTCCTAGTCTTCCTTTTCAGTTACATGTAAGATAAAAATTGCACTGAGGTTGTGGAGTATTGAGTATTGTGGAGGATATCGACGATGATAATATCATTGCACAAATGCAAAACAGTGTTGTTAATTATACTTCAGTCAAATTAAGATTTGAAAAGTAGACAAAATCTGCTCTGTCATCAATCATTACATGGGGTTTTGTAGTACAGTCGAAATTTTATCAAAGTGGAAGGCGTTCCATCTGAAGTTAAAGCATTGAGTGTGATAGATGGGATTTCACTCTGCTAACCCGTATATATATCGATTTAATTATTCATATGACTGTTCAGAACCTCAGTAATTTAGATTTTACATGTTTGAATATTCAAATCAAATGCTATTGCCAATACTTCCAAAATCGGATCGTCGTCAGATCGTAATCGTATAGTGTGCGGTGGGCTTTACATTCTGCAGAAGATCATCAGGCCAGACGAATTCAAATAAAATCTGATGAATAGACAGATGTTTAAATTGACCAAGCTGAATGAAAAAGAAAAAAAAAACCCAGCATTTCCATGTCTCATGATTCTTGGGACGATATTGAAATAAACAATCTGAACAATGGTAATAATAATAATAATATTCAGCTTTTATATAGCGCCTAATACATCGGAGATGTCTCTAAGCGCTTTACAGATATATTATTACCCCGGTCATCGGATTCTGGCTTTCCCGCACACAATGCACATGGTTAGGAAAAGCTACATCAAATCTAAGTATCACACTTGATTGCAGCTCTTCGATACATTGACTCTGGACAGTCCTTGAGCAATGTGTTTTACCTACATTTGTCCCATTCGACCACAAACCGCGAAGCCAGGATTTAATTTTAGGGGGGCTGTTGTGAGCACGCATGCTGCTTTCCATGCAGGGCGGTGTGTGGGCGTGTTACAACCCCCCCCCCCCCCTTCCCGATGGAAATTTTTGTCAGTTTTTATATCTTTGTAATGTACATCCATACCTCTTCCTTCTGACAAAATTTGGTCCACGGGCCTTAAGGGGAAAAATTTTCCCTAATTTTTAGGGGCGGTCTGACAACCCATCCCGACGGAAAATTTTGTCAGTTTTTGTGTTTTGGTAATGTATAGTCATACACCTTCCTTCTGACAAAGTTTGATGTTAGATGGGTTAAAATCGACCCGAATTTGGGGCCATTTTGGGGGGCTCTGGGGGCCAAACCCGGCGGCTTCGTTCGAGCTGACGATCTTTTTGTGAATGACATGGATGGTCTAAGTAACTTGAAGGGGTCAAATCTCATATATAAAATGGGGTGACTATTTCGGGACAGGCTGCTGGCCTAGTAGTAGCGGTTGAGGAAAACACTCGTCCATTGTCACGCACGCGCTTGCGTGCAGAGTCTATGCGCGCGAGGGGAAAGAAGACACCTATGCGTGTGTCGCAATGAAGCGCTTCTGGTTTCCCCAATAATACAATCCAGTTCATTTGTTTGAGTCAGATTCTGATAGAAGATTTCTTTCATGTTGAATACATATTGACATAGGGTGTACTATATTCCTACATGACTGACTTCATCGGGACTGAAGATGGCGTCTGGACTGAAGCTGAGTTTGGTTGATTGAAATGAAGTTACACTTTCTGTCCAAATTGGATCTGAAAATGAACTTATTTTTTATGTAAAGTCACTGAATGATGACACTTGCAGGTTTGCAGGTCCGGGCAAAAGTGGGCCAGAAAGTCAAGAACGTGAGGGCTGCCTTCAGGAAAGCCGACAGGCCGGCTGAGAAAAAGGAGGAGAATGAAGGAAAAGAGGAAAATCAAGGAAATGACAAAAATTTAAAAGGAAAGAGAGAACTTCTTGTGTTTACTCATTTATTTTTCATCAAACATTTTAAAAACATTTTAATTATTACCTTAGAAGACTGTTAAGTGTCTGAAGCGTAATTTTTCTAGTTAAGACGACATTTGATCCTGTTTGTCATATTGAAAAAAAAATGTTATCATCTCTTCATTTTCTTGTGTTTTATGAATGCCATGTGTTTCTTTCTAAATAATTAAACAAAAATTTATCTGAAAATTCTTTTTTTACAGTATATTGTGCTTTGCTCCCTATATGACTGCATGGAATGGATCCAAGCTGTGCGATTCAGAAAGCAACCAGTGCACATACTGTACATGAGCTAACACTGATCCTATACAAGTTGAAATTCATTACTATTTGTCTTGTTTCTTTTCAAATTTTTCTTGTTTCTTTTCAAATTGACAAATTACTGGAAAGCTAATGAGCATCATTCTAAATGACAGTAATGGAAATTGTGTGGAAAATTAAGTTTTGATTGTCTTAGCATGAAAGGTATGTACATGTACTCCAGTCTCGTACTATTTGGTTACTTTCATAGGATGATGGACCAGATAAAGCCTGCACTCTAGTCTGATACATGCCACATAGTAGAATATGTGGAATATACCACTGTGTGGATGGTGGTACGCAGTGTGGTGAATACCACAGTGTGGTAAACTATGCGGTGGTACCCCAGCGTGGTGGATACCACAGTGAGATAGACTGTGTGGTTGACTATGTGGTTGGTATTACAGTGTGGTAGACTATGTGGTGGTACCACAGTATGGCAAACTATGTGGTTGATGCCACAGTGTGGTATATTATATGGTTGATCTCACAGTGTGGTTGTGCTATGTGGTGACTCTGTGGTGACACTGGGAGAATATGTGGTAGCTATGCATGTGATTATTATCACAATGTGTTATGATTTCCACAGTTTTTTCCCCATGTGATTTTGGGACGTGTGGTAACGCTGTATAATTGTCATACTGTGGTAACACTGTCATAATATCACAGTATGGTAATTACACAACGTTTTCACACGTCCCAAAATCACATGTGGCACACATGTGGTATACCATACTGTGCCTGACACTGTGGTACACAGTGTGGTTATGTGGTAACACTGTGAATGTTCCATAAACATCTTGAGGGGTTTTCTTTATTGCATCAGAAAGCTGTTCCTTACTCTCATTCACCCATTTATCTGCGTGCATTGTTCCGTCGTTCCTCTGCTGAGAAAAGAAAATCGAACTGTTTCGAATTTATTTTCTCAGCGCAGGAACGGCGCAACAATACAGGCAAATAAATAAGTGAATATGATACATTTGGCAATTGGCAACTAGCTTCAGTCTGCCAGTAGACGTGTGAGGAAGGTCTCTAAACCATAGACATCGAAACTGTCACAAGTAAACAACTTTTGGATATGTCATATAGAAGTCATTTCTAATAATTCAAACCATCCTGATGAACTTATTCAACATTTTTAAAAGTTATCATCCGTTGATTGGTGAAATGAAAGGCAAAAAGTATCCGATGAACAAAGCAACATTTCAGTTGGATGAAAATATACACATTTTCTGCTGTAATGACTTTTTTTAACGATTTTTTCTCAAATATGAAAAACATGTAAATAAATATGCCACGATATTTTCTGCAGGCCCTGTCAAAATGAAATATTAAAGCTACCGTTCCATACGGAGATGAAGCATTGATTGTGATAGTGTGATTGATGATATTTGCTTGTATTGACCAGTTTGCCCCCCCCCCCCCCCTCCCTATCTTCCACCCCACCTCCCCCACGACGTCTCTATGACTGGTTTGGGTAGGTTTGGCCGAAGTTGAGTATAAACCAATTTTCAAAGTCGCAGCCAAAAAAACAAGGAACCATGAGTATTCATGAATTCGATGCCTTCCCATTCAGTCAACAATCTTCTCTACCTTCTTTCAGATAAAAATGATATAATGACCTAACGGCCGTCACAATCATGTAGGCCTACATTTTGTCAAAAAAGAATACAGTAGTAGGAAAGTACGGGTTCTGGAACACAGCAATTTAAACAGAAAAATAGTGACTTAAGTCACTATTTTTAAAACCTTTTTTAAAAAAATTGGCACGATGCCAACGAGCCTTCGGGGCTCTTGACCTTTGACCTCATTCGTGGAAATTGGGGGATTCCCCGAGGAGGGTCAGTTTCTGGCCCACAGCAATTTAAACAGAGAATAGTGTCAATAGTGTGAAATTTTAATGAGAAATTAAACAGCAACCAGGATCTTCGGGAAGATCCGGGGATTCCCCAATGGCTTTAAAACATTCTTGGCTCCGTGCCAAAACACTTATGGAGCGTTGAATGTTCCTGCTTTTTCAGGAACAAAATTTGGTTTTCTAAAGAACGTCAGGGCTTCTCTTACGGTGTCTTCGACGTGTTTTCTGGTTTCGACGATAATATCATTTTTCATTTCTTGAAACTTGTTAAATTCTGTCATGATGGCTGAAAACTCTTTTTCCGATATTCCGCCATCGTTCAACGCTTTAGAGACGTGTTCGCTTATCGAGTTTAATTTTGCATCGGCGAGGATCGCAATTTTCTCATGTTTCCGAGCTTTTAACGAAATCTTTTTACTCCCGTATTTTCCTATAAAGCTTAAAACACCGGTGCCTAAGGCCACGCTTTCTAAGATCACGACCGCTGGAGCAGCCACGATCGTCGACAACAAGCCAATACCGGCAGCTCCCATGCCCATGCTCAGAGCGATGAGAACGATGTCTGTATTGCGGATCCATGTTACAGCTCGTTGATAGTTTTCACAAAGTTTACGACGTTTATTCCTTTCTTCTTCCAAGGAGAGATGAATTTGATTGATTTTCTGAAGACGGTAATCGTGACCGGTCTTATAGCGTAGGCTCGTACCTTCGGTACTCGTACTGCTATTGCTAAGCTTCGCAATTGTCTCATTTTCCATTGCTTATTTATTATAAGCATACTATTATTTTTTAAATTTATATCACATATCTAGCTCGATTAAGAGAGAAACGATAGCGTCGTTCAAGACACGAGATTGGACTTGGTTTTCAAAATTAATTCTGCTATTCAGAGCGACTTCTAAGGGAGGATCATATATCTGGGTATGAGAAAATTCTCCAGGAAGTTTGGTGATGGAATGATCAATACGTTCACCATTGACTAAAATACCTACAATAGCAAGAAGCGAAGAGTCGGATGAGTCACTGGACAAGGAGAGGCTGCCTCGAAGTATCCTGCCGGAAATGGGCATGCAGTACCCTGCCACTGCAGGAGTTTGTTTTCCAGATCCGAAGGACCATTTGTACTGGCTTCGATAGCCTAAGTTTTGGGCCCAAACGGCGATCACGGGTTTGCGAGAGTCCACATACCGTTTGTTTGCCGCGTCTTGATCATTTTCTGGGTCTGTCAAATGCGCTATCTTATTGTTATTCATGTCCAGGGTTCCATACATCGCATCTCCAGATTTAGTTACTTTTGTATCTGCGTAGGCCTTGGTGGAGGCATCTTCTAGGTCTTCTGGGTTAGCCAGGTTCGTTATTTTATTGTTATTCATATGCAGATTTCCAGACATTGTATCTCCAGATTTAGTTACTTTTGTATCTGCGTAGGCCTTGGTGGAGGCATCTTCTAGGTCTTCTGGGTTAGCCAGGTTCGTTATTTTATTGTTATTCATATGCAGATTTCCAGACATTGTATCTCCAGATTTAGTTACTTTTGTATCTGCGTAGGCCTTGGTGGAGGCATCTTCTAGGTCTTCTGGGTCTGCTAAATGCGTTATTTTATTGTTATTCAAACTCAACTCTCCGGTAATGTTGTTAGAGCCGTCTCTCTTTAAAAAATTATTGTTGATGTACCTTACGGAAACTCCGGGTTCTACGACGACTCTCTGACTCGAACTGTGTCTTCCAAATTTATCGACTGGCATTGTTCCTTTATTGTATTATATATAATATTTATCATTTTTAAATTGCTCAATGCAAGTCGTTCATGATCGCTTGCTGGTCGTCACCTCGGGATAATCTGCAGAGCACGTACAAACACAAATGCCCGCAAATGACGAGATTGTCCGGTTGTATTCTTTCTGTGTTGTAAAACAGGGGAGATACTAAATAGTCGATCAATTCTTTCGGAGGTTGAACCCCGAAGCTATCAAAGTAAGAGTTCCTTTGATCTTTTTTGTACCAACAAACCCAGTGCGTTCCCCGGCCAGAAACGTCATCTAGATTCAATATTCCACATTCTCGTTTGAGGGGTTTGCGGGGCAGCTCATCCCGCATGAACACCCCTCTAAAGCCAGGTATCTGTAATTTCTTTACCGCATCCATCAATTCAAAATTCGTGAGTGCTTTATTGGGTAACACTAAACCTTCGACCGACAGTGACTTTATCATGTTTAATCGTTTATTCTATTTCTCTAAAATATTAATTTCGTATTTACCGTCGTACACCTTTTGGTTGTAAAAGGAGATCGTGCCGGGATTCACTTTTATCGCTTTGGAACACTTGTAAATAGAGGAATATGTTTTAGTTTCTCCAGTTTCTAAATCTTTTACTTCTACCTTTTTGCCCCCTTTCCTAATCCCTTTAATGAATTTATACCTTTCTGTATCCTTGTCTTCTACGGTTAACTCGTCGGAGAGAAGTCCTTTCGATTTTAACGCTGCGATGAGCTCTGCCCTGTTAAGATCCCTGCGACCACGAATCTTATGATCTTTGGCTAGTTGAAATAATTCTGTTTTCAAGATATACATTGTTACTTTAAATATTAGATCTTTATCTTTAAATACCATTTTTAAAAATAATTGGGTTCAAGATAATACCGTCATTTTCTTCCCGTCCGATTCGAAAGATACGATTCTATCCGAAATGACGAGAGCGTAGGCTTCCGTATTTGCTTCTACGTTTGAGTTAAAGTGTGCCTTGATTTGAATATCGATGATGGAATCTTTTAGCTTTTCACTCTGTTTACTCACATCGAAGACAAAGAGAGGAAAGAGATCTTTGTAATCGCTAGGAGTGATGTTCGGATTGCTTACCAATTCGTCCATTCTGTAATATTTTGCTCTGAAGGAAGCCGCATCGCCGTAAGCTCTGCTGAATTGCTGCTTTGCGAATGAGAGGTCGTAATCTACCATCGGATAGCGGGTGGAGTTGAGGGTGACGTACATGTTTTTGACGTTCACGTGATCGAAGATGCTCGGATTTTTCTGTTGATCGCCATCTTTATCCGTTTGGAAGGCCACGACGATGTATCTCGGTTTTTCGGAGGATGATTTGACGGTCAGTCTCCAAGTGAAATTTGTGGTTTGCGGCACGCTGATGTTTTCACACTGCCGCATTCTGAAACCGACGGGGATCTTGATTTTTTGTTCGATCATTTCGTAGAGTTTGAGTTTAGGCACATCGGCCGGACGAACATGGGGTATGTACCACGAAACTTTGCTTAGCGTGATTTTTCCGGCACCGGCCGCTGCCAACCTGAAGATGGCATCGTCGTCGGACTTTCGAACCAAGGTTAACACGTGTCTGAAACCGTAAACGATTTTATCGTAATCTTCCGCAAAACCGAAAATATGTTTTAGAGGAATCCTGAAACTGAAGGTTCCTTTTGGATCTGGAGTCTTGATGAGATAACCATGTCTCACGGCAAATCCGGGGTTGGAGCTGGTGGCGGTGGGGGTGACGATGGCTGCGGTGCCCGAGTCTTTGTACCACAGCTGATTGAGTCCCTGCGACTTTTGAAAATCATCCGGATACTTCAAGAGACCGAGCATGGTGGTTGCTTGTCCAGGGTAAAATAACGACTCTATCTCCTGCCCCGAAAGCTGATACTTTATATTGCTGAACAGATGCATCATGCCATTGTTGGTGATAGTGGCAACGTCGGCATTCGCGTAAGCCGAGCCGTCTGTTTTTGTCAGCTGACCTTCGATCATCAGATAACTTTCGCCGGGATGGTAGAAGATGTCTTGAGTCTCTATGGTAATCCTGATTTCTCCGGGGTTGTTGAGATTGGTCCCGGTGATAGGTTCGTATTCGTGATATTCGTATTCTTCGATGCTCTCGTCGGTCACGACGGATTCGTTTATTTTCAAAATATCCATCTTTTATTTATACTGAAAATTATTTCTTAAATTTTATTTCTCCATTTTACATAATCTTCAATTCGGACTGCACCTCCGTCGATCAAAGCATTGAGGTTGAACGCTTCTTCGGCTTGAGGCCCAAGATGTTTATTTAAGATATCTCGAGATTTTGAAGTGAGGACTGCTTGGGTCCGAACCTCAGGTCTTTGAACCTCGGGTCTTTGACCCTCGAGGTGTCTATTTAAGATATCTCGAGATTTTGAGGTGAGAGCAGAGGTCTTTTGTCCTAACTTTTTACCTGCTTTTGCAACAGCTTTTTTCCCAATTTCTAAAGCTTTGGCTCCTGCTTTTTGTCCCAACTTTTTACCGGCTTCTGCAGCAGCTTTTTTCCCAACTTCTAAAGCCGTTGTTCCCGCTTTTCCAAGAAGACCAGAGAAGGCTTTTGCAACGGAGTCGAATATACCCGAGCCTCCGTACACGTAGATTTTTTTGAATCCTTTATTGTTTACGCGTAACATCCTTTTATTATAATCTTGACATAATATTTTTATATTGATTTTTACCGATTACTTTTTGCCTCAAGAGTTCGTCGCAGATGCTCACGAGTTCGTTTCTAGTTCCGGTGTGACCGGCTTTTCTGCTGCTCATCAGAAGGTCTAATCTTTCGATGAGGGCGTTGGGATCGCTGGGAATGACGACGGTGGCTGTTCCGCTTCCCTGCACCTCGTAACCGCTTCTATTATTCCAAATGTCTTTGACTATATTCGTCCATTTGTAACTCCGGCTGCTCTTGGGATGATTCTCATTTGGGTCGTTGTTCCTTCTCATCGCGTCAGTTTGGTTCAGAATTTCGGAGTAGACTTCCAGATCATTTTCATCGTAATTTGACTCGTCCGGCTCATTTATAACGATCAGTTCCCAAAGACCCCGAGTTCCCCGGTAGGTTTTCCCTTCTATGACGAAATCATTACCAACAACATTTACTTTTTTATTTCCAATCTTCCAGGTGCCTCCATCTTCGTACAGACCGAACGTTTTATCACCATCGTCTTTATTCAAATATTTTTCGAGGTATTTCGCAGCAAGAGGTCCTATGCTCATCATTTCTTCCGTTTCTGAGGGAGATTGTATCGTTAGAGTTTGTGAAGGAAATGTCAGGACCTTGTCTTTGATCGGAGCGAGTTGCTCTTTGATATCCTTCGTCATTTCTCTTTGGGATTCGGTGATGGGTTCAAACATTTCTTTCAAGCTTTCGCTCGATTCTATTTTACCGATTTTATCCTGCAAGAATCGTTCACGTACATTTTTTCTCGTCTCCGAGAGTTTCTCGAACATGCGACGTCTTTCTATAGGGTCGGTTATCTTGTAGAATGACATTATTTATTATCTTAAGGGTAATATTTTTAAACGTGAAAACGCAAAAACGTGAAAACGCAAAAACGTGAAAACGCAAAAACGTGAAAACGCAAAACAAATATAAAAGAACGCAAAACGCAAAACCCGAAACGCAAAACAAATATAAAAAACGTAAAAACGTAAAAACACAAAAAACGTAAAAAACGTAAAAACGTAAAAACGCAAAACGTAAAACGTAAAAACGTAAAACTAAAGATTGATGGTGCCTTTTGCATCGATCCACGAGTTGAAAGAATCCGGATATCCCAACCACTTGACGAGTATTTTACCGTCTCGTTTTCTCAGCACCTTTTCGATTCTAAATGTGTCTTGACTCGTCTTTTGTAACTCGGGTTCATAAAAGGATCCGCTTATTTTTTCACCGTTCAAATCTTCGATTTTGTAGGTGGGTGGGTTCGTGTGTTGAACTTTGTCGATGATAAAGATTTCTTCCGTCCATCGAGGCGTGTACCCCTTCTCAAAGGTCTCCTTTTTCTTCGTGATTCTCACTTTATCCCCGGCAGAAAATTTTGGTTTTCGACCCGAAGTTGGAAAGGAGTAAAGATGAAGCCACACTCGATTTTCGTTCTTTTTCTTACTCGCTTCGATAGGAGTCATCTTGATCGAAGAATGAACCGTCTCGTTATAATTTCTCACCATGTCGTCCAACACGTCCACGTATTTTCTTGTATTATTCGCAGAAAAGTATCTGAACATCTTCTCTTTCATCGTGCGATTCCACCTTTCCGCGATGCTCGATTTTTCTTCATTTTCGGTAGAGTACAAATCTATCAGAGCCTTCACTTCCGAATTATAAAACTCTTTTCCCTTGTCCACCCAGAGTTTTTCGGGTTTGCGTTCTTTGAATATTTGTCTCAAAGCGTTGGCTACCTCGACTCCGGTTTTATTCTTCAGAGGTTTTATCCATCCGTATTTAGAAAACGTGTCTATCACGGTTAACAGATATTTCACTCCCTCGTTGAATTTTTCGAGCGATTTCATGTCCACGAGATCAGCCGCCCATATCTTATCGATTCCGTTCACGTAAACTCTTCTCTTGGTGAATTTTCGAGTCACCGGTTTGTGAAGTTCTTCGGCTAATGTATCTGTCCACCGGAGGTTTTTTTTAATCCCCATCCAAATCTGGCTTTCGTTCCGATAATTTTTCCAACGATGGCCTTATCGACTTTTTCTCTGGAGGTCGGATCACGAATCTCTTTCAGTTCCGCCAGCATATTTTTGTCGCAAACTTCGTTTCTCGTTTTGGTATCTCTGTTTTGCGCGTAGCAGACATCGTGACGGTAGGCAGCATCGTCCACGCGATTGATCGGTTTGCTCCAATCCTTGTAAGACCAATCCTCATTCAGTCTTCGGTTTAATTTCGTACCAGGACCCGTAAAGTTATGACCCGGAAGATGTGCTTCAAAAGGTAAATTATTGATGAGCTTGTTGACCAAACCTTGACCCGAGGATCCAGGGGATCCGAATCCTGCCTTGATAAATTGTGTTTTTGTCTTTCCGCATGTCTTACACTTCCCTCGAAGCATATTTCGGTTGTTCTTGGTCACCTCTCTTTTCATGTCGGAAGTTCCCGTGACACGTTTACACTTTAAACAATACATGTCTTTCTTTTTATATGTATGCAAAAATAATTTTTAAATATAAAAAAATATAATTTAAAATATAAAAGAATGGAAGTAAAGAACCTTTCTTGGGATTCTACGGCCGCCAGGTCGAACCACGCATTACTACCCCAGAACGCGAGAGGATTGATAGTAGGAAAATCGGGTTGTGGAAAGACGACCCTCTTGTTGAACCTGCTGTTGAATCCTCACTGGTTGGATTATAACAAATTGTTTGTTTTCAGCAAAAGTTTGTTTCAACCCGAATATCAGGTTTTGAGAGAGGCCATGGAACGTAAACTCTCCAAAAAATCGATTCTCTGGCTGTTTGACAATCAAAGCAAGATTCAAGATTCGGGATTGTCCGTAGCCGAGTTTATCGATTGTAAGTTCGACCAGCCGCAAAATACGTCGAACGTCGATTGCTATTTTTTTGAAAATTCGGATGACGTTCCAGATCCGAAGGAACTGAACCCCGAAGACAAGAATTTGATGGTGTTTGACGATTTACTCTTGGAAAAACAAAACGCTTGTGAAAAGTACTACGCCAGAGGACGGCACAGCAACGTAGACTGTTTCTATCTATCGCAAAATTATTTCAAACTTCCGAGGCAGACCATCAGGGAAAATGCAAATTTCATTTGTTTCTTTCGTCAAGATCTTAAGAACACAAACCACATCTACAGCGATCACGCGAGTTCGGACATGAGCTTGGAAGAGTTTCGACAAATGTGTAGAAAGGTTTGGGAAAAGCCGTATCATTTCGTGGTCATCGATTTAACGAGAGAGAAAGGCATGGGGAAATATAGAAAATGTCTGGATGAATTTTATCTTCCT
The DNA here is from genome assembly GCA_025618425.1 of Heliocidaris tuberculata. Taxonomy (NCBI): domain Eukaryota; kingdom Metazoa; phylum Echinodermata; class Echinoidea; order Camarodonta; family Echinometridae; genus Heliocidaris; species Heliocidaris tuberculata. The sequence continues at coordinate 7,697,239 of CM046845.1, read as the reverse complement.
CGTTTTGAAAAAATAATGTATATATAATAAACTACTGAACATAAATAAAATGGAGAAACTCTCGGAAAAAGTGATAAGTCACACAAAATCGTATTGCTTGCAATATGTAATTCAATTAACCCTGAAAGAGTGTAGAAAAATAATATTGTATTGTCTCATCCAGACGAATGAAAAATACACCGAATTTGTTAAAGATTGCCATGACTTGTGTTCTCACACGAGCATGTATTACCACGAAGGTGTAAACTGCGTGAATGATCGTTATGGCCATGTCATAGAAAGTATGGCGAGACACGCAGAAAATGACTTGATATCTATAGGAAAAGCATGTTTAGGAAATAACGATGAAAAACATTCCAAATCCAAAATCGAGTGGAGATTGAAAACTCTAATTGCTTTTACTATTCACACGATCGAAAATAAACGTGTGAAAAGCGAAGAAGAATTAAACGGTATCATAGATGATTTCTTGATTTCCATTATACCAGTTGTAGATCATAGACTCAAAGATGAAATGATCGAAAATATCGAGTCTATTATTGCCTCGCTATTTTTAATACACAATACTCTTTACAAGTATGTTACCGGTATATCATTTTAGAAAAAATTTAAATGATTTATAATAAATGGTTTATAATAATTAGTTTATAATAAATAAATAAACAAACATGCAAAAAGAAGAATTGTTACGAGAAATTGCCGATAATACATCGCAGAAAGATTCTTTCCAGATTATTGTCAGCGACAAGACCACGCGTTTTACCAAAAAGTTTAATCCTCCTATACAACTGAAGAAGAACAGATCCTACGAAATAGCCTTAGTGAATCTCGAGACTTATTACTCGATTCCAAATATCACGAGTAAAAATAACGAGTTTACTTATTCGGCTGACGAAGGAGCTAATTGGAACGTCATCACCATACCGACGGGAAGCTACGATATCAAAGATATTAACGATGTGATTCATAGACAAATGAAATTAAACGGTCATTGGGACGAAAAGAACGAAGCGTATTACGTGTCGATTTTGGCAAATCCAAATACAATGAAATCTATACTGATTATCGAAAATAGTAATTATCAGGTCAAATTCGAATCACGTAATTCGTTAAGAAGATTGTTGGGTTTTAACGCCAGAACCTATACGGAGAGCCATCAAGAATCGGAGCGAGTGGTGGATATTCTCAGCGTGAATTCTATTCTCGTGAATTTGGATATCATAGCAGGGAGTTACTTGAATGAAACTGCTCGACATACGATTTATTCATTTTTTCCTAACGTTTCACCGGGTCATAAAATTGTTGAAAATCCAAAAAATCTCATTTATCTTCCGGTAACGTCGCACGTGATACGCAGCATCCAAGTTACTCTTGAAGATCAAAATACAGATCGGTTGAACCTGAGGGGTGAAAACATCACGATTCGGTTTCACATCAGAGAAAAATAAATAATTTAAATATAATATTTCCTAAAGATAAAATGTCACAATACATCAACGTAAAAGTAAACATTTCCGAGGGCCAGAGAAAGAAATTGAAGGCTGCTCTCGACAACAATGCCGATAAGGTCAGTATTCAGTTAGGTCATGCGGATTTAAACGGAGGAGAAGACATTCTCGCTTTGACAAAAAGACAAGTCAACGGTTTGGCAAAAGCTCTTCGAGAAGGAAAGGGAACAAGAATCACGATGAGTCCTACGCAACTGAAGCACAATCTACGGGTCGAAGGTGGATTTTTAGGCATGTTGGCCGGCCTGGCCGCTCGCGCTTTGCCCTTTTTAGCCAAAACCGTTTTACCTCAATTGGGCATCGGTGCTCTGTCGGGTCTTGCCAATGCGGGAGTTCAAAAGATCATGGGAAAGGGATTGTATCTGAAAAAAGGAGGTTGCATGTGCAGAATCGAAACCGATGGAAAAGGACTGTACCTCAGTCAGGTAAAGGGGAGTGGATTCAACTCGGTGGGAGATGGCTTGTATTTGAAACAAGGTAGCGATCTCGTCGATGGCAGTGGACTGCTGCTCGGACCGAATTCACCCTTTCGTAATATTCCGATCTTAGGTATGTTGTTGTAATCGGTTTATTGAACCTCGAGGACCCCTTGGGTCCGAGGCTCGGATTTTTAAGCCTCGCAATGTCCGTAGGCTAATGTATGAACACCATCCTCTAAAATGATTCTCTTGTCATCGTCCGATGACAGAGCTATTTTATTCACCGTTTCCGAATAAACGGTATGTTGATGACTTCTGATCAGGTTCATCGACCTGTATACCTCCTTTCGAGAGAAGAGACATTCCTTATAATCTTCGAAGGCAATCGTCTTTTTGACCACGGCCTTCTTAACTCCCTTGCATTTTTTCTCGTCGTGGATCCTTTGGATCCGAGGCTCGGACCTTCGGTCCTCGAAATCTTTCATCTTGTAACAATATAACTTTGCCCTCAACCCGACGAATTCTAAAATTTGTTTTCCCCCGGTTTCGTCCTTGAACATCCCGGGTATCTTTTTATTCATACCCACTTTGATGCCCGACGCGTGATCGATGGGGTAATTGCTCGTGTCGAACAATCTCTCAATATCCGGGTTCATATCTTTATAAAAATCCTCGGTTTCGATTTCGTAGGCTAAGCTATCCGTGTCTGTGAACAGCAGCTTAGCTTTATTCGAGTATTTATTTTTGATATACGAGTAGTGAAACTCGTACATCAAAGTTTTTGAAATATCGAGAATCGATGCTCCAAGATAAATTGGCTTGTTGTAGTACACCTTTGTTCTTTTCAGGTGTACTGCAATCAAGCTTTCACCGAAAATGGTCCGGTGTTGGAAGTTGGGTTTGGACACCAACTTCTTAGCCTCTTTTTCGTTCGTCACGAGTCGGACATCGACTCGATTACGAACGTTCTCCATCGTCTTTCCGAAGACGGAATTGTTCATGAGTTTGAAGAAATTTTTCTCAAACTCATTTTTGGCATTGGCCCTTAGATGAGTGTTCAACTCGATATAAGGACGTAGCCAATCCGTCTCATCGAAAGCGAGGCCGCGATAGATCTTCACCAACTTTAATCCCTGCTTCAGATACTCTTTGAGGGCTGTGTGGTGAAGGACGTAGTTCTTCTTATCCATCAAATTGGGGATAAGCTTGTCTACCTTGTTCACCTTCAGGACCTCCGGAGCACAGGGATAATCGTTGTGAAGGTCGTGGAGGTGGGAGGGGTATTCCAGGTCCACTTCCAAGATGCAGGAGAACTTCTCCCAATTTTTGAGCTGAGATTCTCTCATCCAGTGAAAGTTCCCGGTGGGTAGAGGTTTTGACATCGCCCAGCCATAGAGATTATTGGCGTCCAGGTAGGTGATGTATTTAGAGGGTTGAGAGGGATCGTAATCTTCGCCCATGTATTTGTTGTTCGCTTTGGCATACCGATGACTTATGGTAGATACACCACCTCGAACACCCCTTTCTACCATCAGGAGTTTGTCGGCATCGGTCAACAGTTCCAACTCGACTCCCGTTAACTTCAAAGCTGCGTCCCAGGCCAGCCCTGGTAATGTGTAAAACCAGGCCGGATCCAATTCGTAATTTTTGTGAGACATAGCTCTGAAGTTTTCGAAGACGTCTGCCAGAAGGAGGACATCGGATTGAAGATAGAGATCGTGATAATCTCTCATCGACCGTAGTCCAAATTCCTTCCACACCGTCTGAGCGTGTTGGTAATCACTCTCACTGATGCCTTCGTCGTTCAGGCGGGAATAGAATTTTTCGATGGGTGGGAGGGCGGTTTCATCGAATTTCTGCAGGCTGTCCATGTAATCGTAGGGATAGACACCCTTGCGTTTTAAAAGCTCCAATTGCTCGTTGGAGTAATAAGAGCTCAACAGGGGGAATTTGTCTAGGTTGTCGACTAGGGTACTCAGGCTGCTCGACATGAATCGGAAGCTGTCGAGGAAACGAATTTCTCTTTTCACCTCTTTTCGTTTGCCCTTCATATCGGTGTAGGTGTCCACCGTTATATTTTTACTAAAGGAAATATACTTCTCCTCGTTGTTGGGAATACAGGAAATATTTCCCGAGGTTGTTCCAAGATTTTTGATAAAGAGGTGACTGTCGTACCCGGTCAAATTGTGGAAGATCACCGGATAGAATTTCGGGACCTTGTATTTTAGGTTGCAGCTGTTGTGGGCTGCTCCTCTGAACTTCCCGGTGAGATGGCAATGATCTCGAACTGGGGCTTGGTCTTTTTCAAAGGACTTTCCACAGATGTGACACCGTTTTGCATTTTTGAAATTCTTCTCGTCCTCCTCGGTCAAAAACATTTTTTGTGGAAATTTAAACTCTTGATAGAGTTGTTTGATGTCTTCTTCTAACATCTCTACAAATTTTTGACTTATATCTTCCCCCTCTGATTTCTGCGTATGCTTTACCACTTTGTTATATTTAGAGCTGAAGCTACATTTGATGAAATAGCAGAAACCGGAGGGAGTGTGCTTTTCATATTTGGTGGTGTGAGGGGTGTCGGGATCTTTTTCTTCCCCCTTTTCCAACTTTGATGTAAAGGCCTCAAAGTCGGCATATACCACAAACGGGACTTTCATGGATTTGTGGTAATTTTTGAAGCTCAGTTTGTTGTTCTTCACATCTGGCAGCTCCATTCTAATCATGTCATGATCTTCACAATATTTACTATGCTCTGAAAGAGCTTCCTCGGTGTTGAAAGAATTCAAACACCTCAAGCAGAAATGACGCTTGGCTTTACAACTACTAGTCTGTGAGGAACACAACCTACTCATATTTTTAATCCAACAATAATGTTGGTTTTCTTCATTGGATAAAAGAAGCAGATTTACTGAAAGGTTGGAAGAGGGGATCTGGCTTAATCTGAGAGGGTAGAGTTCTTTTTCATATCCAAAGACATTGATGGCTATGTTTGAATTTTGTTTTTCAAAGACATCGATGTCTTTGAAGCTGGTTGGGAAAGAAATGTTTTCCCAATTCAACTTTTTGGAGTTTTCAATATAATTGCTCAGCCTGTGAGGATTTACTTCTACAGGATAAAGGGAGGAAGTGACAGACCATTTAAAACATTCGTGATCGCTCTTGTTCTGCACGTTCACAAGTGCTTTTTTGTCAGTCAATGTTTTGGGGAGTGGGATGTAGCTGGATCCACTCAGAGGCTCGTATTTGTTTAGGTGAATGTCAAGCATCAACACCTCTCGGAAGTTCCAGTTGCTACCCTCTCTCTGGAACTTGGAGATATTTTCCAAGACCTCCTCGGCCATTTCATCGTATTCTTCGGAGAGACTTGAATGACTTAAAATAATCTTCACTTTCGATTGAAAGTGAGGCGACATCATAATTGTCTTGCCACCACTCAAATTTTGTTTTTCCATATCACACTGAAGAATCAACTTCACTTTTACTCCGTGGTAAATGTTTTTCTTAATGACGTCCACCACAGATAGTTTTGCAGCTTGTAGGTAGGTCTTGGGATCGGTTTGGTCATTTCCACGAATGCTGAAGGTTTTGAAATAGCCTTTGACAGCTACTTCTTTCTCCCTTGCGGTGTAATCGGGAGACGCTGCGAATTCGTCCTTCGGGCTTTGCTGATACAATTTTTTAATGTGTTCCTTCAGTTTTTCAATGGCAGGTGTTGGATTTAATTTTATTTCCTTAGGAACATAGCTGATCAGCCAGTCACAAAACTTATTCCATTTTTGTTTGGCTGCCGTCATCATTTGCACTCCTTTATCAGCTATGCTTCTCAATGTAGGAATTGGGGGAACATATTTTTTCGGTTGAAGTGGGCTGTGGGAGATGTTGGGGTTGGGAGTGTCCAGGACAGTTTGGGATACTCTCTGGTCTATTGAGGTTTTGTCGGTACCTCTTAAGACCCTTCTCACAGCCCTGGTGGTTTTTTCTTCCACGTCAGGCTTACTTTCCTCTTTGCTTTGCCTGCGAGTTCTTCTAACAGGCCTATAAGTTTTTTCAATTGTACTTTTGAAATTTTCCATCGTGTTGTTTATTTTATACAAAATATTTATTTCTTTAAATCACATTTATTTTCTTTAAAAAATGCAATTGGGGAATCCCCGAATATCCCCCTTGACTGTTTTTGGCACGGAGCCAAGAATGTTTTGAAGCCACTGGGGAATCCCCTTATTTCCCCCTCAAACTCTTTTTGGCACGGAGCCAAGAATGTTTTAAAGCCATTGGGGAATCCCCGGATCTTCCCGAAGATCCTGGTTGCTGTTTAATTTCTCATTAAAATTTCACACTATTGACACTATTCTCTGTTTAAATTGCTGTGGGCCAGAAACTGACCCTCCTCGGGGAATCCCCCAATTTCCACGAATGAGGTCAAAGGTCAAGAGCCCCGAAGGCTCGTTGGCATCGTGCCAATTTTTTTAAAAAAGGTTTTAAAAATAGTGACTTAAGTCACTATTTTTCTGTTTAAATTGCTGTGTTCCAGAACCCGTACTTTCCTACTACTGAATACAATCTTACTTTAAGCATCAAAAGCTTTCAAAATTGTGAACTGTGGTTTAAGATTATGAAATTATATAACTAATTATCTGCATCTCGGCCAAAACCCCATCCGATTTGGTTCAGTAGTCACGAGGAAGTAGGGATTTTTGGAACGTATGTCATAAGTCCCTTCCATCCATGTTTTGACCAAGGAAATGTAACTGTTTTGACAGAAGGGAGACTCAAAAAAGGACACTAAACAATTCCACACTCAGTTACAAAAATCCATATTTCTTCATGACTACTGGAACCAATCGGACGGGGTCTTCACTGACTGGTAGAGAAACAATTATTGTTTCATATTTCAAGTAAGATTTATCGTAATCGATACCCAGATGCTGATTGTATTTATTTATTTTTTTTTTTGTCGGGGGGGGGGGGGACTGAACTTTATAGCTGACGTTCAGGGGAGCGTCTCATCGGGGTAACCTCGCTAGTCATAAGGACCGCTATTCATTATAAGGACCACTTATTCATAAGGACCGCTATCCGTAACGCGTGACTAAATGAATAGCGGTTTTGTATGAATAGCGGTCCTACTAAATAGCGAGCAAACCATAGACAAATTACCTCGCTATTCATAAGGACCTCCATTCATAAGGACCACTATTCATAACTATTCATAAGGACCGCTATTCATAACGCGTGTTAAATGAATAGCGGTTTTCTATGACTAGCGAGCGGACCCGGTCTCACCAAGTGTCTTGTCGGTGATTTTTACCGACAAATTTGCTCTCAGCCAATCAGATGCAAGGATTTCAGTAGCTTATAACAGTTATTGCAACTTGTCATAGATGACAAGTTCTATGAAACAGGGCCCTGGTGTCAATGGCTAATAAATTGACTGTAAACCTGTGAATCCATTACCTACTGGCACCGGTTCATCCCTGTATTAAACCTATTGGAAAGAGAGAATTCAGTATACAGCGGGTAAAGTCCACAGCGGTTGTAAGCCCTCCACTAAACGACGCTTTTTTTTTAATGGCATTATTTTATAGCATGTCGTCACTTTTGCATTTTCTTCACTCATCCTCGGCAGGTATCATATTGCCAAGCGATAGGCCTATTACTAGAATATTTCCTATATACATGTTTGTTTTAAAAGCATTTTATCTAATTTCAGATTTTTCAAAAATAGTTATAATATACATTGTTCAAAAGAGAAATGGATTGCATACTGTTAGAACATGTAGAATGTCAGTCGGCTAAAAGGCTGCTATACTGATGTCTTGAGAAACCATGGCAAATTTAGCAAGCCAACATGTCGACTGTCTTATAAAGAAAAAAAAAACCCACAACAATGGTAATCCCCATTCCATTCAGTAGTAACTCCTGATCTTTCCCCATTGCCTGCTTTGATTAACAGCTTTAACATTAATATCTTAAAATGACGTTGAAAAGAGACATACTGAAGCTTTTCGTCTTGCGCTTAGAGTATACCGCAAGAATGAACAGAAAGCCGAAATCGATGTGTGTAATTGGGGGGGGGGGGGGTTACAGACGTGTATCAATCAGATATGACTATTTACGCCTGGGGACCGACCTTTAACGTCACCATCCGAAAGACGTGACTCAGTTTCGAACCTGGGTCTGCTGAATCAGTTTATAACTTCCACTGATAGTTGGATTACAGGCGCACACCACAACGCCCAGTGGCGTATATAACCGGAAACAATATAACCGGAAACTAAAGGAACAAAGAGCGCGAAATATCAAACGGGTTATGATTGGCTGCCTGAAAATGACGGGAAATAAGGCTTATTGCCAGCCGGTTTTGTAATAACGGGAGCCAAATAATACGAGCGTCCTAACGAACTCTTTCTGTCGGCACAGAGTAGGGTTTTCTGCTTTCTGTTCAATCTCGCGGTATGCAAGACGAAAAGCTTCAGTATGTCTCTCTTCAACGCCATTTTTCGATTCTGTACCAAACATCTTTTCAATTAATATCTTATTACTTGAAAGAAAGAGTGAAAAATATTAAGATGAAACACTGTAAATTTGTATTTCTCATTGCCGGGAAAATTCAGTGTGCCTGGATTGTGATAGTAATGGAGAAGAAATACCAGTACTTGACTCTCGTGGCCATTTTTAGTTTGTTTACCATACGCATGCTTGTCCCATCACATGGCCGGTCCAGGACACGGTAAATATTGGGAGGGGGCAAAACTAATAAAATCTCTTACAAGCCAAAAAAGGGGTTGTCATAATTTTCAGATGCCAGTAACGTAATGAACGAGCCATTTGAAAATGTTATACAGGGAACGGTTGAAAACATAGTTCATTAATTGTTGCGAACTGTCGCTGAATTTCAATTCGGTCATAGTTTGATGGTCCATGGGAGTCAAGATTTCTTTCGTTTCAAAAATGGTAGGGAAAATACTTTTACCTCATGACCTTATAGGTAGAATCTACTCGTTTTTACATACAACTTGACTTGACCATAACCTGACCTTAAAGGGTGACTAAATTAAAAAATTGATTGCCCATTTTTCGTAGGAAGGAGTCATCAGGAGCCAATAAATATCTATCACACACTTTTTTATGCATTCAGTCGTATTTCATAATCATTTGAAAAGTACATTTTTGCTGATTTACACAGTCATAAGCCCCGCCCCTAAAAAAAACCCATCGAGCGACATCATGATCACGTGATCTGTGACGTACGAGAAGTAAGGGAAAATATTCCACCAACCTATATACCGTGCGCGGCCGCAGGCCCCGGCAGGCCTAGCCCGGTGCCGAGCATGACATTCACCGCATCGACCATTTGCATCGCATATTTTCGTGTGTTTAATTCCTCACAATAACTTTGATTTTGGGACACAATTTCATCAGTAATGCCAAATCGGTGTATAGTTGCGGGCTGTAGCAAGACCCCTAAAGATGATGTAAGCCTACGTACATTATTTTCCTAAAGATGAAAATCTACGGAAATTGTGGGTCGCAACAGTATTCTCACACGGGCAGAGTGGCAAGGGCCAAGCGAGTGGAGTACAATTTGCAGTGATCACTTTTCTTCTCCAGCAGCTGCAGCAGCTTCACCCGCGGCCCCTTCACCATGCCCTGGCGCGTCTTCTGCGAGGGGTTCAAACATAATGGTCGAATTCCCCTTGCCACTGCACTTGAGCTTCTTCTCTTTCGGTATCGATAAATCATCTGATAAATCAGAGTTCGTATCTGGCTCAAAAAAGTCCTCCAAATCGGACTCGCGATCACTATCCATCTCTCTAAGTTACTCGAAGAATTCAGCCAAAAATCTAAGTCAGTACTACCGTAGTACATGTAAAGCGAAGTAAAAAAAGGCGAGAGTGAAAACAAAACAAACAAAAGCGTTCACCAGTCGCTTAGTACGAGGGGGAACATAGTTGCCGTACTAAAGAAGTGTAGTACATTGCACAGACTCATAAAACGGCTGTGTATGCGTTTAAGACCAATGCAAAACTATCGTTCGGCAAGCTCAGATGGATGAGAACATTGTTCAAAGAAAAGTTAAAAAAACAAAACAAGAGCTGTATATTTGGGCAAAAGTATTCACTGATCTTAAAGAAAATATATTGATAACGATTATTCACTCCTTAGACTGTATTGATTAATTTCCCTTTTTCATAAATTGTCTGTTGAACAGAGGGGTCAAATAACGCATTGTGTGTACAATGTTACATTGCCGCAGCCTGTAGATCTTGTGCCTCTTACTCTTCATACGTCACTTGGGGGGTGTGACGTCAATTAGCCAATCAGCTCACGAGTTTTAAGGAACGGTCCCCAAACCTCTACTTTTCCCCCTTTTTCGCCAAAACGAGACATAATTTTGACAATCAATTGCCAGATTCGTGATTTGAATGCAAAAATACATGGAAACAGCACCCTTTTTCTCTCTAATTTAGTCACCCTTTAAGAATGTCCTTTACAGGGGCAAATATTTAAACAGCAACTTATCTATTAAACTTATGTACCCTGAACTGTTATTTTGAATTATTTTCATCACAATACATGCATTATCGCTGTGTCGTGAAGACGACTTCGACATCTTTTCAATGCTCTTGGGGTGCATCTTTTTCCTGATTGATTTCTAGTGTGAATATTCCAAAGAATTAACGGAAGGAACAATCATGGAATTTTGGAATCTTAGCCCAATTACAATTCTGACTTTATATGTGTTACTGAGTGTTCTAGGGTACAGATGTCTGCTTTGTATGATATCAGTATGGAGCGAAGTAAAGCGGATAGTGCACATTCGGCGCACTCTCCCAGGGGCTCCTCCCCACTGGCTGTTTGGCAACGTCCTCCAAGAACCCGGACCCCTGACTCCTGGGTTCGAGTGGCATCATAACATGGCCAAGACCTACCGACGGCTTCATGTGTTCTGGATGGGATGGAAACCCTCGGTGGTACTGACCCATCCCGCCTCTGTACGAAACGTGCTCAATGGCAATGTCGGGACAGTTAAAGTAAGTCATAACCTAACAGTCGACCTATGTCTTGTGCATCCAAGCTGTATATACTATATCACATTTATTAGTGCTGCAGTAATGATACATCAAAATAATGATAATAATTTGGTAGTATTAATACTGCTCTTCCCTAGGGCCCTGCAATTACTAATACCCCGAGCATTACCAGGTACCCATTTAATACACCTGTGTAGAGAGGGACAAATGTGGGTAAAATACCTTGTCCAGGGATATAATAGGTATTATATACCTCATACATAGATTCTTATTCACTGATTGGTCAAAACTATATCACATGACACGGCGCATTTCGATCTATCATTGCGTCAGAGGGTTTTGACCTTAGGTCAATTGATAGAACGCCAAAACCCTGTGATAGAACGCGTAACCCCTCCGCGACTTTTGCACACACATGCATACACAAAATTTGGTTCAGGTTTGGCTTTTTGTGTACGCTTTTTGTGTTCAGGTTTTAAGAGCGCTTTCGCGAGTTGCTAGGCTACGTGAGTGCGTTCAATATACGCGCAGCGCGTAAGAATTCAACATGGCGAGTGACTTAGCAACTGAATCAGTAAAAAAGATGACTGCTCTGTAATCGGATGGTGGTGGAAATTATCACTCCCTCGGAGGTGTTCATACCGGCCCTTCTATCACCCCCTCGGCTTCGCCTCGGGGATGATAGAAGGGCCGGTATGAACACCACCTTGGGAGTGATAATTTCCACTATTATCCTCATGAGCAGTCAATATTTGTATAGAGTCGAAGGTAAGAGGTCGAGAGCCTTCACCAGCATACCACAGTGTTCATACATCACTGCATTGTTTTATGGCGAGTTAGAAGCTATTCCTAGTTTCTAACTGGAGTCATCCCAGTAGAGTCATAATCCACGAGGCCGACAAAAAAGAAATACAAAAGAAAATACAGAAAAGGATAAAGTTCTAAAAGGTTCACAAGACCAACAGCTCACGAGACGGACAGACAAAGAAATACATATTAAAGGGAAGATAAAGAAATGTCGGTATCGTGGGCAGTCGCTCTTGTGAGCCCTCAGAAAACTTTATATCTTACACATTTTTTGTTAGAAGAAGTAGAGTTGTCGTAGTCGAGTGGTTTAAACATTTGACTTTGGATGCTAAGGTCGTCGGTCGAGCCCTGACTTGACTCTAATGTCCTCTAGCAAGACATTAATCTTCATTTGCCACTTTCGACCCTGGTGTGGTAAGCGAGTAGCTGATTAGGGTTTACTCTTTGAATGCACTGAGCACTGAAAACGGTAGCCTGAGTAAAAGCTGGGCTCCAATGTTCATTGGAAGCGCTTGGGCATATAATGTTACATGTGCATCCATCTGCAAACTATTTACAATCTATATATGAAGGCTTATGTGAAATTTTTTATATACTTTTACGTTTAAAAAATTTAGAAGCTAAAGCCCTTCACAGTTAAAAACCTAAATCTAACGACTCCATCCCAGAATAAAACATTAATTCGCTCAATGCAAAATATTCCATATTAGGCTCTAAACGTTTAGGCATTATTTTGTTCTTGCCACCCCCCCCCCCCCCCCCAAAAAAAGAAGGTTTTTTTAAAACTCATTCAGATAGATATAGACCTATATACCCTTTTCGGTCTTTAAACTAAACCCTCAAATGAGGGCATAGTACGTTCTCGAGATCACCGTTGAGCTGTTAATCTTGACCTGAGAACAGTAAATATTTTTTTTATTTAAAGGGTGACTAAATTAGAGAGAAAAAAGGTGCTGTTTCCATGTATTTTTGCATTCCAATCACGAATCTGGCAATTGATTGTCAAAATTATGTCTCGTTTTGGCGAAAAAGGGGGAAAAGTAGAGGGTTTGGGACCGTTCCTTAAAACTCGTGAGCTGATTGGCTAATTGACGTCACACCCCCAAGTGACGTATGAAGAGTAAGAGGCACAATATCTGCAGGCTGCAGCAATGTAACATTGTACACACAATGCGGTATTTGACCCCTCTGTTCAACGGACAATTTATGAAAAAGGGAAATTAATCAATATAGTCTTATGAGTGAATAATCATTATCAATATATTTTCTACAAGATCAGTGAACACTTTTGCCCAAATATACAGCTCTTGTTTTGTTTTTTTAACTTTTCTTTGAACAATGTTCTCATCCATCTGAGCTTGCCGAACGGTAGTTTTGCATTGGCCTTAAACGCGTACACAGCCGTTTTATGCGTCTGTGCAATGTACTGCACATCTTTAGTACGGCAACTATGTTCCCCCTCGTACTAAGCGACTGGTGAACGCTTTTGTTTGGGTTTTTTTTACTCTCGCCTTGTTTTTACTTCGCTCTAGAAACCTACGTAGTACGGTAGTACTGTCTTAGATTTTTGGCTGAATTCTTCGAGTAATTTAGAGAGATGGATAGTGATCGCGAGTCCGATTTGGAGGACTTTTTTGAGCCAGATACGAACTCTGATTTATCAGATAATATATCAGATCCAGAAACGGGCGAAAGAGAAGAAGAAGCTCAAGTGCAGTGGCAAGGGGAATTCGACCATATATGTTTGAACCCCTCGCAGAAGAGGCGCCAGGGCATGGTGAAGGGGTCGCGGGGGAAGGGGCCGCGGGTGAAGCTGCTGCAGCTGCTCGAGAAGAAAAGTGATCACTGCAAATTGTGCTCCACTCACTTGGCCCTTGCCACTCTGCCCGCGTGAGCATACCTTTGCGACCCACAATTTCCGTAGATTTTCATCTTTAGGAAAATGATGTAGGCTTACATCATCTTTAGGGGTCTTGCTACAGCCCGCCAACTATACACCGATTTGGCATTATTGATGAAATTGTGTCCCATAATCAAAGTTATTGTGAGGAATTAAAAACACGAAAATATGCAATGCAAATGGTCGATGCGGTAAATGTCATGCTCGGCACCGGGCTGGGCCTGCCGCGGCCTGCGGCCGCGCACGGTATATAGGTTGGTGGAATATTTTCCCTTACTTCTCGTACGTCACAGATTACGTGATCATGATGTCGCTTCGATGGGTTTTTTTAGGGGCGGGGCTTATGACTGTGTAAATCAGCAAAAATGTACTTTTCAAATGGTTATGAAATACGACTGAATGCATAAAAAAGTGTGTGATAGATTTTTTTTTTTTTTGCTCCTGATGACTACTACCTACGAAAAATGGGCAATTAATTTTCTATTTTAGTCACCCTTTAACGCTTCTCGATCGTTTTTGTATCCCTTTATCTATTTTGACCTAATAAATATGACCGTCAGCAGGGTCAACCGATCAAAGAGTGTACATGTATTCTGCGTCTTACTGCAAGTATTGTCCTAGTTCACTGTTTGATTTACAATTTGAGATTATTGAATTCACTCATTTTGGTGAGATTGATTTTGTGCAGTGCTTTTTCAATAGTGAAAACCACATGAATTATGTCATTTTATTTTTATGTCATTTCAATACTCTCTTTTTGCTTTTTACGCGTACAAATTTATGATTTATCCATTTTTTCAAGACTGTTTAGGAAGCAGTATGCTTGTAGGTAAGCAACCGGGGAGCATACGGTTCTAAGGTCTATCCGAGAGACTTGGTTATGATGCAGGGACGGATCTAGCTTTTTTCCAAGGGGGGGGGGGTTTGAGGGGCTGAGCTGGGTATTGCGAGGGAGCGAAGCGAGCGAGGGGGGAGAGTGTGGGAGGGGGGATACCCCCCTCCCACAGTAGGGAGATTTTTCATTTTTAGGGTTGCCAGCTTGCGATTTTAAGCATACTTGCATGCTCTATTTTTTCTCTTTTTTGTTTTCCTATGCACATTAAATGTTTACTTGGCAGCCCAAGGGGGGGGGGGGTTAAACCCCCTAAACCCCCCCCCCGTAGATCCACCACTGTGATGATGGACCTATACAAGATCGACAGCTCAGCACTGGCGTAGCCAGGATTTTTCAATAGGGGGGGCAGACATGAATGATCCAACCGCGTAGCCAGGATTTCATTTTTAGGGGGGGTGGGCTGTGAGAACGCGAAGCGTGCGAAATTGGTGATGAGCACGCAAAGCGTGCTCCCCAGAGGGGTGGGTGCAGGGAGGGGGGAGTTTCCCTCTGACGTTTTATAGCGAATTTGAGATAAATTACAGAAAAGGCTATGTGAATTATTAGTAATGGTAATTATCGCCACCACACTGATGGTTTGTTTCACTCTAATAATGTACTGGAACTTTATATTTATCGACTCATTCTTGTCGTACTTGTGTTTCAGTATCATAATCGTGAATTTCCCACTGATAATAATACATTTACAGTAAATAATGAAATCCATCATTATCCCACTACATAAATCAATCTGTATCACTTGCCAAGAACTCGTAGGATGGGGGTCGTGTATCCAGACACTTAAAAAATTAACCGGTCATCATTTTGCCGTTGAATTTTACGAAGAGTATGCATCGAGTTACACAAACATCAGCGAATATTTGCAATTCATACAATTGCCAACCTGTCCTGTTAAAGATTTTTGACAGTATGCATAAAAAGTTGTTGAATTTACGATTTTAGAGTGACCTGTCCCGGAAACACAACGTCTGGGTTTACCGCATTAACACAGAACACTTTTATATTTACTGCTCCTAAATTTTGGAATTCCCTCCCTTTAGATATACGATACAGTAACAGTTTTTGTACACTCAAACGTAAATGAAAAAAAAAATTCATTGCTCTTTTATGGACATTGATCCTTCAATGATGTTAATATCTTAAGATTTTCTTAATGAAGAGACTGGCATCTTCTATTAGCTATTA